>CAWUFW010002793.1:857500-860000 GCA_963921515.1 Calotriton arnoldi | reverse complement strand
TAGTTTGTGAAAATCGACACTTTGAAACTTTTCTGCTGAAAACCAGACAATGGATTCCTATGGAAGAAAAGATAAGTTACTGGTAAGTACGGTTAAAATTACTTTTCAGGGTCAGTGCTGGGCTAAAAGATGCAGCACTCGGTTCTCTCCTGATAACAGGTGAGTAAATCGGAATTCGTATTTCAGCTGATTTTAGAAGAATAATTTAAAGTTCCAAAACTCCACACTTAGAAGAATTTCCAAGTGAAACCAGTCAATGTTAGCCTATGGAAGGAAATTCAAGTTACTGGTAAGTACGGTTAAAATTACTTTTCAGGACCAGTACTGGGCTGAAAGATGCAGCACTGAGGTCTCTCCTGATAACAGGTGAGTAAATCAGAATTCGGATTTCGGCTGATTTTAGAGGAATATGTGTATGTTTCAAAAATCAACACTTAGAAACTTTTTCAGCAAAAAGCAGGCAATGATATCCTATGGAAGGAAATTCAAGTTACTGGTAAGTACGGTTAAAATTACTTTTCAGGATTAGTACTGGGCTGAAAGATGCAGCACTGAGGTCTCTCCTGATAACAGGTGAGTAAATCGGAATTCGTATTTCGGCTGATTTTAGAGGAATATTTTAAAGTTCCAAACCTCCACACTTAGAAGAATTTCCAAGTGAAACCAGTCAATGTTAGCCTATGGAAGGAAATTCAAGTTACTGGTAAGTACGGTTAAAATTACTTTTCAGGACCAGTACTGGGCTGAAAGATACAGCACTGAGGTCTCTCCTTATAACAGGTGAGTAAATCGGAATTCGTTTTTCGGCTGATTTTAGAGGAATATTTGTAGGTTTCAAAAATCAACACTTAGAAATTTTTCAGCAAAAAGCAGGCAATGATATCCTATGGAAGGAAATTCA
Source organism: Calotriton arnoldi (assembly GCA_963921515.1). NCBI lineage: Eukaryota > Metazoa > Chordata > Amphibia > Caudata > Salamandridae > Calotriton > Calotriton arnoldi. Next base: position 859,099 of record CAWUFW010002793.1, on the reverse strand, counting down.
AGTTACTGGTAAGTACGGTTAAAATTACTTTTCAGGATTAGTACTGGGCTGAAAGATGCAGCACTGAGGTCTCTCCTGATAACAGGTGAGTAAATCGGAATTCGTATTTCGGCTGATTTTAGAGGAATATTTTAAAGTTCCAAAACTCCACACTTCGAAGAATTTCCAAGTGAAACCAGTCAATGTTAGCCTATGGAAGGAAATTCAAGTTACTGGTAAGTACGGTTAAAATTACTTTTCAGGACCAGTACTGGACTGAAAGATACCGCACTGAGGTCTCTCCTTATAACAGGTGAGTAAATCGGAATTCGTATTTCGGATGATTTTAGAAGAATATTTGCACAATGGTGAAGGGAGGGGCGGGGCCTGAGGTGACATCTGTGCAAACGCGCCCGTGGCGCGTTTTAGTTGGGGGATTAAGTCCCCTTGAATCCTGAGGGTCCCTATGGGCCAACTAGCCCACCAGGAACCTCCAATATGCGCCAGGGGCTGCGTTGCAGAGACGTGTAGAGAGGCCACACCCTTTTACACCTCTCTGCAACGCAGCTCTGTGGCGCTTTCTGGATGTACCTGTTGGGCTAGTTGGCCCTCAGGGACCCTCAGGATTGAAGGGATTTAATCCTCAACTTAAAACGCGCCACGGGGCGCGTTTGCACAGATGTCACCTGAAGCCCCGCCCCTCCCTTCACCACTGTGCAAACGCGCCCGTGGCGCGTTTTAAGTCGGGGGATTAACTCCCTTGAATCCTGAGGGTCCCTGGGGGCCAACTAGCCCAACAGGTATATCCAAAAAGCGCCACAGAGCTGCGTTGCAGAGAGGTGTAAAAGGGGCGTGGCCTCTGTACACCTCTGCAACGCAGCCCCTGGCGCATACTGGAGGTTCCTGGTGGGCTAGTTGGCCCTCAGGACCCCCAGTATTCAAGGGGAATTGTTCTCCTCTGCAAACGCGCCAGGGGCGCGTTTGCAGAGTGGTGAAGGAAGGGGCGGGGCCTGCGGGCCCGATCGTTTTTTAAAAAAAAATAAAAAAATTTTGTCCCCTGAAGGGGGGCTGTGTGGCCCCCCTTCCTTTTTCCTGTTTTTGGGCCCTGGGGACCCCTTCCCCCAGAGCCTTACCCCTTTTTTTTAAATTAAATTAAAAAAAAAAAACGGGAAGGGGGCCGCGTGGCCCCCTTCTCTGGGCCTGTATTGGCCCCGGGACCCCATCCCCGGGGCATGGCCTCGATTTTTATTTTTTTTCTTTGGAGGGGGCTGCGTGGCCACCCTCCTCAGGCCATTTAAGGCCCCGGGGACCCCATCCCCGGGGCCGGCCTTTCCGTTTTTTTGTATTAATTTTTTATTTTTGGGGGAGGGGGCCACGTGGCCCCCCTCCCGGGCCACTACTTGCCCCGGGGACCCCATCCCCCGGGGCTGGCCCTCTCCGTTGGGGACTGTGGGGGGTCCCCAATCCCCCACAGTCCCGCCGGCTCCCGCGTCCCTTGGGAGCCGGCATTCCTTTTCCACATGGGGAGCTGCTAAGATGCAGCTCCCCATGTGGAAAGCAATCGGCTTTGGATATTGGAAGAGAGAGCAGGTTTCCCTGCCTCTCTTCCAATATCCAAAG
>CAWUFW010002793.1:805000-852500 GCA_963921515.1 Calotriton arnoldi | reverse complement strand
TTGCTGCTACCATAAATACATTTTGATTGTTCCCTGTTGCCCTGTACACAAGAAGTGATACCTAAGGCAGAGGTGAGGACCCCTCCTGGGAATTTACGATTATCCTATTATGGTTATAGAATGATTCCTCCGAGGTGCCTTTATGGGGAGCAGAACGTCCTTGCAAGTGATTCAGAAGTATTAAAGCCTTCTCTCCCTCACCTAAACAATGCAAATTCCTTTCTACATTGTGGTCCGGGTGCTTTTCTCTTCCGTCCAGCATTTCTTTTTTCCATCCCCTCCTCGTTGCTTGAGTACCTATCCTCCTCCAAGGGCATCTAGCTCAGGCATGTAAGTAAAGAGCAAAATGGTTCAGGGTGTAATTTTTTGGTACAGATGTTTACCTCACACATTCAGACCAGAAAGTATTCCTTTTTGGCTCTGGTGCAAGGCAGTCTACAGTCTCTGCAAGCAGGCAAGTCAGAAATTTATTTTGTTTTTTGCCATTGTCTCTGCAGTGTTCTTCTCTGATATTTCAGTTTGTTTGAACCATTTTTTTGTTGTCATAGCATATAGTTTCTTGGTGCTGGAGAGGACAAGGGTGCATAGTAAAAAAGGATCTTTCTGTTCAAGTTGTGCTCAGATTTCCTCAGTTGTCTCTGTATTCAGAACCAGTCAATCAAGGAGGTGAGTGAAGACGTACACACAAGTCAGAGTGCAAGATTTGAATGCAGGACAGGATGCCATTCTAGTGGTACTTCTGGTTACCTCACATCACATGCGTACCATACTTACCCATGTATTTGCTCTCCTCTTTTACTTCTTATTCGAGGATCTACTATTTAAGTATGGCCTTTAGTCGATATTAATTATGCCCTGATGAAATCATTGATTTATTTTCAAGTGATGAAACACATTTTGGCTTGCTAGAACATGCTCCATGCTTCAACTTTGATCATGTTCCACCAATCAGTGTACTGATGTAAGTAAGGAGTACGTTAATTATTTATTATATATTTTTTGCAGAAATCACTTTCATTGGGGAAGTTATTTAGTCTGTGGGATGAATATAATGGCTGTTAAAAAATGTAAAGGTGGATCTCATATTTCTAGGAATAAAACAAGTCTGGACAGTGTCCATCCAAGCAGTTTAGAATTCTTACACATTTAGAGAAGCCAAGAGGGTCCATGTTTGAAATTACCACCTGTTGTGTGGTATACCTCCAGATTTTTGCCTTGACAGTTTTGCTTGCTGTAGAACCTATCGCTGCCGACCAGTGGAAAAGTGGTCCCGCTTACAAGATGAAGAAATTAGCACACACCTAATTGGTATATTTCAGTTACATATGATTTCCTACTACAGTGTTTTACAAACTGCAGGTCGCAGCCCAAGGGTGGGTCATGCAATAATCTTTGGTGGTTTTCGAAAGTTAGAGGAATAAATAAATTTTATCAGCAAAACTGTATGTCTGTTCAAATTTAGTGGCCATTTCAATGCAAAATGTACTGCCTGTAAATGACAATACACTTCCACAAGATGCTTTAGTTACATTAAAAAATCGCCCTGCCTCATGTATCTTAAAACTCGGTGGGTCGCAAAGGTTTGTCATTCTAAAAAGTTGGGTGTGGTTCTAAAAAGTTTGGAAACCACTGCCCTTGTATATGGTACAAAGTGTTCCGAGGGCCTGTAGGTTAAATGTCCCCAGAGGAACTCAGCACCCATTGTGCAACCCTCTGCAGTGACAGTGCAAACATAACTGCAGGCCTACCATTTGTAGCCTGGCTGTGCTGTTTATAACTGCTACTTAGACTTGTCAGAATAACCGTTTTTGACAGGTCAAGGACTTTCTTTTAAATATGAATAACTCGCCCCTCCTAAGTAGGCCTTATTGCCCATAAGGCAAGATGCATGGTATTTAAAATTAGGACATGCAAAAGTTTAATATTACACATGTTCATACAGTGAAAAAGCCCCAAAAGCTATTTTCACTGTAACATGTCTGGCTGTTCCACAGGAAAGCACTGGGTTGCGTTATTAAATAAAATAATGCTAATTTTGGGTAGAAAACAGAAATATAATTCAGACTCTATTATTTTTTTCAAATTCAACATAACAATATGATAGAATTTGTAATAAATATTAATGAAAAGGTACTTTTAGAAAGCTAGCTTTTTCCTGCCTAAAACCTCTAGAAGCCCATTTGCATACACTCCAACTATCACCTGGCAGCTGAATATCCCCTTTGATGAGTTGTGAACTTGCTGCAAGAGCAGGGCGAAAACACCTTGGATGAGGGATGTGTTGTTGTTTCCTTGACAGGATAGTCTGTGAGCTGGGCCCATGAACTTGATTAACTTCAAAGAAGCCTACCCTCTCACAGGCAGATGTAGCTAACACCTGGGCTGCCCCTTCCCTTTGTCCCCCTAGTCAGGCAAGCACCGATTCCAGTGGGAGGGTTACATCCCCCAGAACTGGTTTAGAGTAGGAGCTGCTAAATTCTATGGCCACCTTCTGCGGTGCACACAGGAGCCCTGCAAAATGGAAGAACGGTTCTGCCATCTTGGGTTTAGGTAGAGAGGGGCATTATGGGATTATTTGCAGTACGGCACACAGTAAATGCTGCAAAAGTGTGCAGGGCTACCCCTGGTAACTTTTCCCCATTGGTAGGGGAGGGACCAGGAGCCATACCTATCCACAGGCTGGTGCCAGGTATAAATGTGGCTTCCACAGTACCCTCCTCAGAACACTTTCTGGACTTGGAAGAGAAGAGGATTGGACATGCAGTCTGTGAACTTAGACAACTGAACCTCCTCTCCCTTTTGCAGCCAGGACAACGAAGTGGACTCCAAGTGCCATTAGGCTGACCTCCTATTCATGGTACAGGGACACAACAAGCTACAAAGAGGCATTTCCTGCAATTTCTCATCTGACCAGTTTCAACTGGATCTTCCCTGGAACCTGTTGCAGGCTTCTGCTGAAGTGAGTCTTGGCCCTCTAGTGCTGTCCCCAAGTTCCTGGACCATTGGCTGGTGTCAAAGAGTACTACTCTTATCATCTACTTAGACCTGGGAATTAGAAAGCTTTTGGCTTCAAGAACCTCCGAAGGACAAGGATTAACCTACCCAGCCGATCCGACAAAGAGTTTTGCTGCTCCGCCAAAGATTCAGATTGCTCCCCAGAGTTTTACTGCAGCAACAAATCCACTGGAACAACTCTAGCGATCCACTCATAAACAGCTTTAAAACCTTCCTCCAGGACATCAACCTTAACCAAGCATGCAATACTCAGACTCATAACAAAGGAGCCACTTTAGATTTAATAATTGCAAAAGAAAACTCCATACAAGTTGAATCCATCATACCTTGCGATTGCACCAACTACCACTGTATCACCATCTACCTATTTGAGAAGACAATACCACCAAGGGTCAACCTGTAAGCCAAATACTGGGTAAGAGACAGACACAAATTTAACCACTCACAATGGTGATAGTCCTCATCCTGGGATCCACCCCCTCTGCCTGGGATGACTCCTGGTGTCCCACAGTGCTGGGAACCCCCCCACACCCACGGACCACACATGAAACCTTGGCATCATCCTGGACTCCTCGCTCTCAATGAACCCCCAAACCAACGCTGTTTCGTCCTCCTGCTTCCACACGCTCCGCCTAATTCATAAGATATTTAAGTGGATTCCCACCTAGTCCAGGAAAACGGTCACCCACACGCTTGGCAGCAGCATACTCGAATACCGCAATGCACTCTACTCCGGCACAACCCAGAAATTCCTAAAGAAACTGCAAAACATCCAGAATGCCTCAGCAAGATTCATCCTGACCATCCCACGCCGCAGCCACATCACCGGCCACCTGAAAGACCTTCACTGGCTACCTATCAACAAAAGAATTACCTTCAAGCACCTCACGCATGCCTACAAAGCCCTTCACAACGCCAGACCTGCAAACCTAAACCACCGCCCCTCCTTCTACACTCCCAACAGATATCTCCGCTCTGCCCAACTGGCCCTGACCAGCATCCCACGGATCCGCAAGACCACGTCTGGAGGAAGATCCTTCTTTTACTTCACTGCGAAGACCTGTAACTCCTTGCCACTGCACCTCAGGCAATCCCCATCAACAACCTACTACATTTCCTCTACTTATCTAAATTGGTTTTGGATTTTTTCTAAGATCTAGAAGCTCAGAAATGTGAGGTGGTATGGCATTCTTTATGAGAATGGTAGGTCACGTCAATGATAAAGGCAGGCATGAGTAGGTGACTGCAGTGGCGTAACGAAACTTGAGGGGGCCTCCTTGCAAAGTACATGCAGGGGGCCCCCATGCTCCGGACCCAGTCTGAAGCTCTCAGGCTAGGGACCTGCCAGTGCCGGAGGAGGCATCTGGAGCTCGGGGGCCCCCCGCACCACAGGGGATGCTGGAGCTTTTGTTACACCACTTGGGTGACTGCCATGCTTATCAGATACTGAGTGACTGATGAGACAAATGATGGACCATGTAACTCTTTTAGTACGATCGACGTATGGTATGGAATGCTGCTTCCTCTGTCCAGCTCTCTTCTTGACTACAGTGTTGCAAATGAAGTGACGGTGAAGAAGTTTTATTGAACCATAACTTTGTGATGGACACTATGTGGTGAGATCATGGATACCAAAGGTATTTTTAATTGCTGATCTAACATTGAGAATGACACTAGCTAAAATATTGATAGGACATTGAGGGGAACTGAATCATTAGTGGGGGCTGGTTCACTTGGAGTTTGTTGTCTCTTTTGTGGGGGTCAATTAAAGCCATTGTTGGGATAATCCTTGAGACAAATGTTATAGGGGGTCCTGTGTGAGGGTGAATGGGTGGGGAAGCATTTTTTGTGGACATGAATGAATGAATGAAAGTAGCCTTCCAGTACTATTCGGGTAGTTCTTCGGGCGACCCTCCTGGTCCAACAAAACCGCAATCCGTGAGAGAGCCCTATGTCATGATGCACACACATGATCCGACTTTGCCCATCACAAAGGGCAGAGGTACATGTCTCTTACCATGCATTGGACTTTTCCGTCCCAATGGTTCCCTTGCCCACGAATATGCTCTCAGATCTACTGTAATTCATTAAGGTGTTTGTCTCCAGATTTTCATAACTGGTGAGGTATTCCACCTAAATTTTGTTTCAAAAATATCAGTTGACAAAAATATTGAGATATCAGGAATATCATGGGACAGAATATGGAAGATAAGAATATCGATTTTTTAAGTATTTAACTTTTTTTTTTAAAGTGTGCATAATTGTATCTTATTTTTTATGTTAAGTGTGTTTATTTGTAGTGTATTTTGTGATCTGGGAGTAGTTTCAAAAGGCTTTTGATGTTATTTACATTAATTTTTTATTGGTGGGTTTTTGGATTTGTAGTGGAATACAGTGAAAGGTGTTTTAAATATTTTTTTAATTGAGTATTTATTTTATAATGTTAATTTGTTAATTTGATTATTAATTATGAAGATTATTTTGTATTACTTAATGAATAATTTAACAAAAAATCAAATTCATTTTGTTAGTTGTTGAATGTTAATTAGATATTTGATTTTGTAAAGTGTGTAAATGTTTTTAATAATGTGGATTTAATTAATTATATTATGTTTTTACATAATAATTTAATAGTGTGTAATATATTCTCTAATATTATTATTTTAACTTATTTTTGTGGGTGTGGCAACATTAGGGTTATAGGGTGTGATTTAAAAAAATCTATTAATATTTTAATCAATAAAAATGTTTTAATATAATTTCATTTATAATTTAAATTGGTAATGTAGTGTTTTTTTTCATTTTTAGTTACGTAAGTTATAGAAAATTAAACATATTCTATTTTTTATAGATTTGTGGTAATATATTTTATGTTTCTTTATTTTATATAAATTAATTTTTTGTTAGTTTAAGAGAGGGAAAGGTAAACCTCGGCTTACACTGCAGTGGCAATCGTAGGTCTGGCCCCTCCAACGAACTCCTTTTTCCCTACTGTATTTTAAGTTGGAGTGAGAATAGTAAATCTCATCCCTCCAAAGTCAAACCTCACCCAACTGTTGTTTAGGTTGGAGTGGGAATAGTAAACATCACAACTCCAATCTCCAACACTTTCCCTACTGTTCCTCGGGTTGGACTGGACTAAATATATCTGACTCCTCTAAAGTCCAACACTTTATATACCGTTGTTCAGGTTAGAGTGGGGATAGTATATCAGACATCTCCAAAGTCCAACCCTTGCCTTATTGTTTCTTACTTTGGACTGGGAATAGTAAATTTGACCCCTCCAAAATTCAAACCTTGCCTTACTGTTGCTTATATTGGAGTGGGAAAAGTATATCTGACCCCTCTAAAGTCCAACACTTTCCCCACTATTGCTTACGTTGGAGTGGACATAGAAAATCTGATTAAATTACCCCTGATTTAAGCCTTCAATGCCTCCCATTTGGTTGCTAGGGCAATACTATCCTACCTTCTGCAGCTCTTAGAATTCTTTATTTGTTCTTTAAACTCACCCTCAAGCCCTGGGCCTCTCAGAGGATATTCACAAAGTCTTTTGGTCGGTCACATGTTCTACTGATTTTCCTTCCCACTGTTTGCACTTTTTCTGTTACAATATTCAGGGATACTAACATATATTCTGCCATTTATGAATTTAGCAGTTAAAAAGGAAAGAAAGGGATTGTTCTGTATAAAAGTTTCTGTTTCAAATTACGCCTGGGTAAAATTTTAATTACAACAGAGTAATATCAGTAATTATGTATTACTCTTGTAGTGCAAAATTACTCCATTATGCCAGCTTGAGTAGTTAAGAGCAATTTTGGGCAAAACGTCTACCGCAGGAGCACAGGAACAGCGAATTAAGATAGAGCAAGCAGCTGTTGGCTACTGCTGTTTGCGTCAAGTAGTTTAGTGCTATTATCTCAGTGCAAAATGCATCCGCTTGTCCATTTTAGACGCAAGGGTGCATTTTGAGCCAAGAAAATAGCACTAAATGGTGGATTATGCCTCTCACGTAATTACTCATACCAATGAGTAATTTTGTGGTAATTAAATGTAATTACGCTGGGTTATGCCAGGTATGCCCACCCCTGTTTAAAATTAGGATGTATGTCATATTTTACTATAATGGATGGCAGAAAAAATATTTTTGCTTTTAAATTAATGTTTTTTGTATATTTTTGATTATCAATAGCTGATGGTGATTAATAATCTTTTTTTCACTTCTGTAATCAAAGCCTATCAGAATGTCATGTAAACAACTGCTCTTATTTCCTTTTTGGTTGAAATTGATTTATATAATGAATGTATGTTGTTGCTAGGCTTGGGTTGAAACCCAAAATAAATAAAGTTAAGTCTGATCTGGAAGAACAGTTGAGGCAATATGACGGTACTCAAGATGCTGAATCCACTCTTAGGTGCAGATTTAGCAATGTTTTGCTTTGCCCTTGCATGGAGACGCAGGGTGACGCAAAACCTAGATTCAAATTTTCCGAGCCATGCAAGGCCACCCTGCGTGGCACTGCACAGCTTAGTAAATCTAGTGTAATGAAAGGCAGCGCAAGTCGCTGCCTTGTGTTGCACTGTATGGTGGCAGCATTACATGAGTGGGACGTGGGTGTTCCCATGTATCCACCGATGCGTTCTGACGAATTCCCAGGTTTACCAACACTGATAGACCTAGGAATGCATCAGAATTGTACACCTTCCCATCAGAGGTGTAACAAGGAGAAATATCATCCTTTCTCCTCATTTTTTCCTCTTTCCAAAAGTTCTGCAGCACACTTAGAAAGCGGAAATTGCCTCTAAGGATTGTGTTTTTTGTGCAGGAAGAAGTCCTTTCCTGCACAAAAACAACCCTGCCTGTAAAGCAGGAATCCTTGCACCATGGTGCAAGGGTGCCTACATTGGCGATAGGCGCCACTGAGTGCGCCAGTGCAAGAAGAGGACAGGAATGCACCATATCTTGATAGATATGGCACATTCCTGCCCTCTCCCTTTCACACAGTGCAGCGCAGGAAGGTGTCTTGCTCCGTTGTGTTTAATGAAAAAATGATAAATCTCCCCCCTACTGTGGATCCATAAATGGAGAGCGGTGGCACAGGCCTTGAAGTCCAAAGACATTGAATTGGACATGTCCCCAAATCTGAAGTAAAAAGATAAAAAATAGGACTGAAGAAATATTGGTTGCTTCGGATCCTTTGTCAATAGAGACATGGAAAAAAGGCCTGATGTCACCAACGGCCGAGTGTCCTTTATACCTAATATATGTCACTTTCCATTGAGTCACAAGACTTTGTTTAGGACGTCACACCGCTACAAAAATATTTTGAAATCCACTCTGTTGTCTGGGAGAGTTCACGTAAGAAATCTACAGAGCTGTATCCATTAGAAACCTACTTTAGCTGGCGACGTTGATGCCAAAAAATGTTTTTATGTAAGCCTTCTCGTCGGGGAAAATGATTCCCAAGATAATTATAGCTCTACAACTGTTTTAGTGGAAATATTTGCATTTATCCAAAAGCTGTTGAAATCAACAAACTTTGCAAAGTCGTTATGTTGTTATCTTTGTATTTCCTCACCAGCAGCAAAAAGAATGTGCAAAAACAACAGTTGATGGACAGAATGCAGAACAATGTCATACATTCACCCCAGTACAGAGATCTGGGCCTAAATCCATCGTTTTTTTGCTCACCATGCCATTTCAGTTTGGACCCAGCCATATGCAAATCAGTCTTGACCCTGTGCCTCATGGGAACAGTCCAGCCCGAACTGCCAAGCCAGGTCCTCCCTGGACTGGAAACAAGCATCCTAGGACCGGTTTCGGGGTTTCACCCCTCTTCAGCCAGGATAGCTTGATTCCAGTGGCATGGAGAGCACGGGACCCACGTCTGGGCATACCCGTCCCACTCAGGGTGACAAATGCAAAAACAACAGTTGATGGACAGAATGCAGAACAATGTCATACATTCACCCCAGTACAGAGATCTGGGCCTAAATCCATCGTTTTTTGCTCACCATGCCATTTCAGTTTGGACCCAGCCATATGCAAATCAGTCTTGACCCTGTGCCTCATGGGAACAGTCCAGCCCGAACTGCCAAGCCGGGTCCTCCCTGGACTGGAAACAAGCATCCTAGGACCGGTTTCGGGGTTTCACCCCTCTTCAGCCAGGATAGCTTGATTCCAGTGGCATGGAGAGCACGGGACCCACGTCTGGGCATACCCGTCCAGAAGGGTGATGCCCTGAAACCGGTCCCAGGATGCTTGTTTCCGGTCCAGGGAGGACCTGGCTTGGCAGTTCGGGCTGGACTGTTCCCACAAGGAACAGGGTCAAGACTGATTTGCATATGGCTGGGTCCAAACTGGGGTGGTGTGGTGAGCAAAAGAATGATGGATTTAACCCAGATCCTTGTGACTGGGGGTGAATGTTTGCATTGTCCAGCATTCCGTCCATCAATTGTTTCTTTTGCATTCGTCGCCCTATGTGGGAAGGGTATGCCCAGACGTGGGTCCCGTGCTCACTACACCACTGGATTCAAGCTAGCCTGGCTGAAGAAGGGTGATGCCCTGAAACCGGTCCCAGGATGCTTGTTTCCGGTCCAGGGAGGACCTGGCTTGGCAGTTCAGGCTGGACTGTTCCCACAAGGAACAGGGTCAAGACTGATTTGCATATGGCTGGGTCCAAACTGGGGTGGGGTGGTGAGCAAAAGAATGATGGATTTAACCCAGATCCTTGTGACTGGGGGTGAATGTTTGCATTGTCCAGCATTCCGTCCATCAATTGTTTCTTTTGCAAAAAGAATGTGCGCCACTCAATATTAGGCCCAGAAGAAACCCATAACCAATCCATACTTCAGTTTCAATTTTCATTCAATTGTTGGGCTGAGGCGAGAGGAAAAGACTATTAAAGGAGTGTGATTCAAGGCACACTAGCCTTATTGGAATGGTGTTCAAAATGTAAAAATTAACGGGGCCTTCTGTGCAATCTGAACTCAAGCTCATACTCCAGGGGGAGCAGGGCTTCAGATGTCAAACCCGAGCAGCGCCGGGCTGCCCGTAGTGGGCACCGGGCATTTCCCCGGTTGGTCGCCAGGGTGGGGGCCGGTTTTAGGCCCCTGGGAGGGCGTTTTTGTTACCGGGGGCTGGTAATATCGGCCCTCGGTAACAAAATCGGCCGAAACCAGCCCTTGCAATCAGCTCGGCCGCACCCCTTCAGCCCCCCCAGGGGGGCCGGCCGAGCAGTTTGCCAGGGCCAGTTTTAGTTCCCAGTCCGGCCCTGAACCAGAGCATCAGTCTGTCACAGACCTTCAGTGCTCTTCTGGGTTACTGTCAGTCTCACACACCTAGTGGCTTTTGTCAAGAAGTCCCTTGTTACCTCAGATTCTTTAGAGCCAGAATGTCTGCTTATTTGTCCAGCTTGTAAGCCTCTCTGTTATAACGTTTGCATTTCCTTACTGCAGACATTGACACTCTTCTGAGCAACACACCCATCTTATCACTGGGAGAACTCTTGGGGCACTTCCATGGTATTTTACAGCCAGAAGTCTTAATGTACCCAAAATTGGTCAGGGCATCAAGTAACACGAAAACATTTTCTGTTGCTTATCACATAAATAATTGCAGGATATTTGCCGGATTGGTTGTAGCCTTCTCTTGTGCTTGTGCTACTCAGATACTCCTCTTCCTCTGCCTAGCCGTAACATTTTCATTAAAATGAAACAACATTTAGTTTGTATTGTGTGCTTTACAGTACAATCATATAATATTAGCTTGTGGCTAAACGTGTTTCCAGTGGGACAGTCAGGATTTGTTATATTTTCTGCGTTACAATTAATATGATGTGTAAAAGGCCTGATGTGATGCTCTTTCTGTCCAATAAGGAGCTCGTCTATCAGAGCAGCATTAGACAGAACTTCATGCTCAATTAATGAGCACAGTGTAACGAGCATATGATCAGGGCCACTGAAGAAAAGGTACTGTGGAGGAAAGATTCCTGCCTGGGTTCACCAAATTATGCGCCATGAAAAGCAAATAATGCAGCAACAAAAATGAGGCATATTATGCAATTCAAGGCAAACTATGCAGCCCGTTCTGTGGCCTCATTATTAGGCAATTTTGACATTGCAACACAATTTAGTGTATATAAAAAATCCACTTTATATTCAGCAAATTCTGCTCAAAATAATGGGTTTTCTTGTATGTGATACACGAACACAGTTTTATACATGCACACCATTCTATTAATGCTGGTCTTTCTACCTCTCAGATTACAATAGTTTTCGTAAAACATTTATGTTGCACATTCAAAACATCATCCCCTTTGGTTTTGCTAAGTTCGCCCTAAGTTGGCAGGGTATGCCCAGACGTGGGTCCCTTGCTCACTTTGCCACTGGATTCAAGATAGCCTGGCTGATGAGGGTTTTGAACCCGAAACCGGTCCCAGGATGCTTGTTTCCGGTCCAGGGAAGACATGGCTTGGCAGTTCGGGCTGGACTGTTCCCATGAGGCACAGGGTCAGACTGATTTGCATATGGCCATGTCTGAACTGGGGTGGTGGAGTGAGCTAAAGAATGATGATGGATTAAACCCAGATCATTTGACTGGGGGTGAGTGTTTGATTTGCTCTAACGCTCCGTCCATCATCCCCTTTGGTATCGCTTTGTTCGCCCTAAGTTGGCAGGGTATACCCAGACGTGGGTCCCTTGCTCACTTTGCCACTGGATTCAAGATAGCCTGGCTGATGAGGGTTTTGAACCCGAAACCGGTCCCAGGATGCTTGTTTCCGGTCCAGGGAAGACGTGGCTTGGCAGTTCGGGCTGGACTGTTCCCATGAGGCACAGGGTCAGACTGATTTGCATATGGCCATGTCTGAACTGGGGTGGTGGAGTGAGCTAAAGAATGATGATGGATTAAACCCAGATCATTTGACTGGGGGTGAGTTTTTGATTTGCTCTAACGCTCCGTCCATCATCCCCTTTGGTATCGCTTTGTTCGCCCTAAGTTGGCAGGGTATGCCCAGACGTGGGTCCCTTGCTCACTTTGCCACTGGATTCAAGATAGCCTGGCTGATGAGGGTTTTGAACCCGAAACCGGTCCCAGGATGCTTGTTTCCGGTCCAGGGAAGACATGGCTTGGCAGTTCGGGCTGGACTGTTCCCATGAGGCACAGGGTCAGACTGATTTGCATATGGCCATGTCTGAACTGGGGTGGTGGAGTGAGCTAAAGAATGATGATGGATTAAACCCAGATCATTTGACTGGGGGTGAGTGTTTGATTTGCTCTAACGCTCCGTCCATCATCCCCTTTGGTATCGCACATTCAAAACATGCCTACGTGAACATACATACCTGTGATAAAATGTGCGCTTATTTAATTCTGAAACATCCTATTCTTGTTTAAAAATGTGTCTTGAGTTTATCCTGTGTTCATGCTATACAGCCACTGGATGCACCTGTTTCCATTAAGATACATTTGCTATTACATATTTAAGTGTTTCACTAGGAGGCACCAAGCCGTAAATCCTTTCAAAGAGATGCGATAAGATAGGTATTATTTTTAAATCCGAGTTAACTCTCATCTGTTTCATAATTTTTTATTGTAATCTGAGTGCACTCTTGAAATAACTAACAGATTCAGAAGTGCCTGTAAACTAATCACCCTTTTGCATATAACATAATCTTAGATGCACAAGAGTAAGAAGGAAACATTTTTCACATTGCGTTTGAGGAGCAAATTAAGCTAAATCTATTTCCCCCATCCTGTAAATAAAGCCTCGCCCTCCAGGATGTTAAATTCAGCTGGCTTGAGAGGGAACTGGAGAAGGCAACCCATACAGGCCGCCAGCCACATCCATGCAGATGCACCTTTGCATAACAAAAGGGCCATTAGCACGTCAAGAGGCCCGAGTGCTGGAATCTGGTGAAATCAGTTTACTTCCCAGACTGGGGGATGGGCCCTCCTTCGAAGATCACACCTTTACAGAAAGAAAGGTGCCACGGATCTGACAGCCGGACATCAGCAAGGATGGGGCTCGAGAGTCTAAAAAGAGGCTGTCTCTCATCTAAGACTCGAGCTTGGAGCTACTCTAACAATAACAGTTGTAATTTTAAAGTGCTTAGTACATTTAAATGCGCTGGTGTTTTTCTTATGCATATTGTAATTCACAGAAAATTCCTTCTGTCCAGGGGTTTGTACTCAGTGAAAGTGAAAAAATATCTTGATCTCTTCACAAAAACTGGTTGTTTAGCTTTTGTTGGCTTTTTCTTAACATCCTCACATTGAAGGTAATGTGCATTACAAATGGAGAGATGTGAGGAAGGGCAAAATGGCAGGACTCGGGCAAGAGAGGGAGAACTTTGAAGGATCTAGGAAATGAGAGTTTGAATGCTTGAGGAGATTAAAATGAGCAAAGAAAAAACATAGGACGTCAGTAACACAAGGAAGGCGAGGGAAGATATGGACAGATCTGACGAAGGACAGAATGAAAGAGCTCCGGTGGAAATGGGATAATGGAGAGAACGAGATAGGGGTCTGATATAAGGAATGCGTGAAAAGGAAGAAATGGCGAGAGTTTGTGTAATTAGAGAGGGGAGAGGGATGCTTTACAGCCAACATTGGTAAACACTCAAGGAGCATATTTATGATTTAAGAGATTGAAGTGTCTACTGTTCACGCAGATGTGAGGAGAGACTGCACTTAAAGACTCATGCCCCCACAGATATGGCCTACACTGGTCACACCAGGAATTATTAAGAAGAGCCATCACCAATCAAAGAATTTCAAAGCTTTTCAGTTTGCATAAGATACAAAAATAATGCATTGGGCACCTGATTGTTTATAATTTGTCCAAGATAATAAGAAAGCACCAGGACAGATAGAGATGGGGAGAAGAGGCACAGTTTCCATTGGTACAGCAGGTGTAGTGCGCCAGGGCCCCAAAGACTGAGGGGCAAACTGAACCATGATTATATCTGAATTTCATAATTCAGACAGCATCCAGTAGGTATCTTTCCTCCTTTGCACCAGGGCTCACGACACAGTAGCTACAGTACTGATGGGGAGAAACAGAAAGAGAAAGAAAGACAAAGATAAGGAGAGACTGACAAAGTCAGAGAAAGACCGGAAGGGATGTGGAGCAGGAGACAGAAAGAGGCAGGCAGAGAGTTCCGGGAACGTGAGAGAACTATAAATATAGAAAGACAGGAAGAGACAGACAAAAACAGTGTTTGGGAGAGATAGAGGAGAGAAATGTTTGTGAAGAGAGAGAGAAAGATCTGGCCAGTCATAGAAAGACAGAGAACTCCTGGAGGAGATGCACTGAGAGAGACCGGGAGAGAAAAATAAAGGCTGACAGAGAAATACAGAGAAAGACAGAGAAAGTCAGGACAAAATACAGAGAGGGTGTAGAAATCTAAATAGATATATAGAGAAAAACCATGAGAGCTAGAGAAAAGCCATGAGAGATGCTGGGAAAGGGAGGACGGATAAAGACAGAAAAAGATGGGCAAAGATAATGACATGGAGAAACTGGGGAAGAGAAAAACGGAGAGAAAAAGAGCAGGAGAGACAGCGAGAGAGAAGCAGCAAGGGAAAGAGAAAGACTGAAGAGTATATGCAAAGGCAGAGAGAAAATGCAAGTGAGATACAGGTAATGGCAGAGTGGTGTAGTCAAGGAGAGAAAAGAGAGCAGAAGAGAGAGAAACACATGCAGACACACAGAGAAACAAGGGCGATAAAGTTCTAAGGAAATATACAGAAATGACAAGAGGAAAGAGATGCTAGAGGAGAGAGGAGACATGCACATCCCAAACTCAATCTGCATTACTTCAAATATATCTGTCTGTCTATCTATGTATCTTTACTTATGGCTATCCAATTTTTCTCCAGTATTAGGGTGTCTTTCATAGATTCCCATGCTTGAATCATTCCCCGTCGTCGAAGTGGGAGTCCCACGGTACATAAAATAGCAATCTATGCATACATAAATACATAGTATACTAATAGCATAGCTAAATATTCCATAGGGAGTATTGTAATAGCAATCAATAGGAAAAAAGTTGTCACTTTATTAGCTCGTCCAAGTCCTTAGATACAGTCCAAACTCCAGCCAATCAGGCGGCAGAACCCTCTCCCCAGAGACTCAGAACCTCAGATTTTCTACCGCACGTCGTGTGAAGGGAGTCTCCCTGAGCTCTGCTCAGTACTTCAACTCTTCTTTTCTAGAATTCTACTTGAAGCTTCACAGCAATGTCTACTACTAAGAGATCACTCTTAAGACACTGTGAGTCTTGTGGAAAACTGCGTCTTCACTCGGAGGATCCTCACAAGAAATGTATTTACTGCCTACATCCTGACCATCAGGTGATAGCCTGTAAAATATGCAGGACTTTTCCTCAAAAGACCTTAAGGGCCAGAGAAGGTCGACTACTTCTGTGGCTACAGAAGCTTAAAATGAAGGATAACCCTGTTTCTGATGTAGAGAGTGATTCCTCTCTTAAGACTGTTGCATCTAAGAAAAGGGCTAGTGAGGCGGATTTATCTTCTTCTAAGGCCAAGCTACTGAAAAAACATCACTCTTCCAAGCGTGATGACCAGCCTTCATCGTCTAAAGGGACTTCTGTTCCCCCTAAGGGTCACTCTACATCGTCTACGCCCCCGAGATCCAAGTCTCAGGCGTCAAAATCTGTACCAGAATCAGTTTTACCTAAAAAAAACTGGTCTATCGTCGACGAGCTCGTCGTCGATTCTGCCGTTGACGAAGTCTTCCGTCGTCACAGCTACGACGACTACGGCTACCTTCTCTTCACCTAAACCTGCTATGGTGATGTCGTCGACGTCCTCTCCGTCGACGCTGGCCTCAGTGACGGTGAAGCCAAAGTCGTCGACGTCATCTCTCTCTTCGTCGACGAAGATAATGAAAACGCCTTCGTCGTCGGATGCTTCTTCGTCGACGGGAGCCTCCAAGGATCGATTGGTTCCGTCGACGCTTACCTCGTCGACGCTTACCTCGTCGACGGTTGCTTAGTCGGCGACGAAGACTTTACAGATGGAGAGTCAAGTATGTTTTTCGTCGACGACGGCAGCTTCGTCGACGGAATCCCTGGTTTCGCCTCTAGGTTTGATGCCTCTAGTGCCTTTGAAGCCTTCAACAGCCCTTCTACCGTCTGAATCCAGGAAAGGCTCGTTGCTTCAACGCAGACAATTGTCTATGGACCTTTTATTGCCTATTCAAGCCTCTCCTAACCTTCCAGTGCAACTGTTGGATTATGGGGCGGACGAGGAGGATTCAGAGGAGGATGATAGGGTTCGAGCAGCTCGTAGTCCATCAGAGCTCCTCATTAAGTGCCAGGACATAGACCAAGAACAGGACTATGACTATTATTTGGAGCCGAATTACCAATCACAGTCTGAAAATCCGACTGCACAGATGCCCCTGTCACTCATTTCAAATTTGCAGCACATGCTGGATGACTATTACCGTCGCTTCCCTCCTTCAGAGCCAGCTTCTTCGGTCCCTCAAACACCTGCTCCTCCACCTTCTTCAATCATTGCGCCGCCCCCTCTTACTTCTCCGGTGGCGTCTACAGCTCATATTATAGAGGAAACTCATTCAACTGATGAGGACAGAGAAGAAGGGGAGTTAGACGATAGATCCCTACTTACTGAATGGGATAATTACCAAATTCAGACACCGCCGCCTGCCTCTCCTACTCCTGTGGAATCTCCGCCGGTGGATATAGGTGGATTTCATGTCCTCATGGACAGAGCAGCTAAGAGATTTCAGCTCCCTATGGTCTCAAAGGATGAGGGTTGTTTTTTATATGATTTCAAGAATCATACACAAAAACGGGTGCGGGCGATTCCTAAAATCGATTTCATATGGCAGGAGGGTCTGAAAGTGATGAAGACCCCTGCCTCCATTCCGGCAGTCATGCCGCGCTTGGATAAAAAGTACAAGGCACCAGACAATTCGCCAGCCTATTTAATTGGTCAACCGAAGCCGGATTCGGTTATTTCGCAGGCGGCTCTACGTCGTGCCAGGAATCCCTCGTCTCCATTGTCGGTCCCTCCTGATCGGGAAGGCAGGCGCCTTGATGCCATTGGCAAAACATTTTCTACCATGGCAGCAACTACGGTCCATGCGGCTAATTCCCTTGCTATTCTAGGCCGCTATGATAGGCAAATGTGGTCGGACATTTCTCCTTTCATCGATCTGTTGCCAGAAGACTCTAAGACCGAAGCTTTAAAGATTCTCCAGGAAGGGGAGAAGATCTCTGCCGAGATCATTGATTGTGCAGTGGATATCTCTTCCACAGGCTTTCGTCAGCTGGCAGGTGCGGCAGTTCTCCGAAGGCAGGGCTGGTTAAGAGCTACCTCTTTTCGCCAAGAAGTGCAAACAAAAATTATTGATATGCCTTTTGACGGAGAATCACTTTTTGGGCAGCATATAGATGATGCCCTTCAAACAATTAAAAAGGATACTGACACACCGCACGTGCTCTGGGCACTTTGCAATTTAAAAAGCAGCCCTTTCGTGGAGCGAGAGGTCGTGGCTCCTCCTATTCCTTTCGAGGAGGTTACAATCAGAACAGACAGTATCAGGGACAACAACGTTACTCTTCCTCACAGCAACAGCAAACGTATCGTCAACCTCCAGCTGCCTCCTATAAACAGTACAGAGGAAAATCTTCCTACAGGGGCAGAGACTCTTCAAAAAAGCAGTGACAGCTGCCACCTGCCTACCACTCTGCTAAACAACCCAGCCAAAGTTGGAGGACGAATCTCCCATTTCTTCTCAAACTGGTCTGCCATCACTACAGATCGTTGGGTGTTGGACATAGTGTCCAGAGGACACACCTTGGAATTTGTGAAATTTCCCCCAAATTCTCCTCCCAGAGGTCCTCCTCCTGCACATCTGAGGGAACTATTATGCCAAATCAAAGTCATGTTAAAAAAAGGAGCGATCGAAGTGGTTCCAATATTACAAAGGGGTGCAGGTTTCTATTCGAGATTCTTCCTCATCAAGAAAAAATCAGGGGATTGGCGACCCATCCTGGACCTTCGTTCCCTCAACAAATTTCTCAAAAAACAATCATTTCGAATGTTGTCTCTCCAAGAAGTTCTACATTTTCTATCCCAAGGAGATTACATGGCAACACTGGATCTTCCAGATGCCTATTTTCATGTCCCCATCCTACCCAGACACAGAAAATTCCTGCGCTTCAGAGTGGCTGGCAGAGACTTCCAATTCAAAGTCCTTCCCTTCGGCCTCCGCTCTGCGCCCCGAGTGTTCACCAAGGTTTTAGCACAGGTGGCAGCACATCTTCGTCAAGCGGGCGTCCACATTTTTTCCTATCTAGACGGCTGCCTTATCAAAGCACAGTCATTTGCAGTGGCAATGAGACACACTCAAATATGCCGATCTCTATTTCAGTCACTGGGTCTGTCCATAAACCTGGAGAAGTCACACTTCACCCCTTCTCAAGTTCGGACTTTCTTGGGAGCCAGGATAAATTCTCAGACATCAAAGGCGTATGTCTCAAACGAAAGACAGTAACGGATATCCAAGCTGGCATCTCTTCTACGGGCAAGAAAGTCCGTTTCTGTTCGACAGTTCAAGTCGCTTCTGGGAATGCTATCTTCCTGCATTCCCTTAATTCCCAACTGCCGTCTCAAGATGAGACCATTACAAGAGGAAATCGACAAACAGTGGCATCAGGTCTCAGGGTCTTTCGACGATGTGATAGTCATTACTTCTCGGATGCACAAAGCGTTGCTATGGTGGACTCACAAAACAAACTTGTCAGAGGGCTGCTCCTTTCTAGCAGACGATCCAAGTCTCGTCCTTACAACTGATGCTTCCCTCGAGGGATGGGGGGCACATCTTCAAGGTCTCACAGTCCAGGGCAAATGGAATGCTCTGCAACGAACTTGGCACATAAACCTTCTGGAATTACTAGCTATATTCCTGGCGTTAAGGTCTTTTCGCACCCTTCTTCAAGGTGCTTCAGTGTTGATCCGGACGGACAACACTACAAGCATGCATTATGTGAACAAACAAGGGGGCACAAGGTCCACTCTGCTGTCCCTACAAGCACAACAGATCTGGAACTGGGCGATTCGACATCAAATAACTTTATCAGCAGTTCATGTTCCGGGAGTGTTCAACGCTTTGGCCGACTCTCTGAGCAGATCAATTTCGTCCAACCACGAGTGGGAACTTCATCAACCAACGCTGGACAGCAACTTTCAGTGGTGCGGACAGCCCAATCTAGATCTATTTGCGACCAGTCAGAATCGCAAATGCCCATTCTACGCAAGCTGGCTTCCCCAACCAGGGTCGTGCGGAAATGCCTTTTTGATGAATTGGTCAAAAATTTATGCCTACGCTTTTCCGCCGATTCCTCTAGTCCCAAAGGTGCTTCAGAAGATGCGGAGGGAGCCATGTCGCATTCTTCTCATAGCCCCCAGATGGCCTCGCCAGATTTGGTTTTCAGAGCTACTCCTTCTGTCGGAGGACGATCCGATTATGCTTCATCCAATTCCGGATCTTCTGACAACGGACCAAGGGCAAGTCTGCCATCCGGATCCAGCATCTCTGAAATTGGCGGCCTGGCGCCTGAACACTATGAGTTTGCCAACTTAGTGATTCCTTCGGATTGCAGGGAGGTCATTGCTAACGCCAGGGCACCTTCCACTATCAAGACCTACAAACTTAAGTGGAAAAGGTTCTGCCTTTGGTGTGAGGCTTCAAATGTTCACCCGGTTCATTCTACGCCAGAACAGCTTTTGCCTTTTTTCTTGCAATTAGCAAAATCGGGGTTATCTCATGCTACCCTTAAAGTTTTCCTGGCGGCAATTTCCAGATTTTGACAAGATGGTTCCAATTCTCTTTATTCTTCTAGAATAATACAACAATTCTTCAAGGGTTTATTCCGGATGTTCCCGCCAATACGACACCCTCCTCCATCTTGGCATTTAATCGTTGTGCTAACTCAACTCATGAAGTCCCCGTTTGAACCCATTCATAGGGCTGCGCTTAAATTTATCTATTTATCTCTTGGAAGACTTAATTGCTTTTGGCTCTTACGTCAGCTCGACGAGTCAGCGATATACAGGCTTTTACTATAAAACCGCCTTTTTGCAATTCACCAAAGACTCAGTTGTGCTCCGCACAAACCCTGCATTTATTCCAAAGGTGCCTTCTGATTTCCATTTAAATGAGCCTGTCATCTTAAAGACTTTTTTCCCTAATCCTCAGTCGCCAGCCGAAAAGGCTTAACACTCTCTAGATGTCAAAAGGTGTTTAAAATTTTATTTACAAAAGACAGCACCTGTTCGGAAAACTGATCAGCTATTTGTGGCTTACGGCATGATGCGTAAAGGACATCCAGTAACTAAACAGACTATCGCTAGATGGATATCTAGTACAATTTCCTACTGTCATCAACAAGCGGGGAAGACACTTCAAGGAACAGTCAAGGCACATTCTACCAGAGCTGTCTCCTCTTCGACTGCGCTTTTTGCTGGTGTGCCTCTTCATCAAATCTGTAGAGCTGCGACATGGTCTAGCAGACACACCTTTACCAAACATTACTGTCTGGAAGCGGCAGACAACGCTGATACAGCCGTGGGGCAAGCAGTACTACGTAATCTGTTTAAATAAGGTGAGCCTCTGTTTTCTTCCCTCCTCCTGCACAGATTGTACATTATGATGTATGTTTTAGATACATATATTGTCATGCAATGATATATATATATATATATATGTATATATTTACATGTATATATTACTGACTATGTACAGTTTGGAAATTACTGCTATCTATTCTGATTCAAGCATGTGACTGTATGAAAGACACCCTAATACTGGAGAAGAACAAAAGTTACTTACCTGTAAACTGTGGTTCTCCAGTATTGGTGTCTTTCATAGATTCACATGTGGCCCACCCACCTCCCCTCAGAGGCTCTCCTCGTTTACTTGACTATTGTCACTCTCGTGCTAGAAAATCTGAGGTTCTGAGTCTCTGGGGAGAGGGTTCTGGAGGGTGCTGCCACCTGATTGGCTGGAGTTTGGACTGTATCTAAGGACTTGGACGAGCTAATAAAGTGACAACATTTTTCCTGTTGATTGCTATGTTACAATACTCCCTATGGAATGTTTTAGCTATGCTATTAGTATACTATGTATTTATGTATGCATAGATTGCTATTTTATGTACCGTGGGACTCCCACTTCGACAACGGGGAATGATTCAAGCATGTGAATCTAAGAAAGACACCAATACTGGAGAACCACAGTTTACAGGTAAGTAACTTTTGTTCTGATCTCTGTCTCCATGCCTCTGTCACACTGTCTTTCTCACTGTTTGTGTGTCTCTCTCTGTGCCCCTGTCCCTCTGCTAGTTTCTCTTTTTTTACTCCCCTCTTGCTGCCCCTACCCTGTCTCTCTTAATCTAAGTCTGTTTAAATCAGAATCTCTCCCAGCATCTGAGAGGACTCAAGTGAAACCTGAGCCTAATCTGACCCCACATATTGTGGAAGAGAATTGTATTCTAGGCACAATTGGAAACTCACATCTGCAAGGGACAAAGTCGTGCCACTAAGAATGAGACATAAAGGTGAATTGAACTTCATAGTGCATAATGTTTAGAGAGAGAACACCTGGAAAGATATCACATTTTATATCAACCAATATAGAGAGCTGTCATCTATGAATTTGGTAGATCTGTGGATGAAGTAATAAAGTCTCGTTTTGGCAAAAACTGGAGGTGGGGGTTGAAAAGGGATAGGGAAATCTTAGGGAGGGAAAATGGATGACCCAATTTCAGCAGGGACATGATTTTCAAGTTCAGCTTTTCTTTCAATAAAGCACTGTAATCTAGATTTCTGGTGCACAATATTGAATTGAAGTAAATATGCACTGCAGCTCCATGAAGCTATTAAGAAGATGTTGAATGAGTGCTCAGGAGTGGAAGAAGATGCCCCAGGTGACAAAGCCATCTGGAAACTTTATAATGAAACTGAATCATCTCTGAATAGTGAGAACCTGCGGTAAGATGTAAGAGACAATATAATGAAATCTGAAGCAAAAGGTGAAATCTACGGCGGAGAAAATGAATTGCTACATGACTCCATGTTACCAGGAAACAACTTCTTGAGTCAATGCCACTACATCGTTTCAAGTGACCAGAACCAGGACTACAATTACCAGAATACATGGATTCTTTTTAAATTAGAAGGTACAGGACTAGAAAAAAAAATTCTTGGTTAACTGACAACGTGAATTCATCTATTAACTGAAAAGAAGTACGAATCCAGCAAAAGTAAGTACTCCGTTTATTGTGTCCCGTCAAGGCAGCTCCCAGGCAGCAACTGCCGAAGGCAGTACATTCCATGCTCCACGCAGGGAACTGTGCCACGAGAGCATTCTGCGAGGTGAGGACATTCCAATACAGATACCAACACACCTCCCTTCCTACACAATCAAAGAAAAAGAAGGGAAGAGGAGAGAAAAATAAATAACAGAATAAATGAAAAAAAATAATAGGAGCAAGAATTAAGCAACTGGAGAAACACAATATCATCAATGCATAACATAGTCTTGAAACTTAACAGGGGTAGATCTCATCCTGGAAGAAAATCTTTTGAAAGAAGAGCGGTCCAAACAAACTTTCCTATTGGAAGGAACTGCATTAGCAGAAGAGCAACCTGGGAGAACAGGAGTTGCATTAGCGGGAGAGGAACCAGAATGAGCAGAATGATCGTAGGGACCAGAACGAACAGGTTGATCGAAATGAGCAGGACGATCAAAATGAACACTCATCTTCCCACTAACGTACACAATTTTGAATTGGGGAACAACAGAAATGGCACACTTGTTCCAGGTCTTCCCATTCTCCAACACCACCACACGGTCTTTCACCTCTCTCACCTTAGCCGGGGCTGAGAACCGAGAAGTCCCCTTGCGAATGAAGCCAGGCTTCTTGATTCTTACCCAATCTCCAACACACACAGGGGAAACTCTTCCAGAAACAGTGGTGTACTTCGATTGGACTGCTGCTCTCACATCCGCTACCTTGCCAAGTCTACCCTGATCGACTTCTTTCCTGGACATCCAATCTTTGTTCAACTTAGAACCAGCAACCCTTCCCCTGAGCAGAGTGAAAGGAGACATCCCGGTACTGATATGAGGAGTAGTCCTGATTGCCCACAACATGTCTGCGATGGCCATTCGCCAGTGCAAATCGTTCACCAAAGCCAATTGCAGTTGGTCTTTGATAACACGATTCAGGCGTGCGACCAAACCGTTGCTGCGGGGGTGTTAAAGTGAGGTTAAAACAGGTTTAATGCCATGTTCTCTAAGGAAATTTTGCATTTCCAAGGACACCAGCTGAGTCCCGTTGTCAGTCACTAATTCCTCAGGAAACCCCTCCCGGAGAAACACCTCTTTGAGGAAATTGACAGACAAGGAATTCACACACTCCACAAACTTGACCTCCGGCCACTTGGACATGTAGTCCACCAAGACCAGAGCATACAAAGGAGAACCCCCAGTGATACCAAAAGGACCAGCAACATCGAAAGCTAATTTGCACCAGGGTAGATTCTTAACGACAACTGGATCAATGGGAGAGGGATGAGTTACCCGAGTCTTGTCACTCAGAACACATGCACAACAGTCCCTGACGTAATGCTCGATGGACCTGTCCACCCCGGGCCACCAAAAGCCCTCTCTGACTCTGCGTTTCATAGCGCGAATACCAAGGTGACCCTCATGAGCCAGATCTAAAACTTTTTTTTGCATGCATGCCGGAACGACCAAAAGACCACCCCTGCGTAAAATTCCATCCACCATGGACAACTCATCGCAAACCCTTTTGAAAGGAATTAGCTCAGGAGACAAATCCTTGTTGATGGGCCAGCCATGAACCAAAAAGTTAACAACCATCTTGATCTCACTGTCCTCTGATAGAGCTTGCAACCATTCACGCTCAGAAAGTGCACCCTTCACAATGTCAACAACGGCACCAACGGCACACACGATGTCAAGATCCTCCTCAGAAAATTCACTGATGTCTTCAACAAGGGGTAAACGGGATAGACCATCAGCAATGTTGTTTTTGGTACCAGCAACATACACCAAACGATAATTGAATTCCTGTAGTCTATATTGCCATTTGGCAATCCGTGGAGTGGCACGACCGCCACCTTTGGTGGTGAAGAGATCAACCAAAGGTTTGTTATCGGTCCTGAGGATGAATTCATTCCCCACAGGAAATTCCGAAAATACTGGACACCCCACCATAAGGCTAATGCCTCTTTCTCAATGGTGGAGTAAGAACTCTCAGCACCACGAAGAGTCCTGGAGGCAAATGCAATGATCTCCTCACGATCATCACTTCTTTTTTGCATAAGAACAGCGCCCAACCCAATGTTGCTGGCATCTGTAGAAACAATGCATTTGTCATTGATGTTAAACAATTTCAACGGGCGTGCCTGCACGATTTCCTATTTGAGAAGATCAAATTGATCAACACACTTATCGCACCACACAAACCTGATGTTTTTCTTCAGTAACTCACGCAAACAGGAGGTATTATCGGCAAAATTTCCCACAAATTTGGCATATTACTCCACTAGCCCTAGGAAGGAGCGAAGTTGGTCTTTATTTGTGGGTGAAGGTGCATTTTGAATGGCATCTAAAATTTTAACTTTGGGTTCAATTCCTTTGCAGGAAATATGGTGACCCAAATAATCCAACCCCTCCAGAAAAAATGTGCACTTGTCCCTTCTTAAGGTTAGCCCATGTAGTTTCACAGTATCCTG
The DNA here is from genome assembly GCA_963921515.1 of Calotriton arnoldi. Lineage (NCBI taxonomy): Eukaryota > Metazoa > Chordata > Amphibia > Caudata > Salamandridae > Calotriton > Calotriton arnoldi. Next base: position 827,659 of record CAWUFW010002793.1, on the reverse strand, counting down.
TACGTGTTTAACTCTGCTGTCATGCTGTACTTCAGTTTGTGCATACACAAGAATATCATCTTGGAAAAACACGACTCCCGCAGTGTTTTTGAATAAGTTGCCCATGAGTCGCTGAAAGACGGCGGAAGCCGATGCCAAACCAAAAGGCATTCGTTTGTAACGGAAAGCTCCTTCCGGTGTCACAAAAGAGGTGAGATGTCTGGAGTCTTTGCTTAGCTCAACCTGGTGGTAAGCTGTGGAAATATCAAATGACGAAAAATACTTGGCTCCTTCTAACGTCGCCAGGATTTCGTTTATATTGGGCAAAGGCTGGCGATCGATCCAAATATTGGCATTAAGATCGCGCAAGTCTACACACATCCTAAGACACTTATCAGCCTTGCGTGCAAGAACTATGGGGGCAAACCATTCGGATCCTTCAATGGCTTCGATTACAATCATGGTGCACAAACGTTCAAGTTCATGCTTCAATTCCACACGCAAACTCAGGGGTACCTTACGCACCTTGTGTGCAACTGCCTTTGCACCATTTTTTAGGATGATGCGGTGCTGAAAACCCCTTAGCTTGCCAAGTTTGTCGCAAAAAACTTTGGGATACCTCTGAATCCACTCATCACTAGGGGTGGGAGGAGTTTGCGTAGTCGCGTTACGCAAAGCTCCGCAAAACGGTAAAAGATCTCCGCGAGCGCGCAAAAGTTCCGCGAACACGCGGAATTGCTTGTTCCGCCCGTTCGCAATGCTTTATTCCTGTTCGCGAACGCCCTTTGCGTGCTCGGGGAGAAATATCTCACGAACACGCATTTTGAAAGCGCGAACAAGCAAAAATTCCGCGGATCGCGGAATTTTGGCAATTCCGCGTTCTCTGCGGAACGCGAAATTACCCAAATTCCGCGAGCGCAACGGAATTTACCGCCAAGGCCTACTCATCACCTGATAAGTGTCTCACCACCACCGCACTGTACAGGTTGGAAGATGAAAATGGAGTGTAAAATTTGTGTGCTTCACGCCTAGACAAGACCATGTCAGGATGATTAGGATCGAGAATGATACCGAGCTCTCCTTGCTCCTCCCACCCCAACAAATTTGCACCATCCTCTACAATGTATACAGTTCCTGTAGCAAGATCCCCACAGAATTCCAAATTGGCTTCAAATTTACCAAGAACTTCCACTCTTTTGCCCCCATACGCAAAAATTCTAATGTTAGACTGGTGCAATTGAATGTCTTCTAACCCCCCAAAATCCTTAGCATTGATAAGGGTAAATGGGGAACCGGAATCAGCCAAGCAATTCACATTTTTTCCATTCACACAGATAACACATGCGGGGGATTTTCTCTTGCGCAAACCACCCATGGACGCAATTTCAATCACACCCTCAGATTGTAAAGAGGAAGAAGACAACATTAACAACAGATTGTCATTTTCGTCACTTGAGTCAATAAAGTCTTCTTCAATGGACTTGACGATTTGCGTGTTTCCTTTGTTGGACCCCATAGCTTTACAGAGACGTGCCAGATGACCTTTTTTTCCGCATTTGAAACAAGTCTGGTTCAAGGCAAAACAGAACTTAACATTTCCTAAATGAGATTTGCTCCCACAACGAAACAAAAGAGTTGCATCTTTTCAGACTTCATCTTAGGCGAAGGTAGAGAAGATGAATTTCGCGTTGTATTTTCAGTGGGAACTTTGGTAGGCTTAACATTATACTTTGCTGATAACAGTTTAACTTCAGTAGGTTGAGAAGAGTTGCACATCTCCTTCATGCAAAATTGAGAATGTTCAATGCTTCTCGCAAGAGTAAGAGCTGTCTCAAGGTCGGGGTCATCTGATGACAAAAGCTTCTCTTGAATTTTCTTATTACATGTGCGTTCGATGAGTTGATCACGTATGATTTCATCCCTAAATTCTCTGTAGTTGCAAGTGATAGCAAGAGTTCTGAGCGCAGCGACAAAATCATCGATAGATTCACCAGGAACCTGGGCGCGTTGTAGAAACTTGTGATGCTCAAGCACAACATTCTTCTTGGGGTTGAACCTTTTGTCCAAAGTTTTGATCAGTGATGCATAGTCATCAATGATTAGGGAATCACCGTTGTCGCCGCCACTCACATGAGTGCTGACAACCTCAAGAGGTAATGTTTTCAAAATGCTTCTGCCCTCAGCGCCAAGATTATAAATAAAAAGTGCTTTCTTCTTCTTCGTAGTGAACGTATCACCGTTGATGGCTTCCAGATAACTCTCAAATGTATCTTTCCATTGTTGCCATAAAATGGGAGGAGAACCAGGAGATTGTAAGAAGGGTGGCGGAGCTAACACCCGATCCATAATAAGACTGTGCGTGGGTGTGTTGCTGGCCACACAATTGTAACGAATTTCAAGGTACAAGATGAATACACGTGAACACTGTGAGGTTCTTATGATGCACACTGTGAGTGCATCACAGAAGTAGGAAAACAACAACTTAGAGTAAGCACGAACTATGCGGGTCAATCGGGGAGTAAAAACACGCAGAGAACAATGAAGAAATAGGCTGTGCACATCAGCGATTACTCCATGAGGTGTGCGCATACGTAATGAATGCCAAACAGCTGTGTGCATCAGCGGTGAAAGCAACACTAGCGTTGCTATGGCAGTGCGCTGGTAACAGAGATGCGGTAATCCAACTAAACAGGTGTGCGCATCAGCGGTGAAGGCAACACTTGCGTTGCTATGGCAGTGCGCTGTTGAAGGAGGTGGGGAGTCCAAAATGGCCGCACGCAACGTAACGACGTTGCGTGGGGCGGCGCCAGGCAAGTCAGGCAGGACTCCAGCGGGATGCGTGTGACGCGCAGCAAGTCTTGGCAGAGACGACGTCACAGGGGAAAGGCGCGAGAAGCAACGGAAGATTGCTTCGGTCGCGCACGCCAAACTTGACCAAAGAAAAGTACCTTGACATGGCTTGAAATAGCCAAAATTGACGTCGGGGAAACCAGGGCTGCAGCCGGACCACGACAGAAATCCGCAAGGATGGCGAGACCGCCAGGAAACGCTGCGGAGTCGAAAAGCGCCACACAGGAAACAGCAAGAACGGGGCTCCGAGGGTTCAGCCAGCAGGCAACATGTTCATGCCAGGAAGGGGAGGTCGAAGACGGGACAGCTCGTCGCCAGTGAAAAGAAGTACGAATCCAGCACAAGTAAGTACTCCGTTTATTGTGTCCCGTCAAGGCAGCTCCCAGGCAGCAACTGCCGAAGGAAGTACATTCCATGTTCCACGCAGGGAACTGTGCCACGAGAGCATTCTGTGAGGTGAGGACATTCCAATACAATACAGATCCCAACATTAACCTTATGAAATCCGAAAGAGTATGAGAAATTAAGGGAATGAAATGGAGAGACATCTGGGAGAAATGTATAGGCACTGTGAAGAAGTTATTACTTTGGGGTAACTCAATGGTTTTTCATTGCCAGGACTCAAGTTTTTAGGTCCGAGCCTCACTTTCAAAAATCATTGTTATCAGATGCATTAATCCAGTTTGGTAAATTGAATCAAAATTAAACCTTCAAAACTGAGACGATTTGCTAAACTAAACTGTGAACTGGATGGGTGTCTCAGCATAGAGCAGAGGTCTTCAAACTTTTTTACTCTGAGCCCCCCTAAACAAAATGTTTTGAGGTCGGGCCCCCCTCCAAAACTTTATGGCAGGAGTGGGAGGGACATGGCTACGTGCAGGGAGCGGTGCTTATGAGAGGATTTCAGGAATACTTTTTCTATAGCTTATGAACCGCACTAAATATGAGACTTATAAAACAGCAAATGCATCAAACAAAAACAGATATCCCAAACAAACTGCTCCCCATAATTGGGGTGCTGTGAGCCCCTCACACTCTTTGACCCCAATGCAACTATACCTGCTGCACTAATGATAGCCTGCTACTCAGGACTGCAGTTATCTCCTCTGCATCTTTTACCTCTTCCCCACCATGACGGATCTTCACCTCGTTCCTAATGTTTGAAAGGAAAATAAGCTTTGATGCCCCTTTTTTAAAGGTAGACAGTCATAACTGTGATGCAGTGGGCCCCTCAAATCCCTGGGCCCCAGTCCTGCTGCATCTGCTCCTTAATGATAACCAGCAGTGGCCACTTACACACTTGGCAGCCATACCAGCTTCACTAATGAATGTCCCTTTAAAAAAAACCTCAGATTGTCCCCTTCTTTGGGGCATCTCTCTAAAAACTGCCTCTGGCCATTTGTACACACAAAAATGAGTCCACATACAGTGCTCCCTATTCTGGGCCTACTCTTTGACAATATCTATGAATCTCGCTCCTTTCCTCTGTCTCCTAGACCATTACTGTGAGGCCCCAGGGATTGAGAGGATTAGGGCTCTGCATCTGAATGCAACCCTTCTGGCCTGCCACCTGCCACCCCATGGACTCAGCTTTCACAATGCCCCTGAATGGTTAATACTGACTTTGAGATGCCTCTGCCTGAAATTGAAGGGTGTGGTGGTAGTGCAGAAAGTTAAAAAAGAAACCAGCCTTCTTACCAGCCATTAATTGATTGAGTCACTTAAAGCCAGGGCCACTGGAATTATGAGTTTCTGCAGCAGCAGTGTTTTCCACATAATTATCAGTTTACTGCATTTGCTACATAATCTGCAGATTTTTAACAAAAAAAACTTGATTCTAGCTCAAACGGAACAAAAGTTACTTAAAGCGTGACAAAGTGTTCCCGAGCAGTGGAAGGCCCTTTGCAAAGATTGACTGGTAATCTTGTAGTTGCTTACTGCTGTATTTGGGTGTTAAACTGGTACTAATGAGGTGAAATATTTCCCTGACAGCGTTACCTTGAGTTAAAATGACAAAATAATGAAGTAATGCTGACCAGAAAATGTGGCGCATTGTGCCGCATAATTTACCTTTGTTGCTGCATAATTTAGTCAAACCTGCCGCATAATATTGTCCTCTTCTGCTGAATAATTCCAGTGGCTCTGCTTAAAGCTTCATGGTGGCAAAGATCTATTCTTTTTGAGATGTGATGTAAGGGTGTTATCAGCTGAGATCTGGAATAGTGGAGACACTTACAAAAATGTCTGCATTAGATACAGTGTGATTAATTATTATTAAAAGTATATTTTGTAAGAACTTGTTATCTCAATCACTGCATCATTTTGCAGCAGCCTAGCTTAGAGTATGTAAATACTGTTTTAAAATAATGACTTACATTTTCACAGTGCTTTCTGCCACAGGCTGGGACCTCATAGCACCATAAACAGGGCCATTGGAATTATGCGGCGGAGAAGGTCAGATTATGCAGCATGGTTGACTACATTCTGCGGCAAGCAAAGGAGAATTATGCTGCATATTTTGTGATAGCATTACTGCATTATTTTGCTATTTTTACACTTGTTAACACTGTCCTGGCCTTTATTGCCCCTCATAAGTATCACATTAACACCCACATATAGCAATAAGCAGCAGAAAGGTGACCATTCAACCTTTAGAAAGGGCCTTCCACTGTGAGGTAACGTGTTGCTGCATTTTTTTAATCTGCATATTATGCAGCAGATGATGGATTATGTGGCAAATGCGGGAAATCCATAACTATGCGCTGTGAGTGCAGGGTGAGCGTGAAAGTGAAGGGTGAAAATGAGGAGTGAGTTGTCTGAATGCAGGGTGCATTCCCACACATTTGAAGTAAATCAGCATGTTATTGACGGGGCGTAGGGTTTCAGATATAAATTAAACAATTGCTATTATTGCATTAATTAGGGATCGAGGGTGGAGGAAATAAATAATGTTTTGATCCTGCAACAAACTTCCAGTCTTATGATTAGGGTTACCAGCTCATTATTTTGATGTCGCAGACGGTACAAAATAAACAGTCACCTAAAGCCCTATTTACAGCACTTATCTGTGCGTACTTCGAAAAGCAAATATAAATAGAAAGCATTTTTAAATGTGTTCTAGGGCTGCCTGAATGATTCATGACTGAAAATAAAGGGAACAGACAGAAAGTCAGATTAACAAATGAATACATACTTTTTCATTTAAAACCCTATTTATTGTCAAAACAAGGTATTTGCAGGCTCTTTCAACATACATGGTGGGCATTTTTCTATTGGCAACCCTTTTTTATATTCCTTTTCATGCAATGCATTTTCACACTACAGCAGTAAATTTAAAATACAAATGTAAGGAATAGGCAGAGTCGGGGCCCAAGGGGTAGTGGAAACAGAAAGGAAAACTAAGCCTCAGTAAACAGTTTCCAAAGGTATGCAAATTGTCCTTAAAGACCTTTGAAAAACTGGTCATGCCGGAGTCTTAATAAGACTCCAGACACTGCCCAGCGGAGCCCCCAGCAGCACACTCACTGACCTCCGGCCCCAGGGCACTCTGAGGGCTTCGGAGTAATGAAGACAGCCTGGAAATACAGCAAATAAACATCGCTGCACTTCCAGGCGTCTTCATTTACATGTGCTTGCAGAGGCCTTTGCGCCCCCCTGGGAACCCATCCACGCCCCCCCAGGGGGGCGCGCCCCACAGTTTGAAGACCTCTGGCATAGAGTCATCAGGTAAGCAAAGCTTATTTACCTCAGTGACTGCTGAACCTTATTGAAAGGCATGCAAATTAAAAAAGTTGACACCTTAAAGAAGGGGAAAATTTTGCATCTCCCCCATTCTCTTTGATGCAACCACAAGTTCACAGATACAGGAGGCTGCAGGATATTACTTTGTCATCGGGCAGTCCTGGGTGACAGTCGAGAAACACAATGGCCACTTTCTGGCAAGTTATGGGGTTAGTATTTCCCTTTGCCAGGAAGCACACCCTGGGAAGTTTACTTTTGGGGACTCTTTGTTGCATTGCCCATCTGAAACCATTGACCACAGACATGAGTAGCATGAAGAACGTTTTCATTTAATTCTGCTTTCATAAAATGAAAACCATACCAGCTGGTGAGATTTAAAAAATGTTAAGTTGCTAAAAAATAGGCTTTGTTACTTCCAATGTGACACCTGCAGCATAAGCTATGAACCCATCCATACAATTCTTTGGTTTTCAGAGATGATGACTGGGGATTGCAGTAAGTTCTAGTAGATGAAGGAGTCTAGATATAGAAATACAAGAATCACTAAGATCAGTAACAAATATTGACTCCTACACCCCAATAACCTCTTCCTCCATGCAGATAAGATGTCTATGCATTCCAAACCCCAAAGGGACTCATGTGACTGTCAATGAAGGGTCCAAAAGTATACCGAACAAAATTTCAAACATGGCCCAACAATATGTATCATTAGTTCTAAACAACCACAGTGTTAAAAAAATCTAACCACAGTGTTTATAAAATGAATTGGGCTTAGCACATGTATCCGCATTGTATATTACTTTCAGAAGCGCATGCTGCTAATCACTGGCTACGCATAGGCACACCCTTTTCATTGTTGCCCCTGATTATGTGAATACGATCCCAAGGAAGCAGAACCCAACCTGTGTAAGATTTCAAATGAAGTCCAAGCAGGCAATAGAGGATGGCCTGGCTGCCAGAATTTTTGTTCCATCTGGAACAAAAGCTTACTTCATGCTTTCACACTTGATCTGATCATAATCTAAGTGACGTGTTGATACCCAGATGGTGAAGGAATCGCTCCGTAGACAAAGATTCGAGAAGAAGCTTGAAAGATTTCCAGATTTATATGAAAGTCTGATAGTTTTTTTTTTATTTCAACCGGGTGGAGATGGGGAATTCCTTCTCAGCTTCGAAGAATAAAGGGTAGTATTTTACCTTTGAATATGAGAGATTTTGTCTTGTTTGACAAGACAGTGAGGTTGAAGACGAATTATGTCACCTGGTGAGGGGAACCTGAGGCACGCTAAGGGGTTGACACACTTCCAAAGCCAATTTTTTTGGCAGCTGTATATTTGCAAACCTAGGGACTAACAAGTACTGCAAGACTGCTGACATTACCTTGGGGATACCTGCAGATCTGATCTCAGGTTGAGTGGTGTTGTGCGTACTAATAGCGGACCCTCTCCTGTTGCAAAAATGTAATGGCACTTCTTGTGGTACAGGTATTGCAGTACCCTCCCATAAAAATATTGAAGGTAGGGATTTAAAATAAAATCCCATAGGCCTAATGTTAAAATAAATTACATTATTCAATTATGTAAAGTGTTAAAAAATATAGTTAGATTTAATTTATTGTTTACAAAATTCTAAAACTAATAGATAATTATTCATGTTCCATTTTATTAATCTATTAGTAAGTATAAAAAATAATCTAGCATTGATATTTATTAAAAATAATCAAATTACTGTTAATTCTATATAACAAAACCAAAGGGGATGATGGACGGAGTGTTGAACATTGCAAGCACTCACCCCCAGTCAACTGATCTGGTTTTAATCCATCATCATTCTTTAGCTCACTCCGCCACCCCAGTTCAGACATGGCCATATGCAAATCAGCCTGACCCTGTGCCTCATGGGAACAGTCCAGCCCGAACTGCCAAGCCATGTCTTCCCTGGACCGGAAACAAGCATCCTGGGACCGGTTTCGGGCTCACAGCCCTCATCAGCCAGGCTATCTTGAATCCAGTGGCAAAGTGAGCAAGGGACCCACGTCTGGGCATACCCTGCCAACTTTGGGCGAACAAAGCAAAACCAAAGGGGATAATGGACAGAGTGTTGAACATTGCAAGATAGCCTGGCTGATGAGGGTTATGAACCCGAAACCGGTCCCAGGATGCTTGTTTCCGGACCAGGGAAGACATGGCTTGGCAGTTCGGGCTGGACTGTTCCCATGAGGCACAGGGTCAGACTGATTTGCATATGGTCATGTCTGAACTGGGGTGGCGGAGTGAGCTAAAGAATGATGATGATTAAACCCAGATCAGTTGACTGGGGGTGAGTGCTTGCATTGTTCAACACTCCGTCCATCATCCCCTTTGGTTTTGCTAAGTTCGCCCTAAGTTGGCAGGGTATGCCCAGACGTGGGTCCCTTGCTCACTTTGCCACTGGATTCAAGATAGCCTGGCTGATGAGGGTTATGAACCCGAAACCGGTCCCAGGATGCTTGTTTCCGGTCCAGGGAAGACATGGCGTGGCAGTTCGGGCTGGACTGTTCCCATGAGGCACAGGGTCAGACTGATTTGCATATGGCCATGTCTGAACTGGGGTGGCGGAGTGAGCTAAAGAATGATGATGGATTAAACCCAGATCAGTTGACTGGGGGTGAGTGCTTGCAATGTTCAACCCTCCGTCCATCATCCCCTTTGGTTTTGCTATGTTAATTCTATATGTCACTTTTAATAATTTTGAATACTTAATACAAATATATATTTTTTTACTTTCGAAGAAAAGGAGCGTGTAAAAGTCCGCCAATAGTTTTCTTTCCAAAATTCAAAGAATAGTAATCTTCATTCCATAACCCTTTTCAGTCCTCATTCAACAAATAATCACTTTGGAGTCTTGTGTTGCTTAATGTTGATCCAAATTTGAATCAATCATTGTTTTCCATTAGAAGCAGTTAACGCAGCCCAGCCAACGCGTTTCGTCCCTACGACATCATCAGGGCTCAAAATCATGCTTCAATCAGAAGATTCGGTAATTCCTTCTGTAGTACATGTCAGGGTGCAGCCCAACTCACAAAATGGCGTAAACCCTTGTTCTCACTGATCTCGTATTGTCAGTCCATGGACTTTGTTCCTCGTGACCTCCTAAACGTTGCTCCTCATGAATCCATCTAGTAGACGTCTACTAGGGTTATGGAATGAAGATTACTATTCTTTGAATTATGGAAAGAAAATTATTTGTGGACTTTTACACGCTCCTTTTTTTCAAAAGTTGAATTTTGCATTACCAGGGGCAGTGGGAGCGCATAAGGTTGAGCGTGGAAATGTGTTGAGGGAATTATCTTGATATTACACCAGTGTGCCCTCGTTCTTAGCCCACACTGCCAGTTGTAGAATTTTGATATATATTTTTTACGTTTCTTTCTAATTACCCTAAATTATTTTCTTTTAAATGGTATACAGCCAAATATATTTTTTATTTAAAATTCAGTTCATAATGCATAAAATTAATTAACGTTAATAATTAACAGAATTTTATATTTTTCATTTATTTCAAACTTTAATAAAGTTTTAAACCTTTCCATATACTTTACCATTGAGAGATTTCTGCCCTTGTGGTGGAGATCCTTACCTACGTGTGGAAAGCGACATGTAGTAACGTCAAAGTCATAAATTAGGCTCCTGCCCCTGAATTCAGGAGGTGGGGACACGTAAGGGTACACTTTTCAGTATCTTTACACTTGTAAATGGTGAACAGTCTGAAGTAAAAGTTACTGAAATGTGTAAGATCAAACTTACACTTGTAGATGAACTTATATGTAAGTTTACATTTGTGAATATGACTTATAGGTTTGTGAACTGTAGTACTACTTTATGTACCACGAATGCAGTTTGTGAATCGAGCCCTATTTCTTTGGGAATTTTAACATGACTACCGAAACACAAAGTGTCTGGAGGGACTTAATTTGTATAATTAAAACTACACACTAACTCTGGGGATACCTGAACTGCATTATAATCACATACTATCTTTAAACTTGATAATCTTTACACACCATCTTTGTTTGAGTTGACTATCCCTAAAATTTACACATTATCTCTGAGGCCACCTGAACCCCAGTCGGTCGCTCACGATATTTGTTTTAACTTGAAAATGATTATCTTCAGACACTATTTGTGCGGGGACTCTAACATCATCTCTACACACTATCACTCTCTAAACATAATTACCTTCATAAACTATCTGTGTGGAATTGCAAACATTATCTGTACATTATCTGTATGGACTTGACCACGATAATCTCTATGCACTATGGGTCATATTCCTCAAATGGTTTCATCACTTTTGCAACAGGGTGCATGCGTGACGCAACCCTTAAGTGCAATTTATCAAGCCATGCAAGGCCACCTTGCGTGGCCTTGAGTGGCTTGATAAATCCAGAGTAATGCAATGCAGCGCAAATCACTGTGTTGTGCTACTCTGCCCCAGTTAAGCGTTCCATGGGTGGTGTCGGTGTTTCCACGCAACACTCATGGATTTTGACACATTCCCAGTTCTTCCATAAGTGGTAGACCTGAGAATGTGCCAAAATGGCTACGCCTCCCCAGGTGAGGGTGTAACAAGGAGAAATATGTTTATTTCTCCTCCTTTTTTCCTTGGTCTATGTGTGCTGCATTCTTCAGCACACAAAGGATGAGGAAAATGCCTCAGAGTATTGTTTTTGTGCAGAAAGGTGCCCCCTCCTGCACAAAAAAAATCCAGCTTACAAATGCAGGTATCCTTTGCATATGGTTTAAGAGTGCCTGCATTGGTGCTAGGCAGCACATAGTGCGCCAGCACTGGGAAAAGGCAGGAATGCACCATATTATGTTAAATGCAGTGCATTCCTGCTCTTTCCCTGTCAAGCAGCGCAGCAAGGTGAATTGTTGCACTGCATGACTTTTTGATAAATAGGCCCTTATGTTGGTAGGGACTGGAACATCACTATAATCACATGCTATGCAGATTCTTGAACATGCCTATGGTCACACACTATTTCTGTGGAGACTTCATTACCGTCACACACTAAGGGCCTGATTCACAGAACTAACTTGCGTCAAAAACGTAAAGTTAGTACTTTTTGGTATTCACAGAATACACTTACTCATTTTGGTATTCACAGAATGAACTTACTCATTTCGGTATTCACAGAAGTTAGTAGTCCTAACTTTAGGACTCCTAAATGCCTTCTGTGAATACCGAAAGTCTTAGTTAGGATTTTTCTCAGTTTAGGAGTAGTAAAGTTGCAACTTTACTACTCCTAAACTGAGAAAAATCCTAACTTTAAGACTTTCGGTATTCACAGAAGGCATTTAGGAGTCCCAAAGTTAGGACTACTAACTTCTGTGAATACCGAAATGAGTAAGTTCATTCTGTGAATACCAAAATGAGTAAGTGTATTCTGTGAATACCAAAAAGTACTAACTTTACGTTTTTGACGTAAGTTAGTTCTGTGAATCAGGCCCTAACTTTGTAGGGACTTGAAACTGTTTATCTTCACACACCATCTCTGAGAGGTGTTGCACAACCCAATAACCATACACTATCGTTGTGAAGATTAGAACACCTCAGACACCACACACTTTTCTTGTGGGGACTTGAACATCCCAATAATCACACACTATCTCTGTGGGGGAATTAAACATCACTATAATCACACTATCTCTGTGGGACTTGCATATCATTATCGTTTCACACTGAGTTCTGTTATGCAGATACGTAAAGTGCACTATAACCAGAGAGGGTATCCTGGCTATCACTGTATGGACTTAATATTGATAGTCTCCACAAAATATGTCGGTAGAGACTTGAACACAACTATAATCATATACTATGTGAAGGCTTAAACATGCCTATAATCACACACTATCTCTGTGGGGACTTGAATATCACTATCTTTATTCATTACCACTGTATGGACATGACCTTGATAATCTTCACACACTAAATAAATAGGGACTGGAACACCACAATTATCACACACAATGAGGGTGCTTGAACATGCCTATAGTCCCACACTATCTTTGTGGGGACTTGACCATCATCATCTGCACACACTAGCAGCGTAGAGAATTGAACATTATCTCCATACACTATCTTTGCGAGTACTTGAACATGCTTACCTTCACACACTATCTCTGTGAGATCTTTAACATCCCAATAACCACATACTATCACTGTGAGGACTTGAACATCCCAGTAACCACCCACTATCCCTGTAGTGAACATCCCAGTAACTGCAGTGAACATCCCAATAACTACACAATACCTCTGTGAGGACTTGAATATCATTATCTTTTCAAACTAAGTTATGTTATTTATAGCAGATTGGCAGAGCCCACTATCACCTGGGAGGGTATCATGGCTATCACTGTATGGACATGACCATGATAATCTCCATACAATATGTCAGTAGAAACTTGAGAACCACTATAATCACACACTATGCAGAAGCTTAAATGCCTATAATCACACAATATGTTTGTGGGGACTTGAATATAATCTCTTAAACACAAACACTATGGGCCTCATTACGATGCCGGTTGGGTGGACCAAGGGCCGCCCGACTAGGAGTCGGAGGTCCCGCCATAGGAATTAGGATGTGACGGCTTTGAAGGCGGTTGCAATGTGTATATTTTGTATTGCAGCGTGTGCTGCGGGCTACAGCACACGCCGCAGTACAAATTAAAAACATCAGACATATCCCTGCACTATATGGCAGGCACCATGCAGTGCCTGCCACATGGTGCAGGGATATGTAGGGGGGCACCTAGGCCCATATCGGGGGGGAGGGGGACCCACTACGGGCCCCCAAGTCAATTTCCACCAGCCTTTTCATGGCGGGTTATCCGCCATGAAACGGCTGGTGGAAAGGAACATTGTAAACCCTACGGTGGTGCCTGAGCAAGCACCGCCACCATTGTAGGGATTCAAGTCCGCCGGACGGTCCGACGGGCTCAGTCTCTCCACCCGCCCTCCATCCGCCCAGCATCATAATGCGGCGGGCGGACATGCAGGGTCTGATGGTGGTGGGATATAATCATACAGTTTACTGTTGTCGAGTGGAGGGTCATTAAATGGAGGGTGGTACAAAACAGTGGAGGATAGTGTTGTAAAGTATACTGTCGTACAGTATAGTGTCGGGGAGTGGAGTAGAGTGGTATGAGGTGCACTTGAGTAGTATAGACTGGAGTGGCATAGAGCTGAGTGGCATTGAGTGGAATAGAGTAGAGTGGCAAACAGTTAAGTGGGATAGACTAGAGGGGTGTACAGCGGAGTGGCGTACAGTGGAGCGATGTAGGAAGGAATAGCGTATAGTAGAGTGGCATACAGTTTAGTGGCATACAGTGTAGTGGTATAGAGTGGGATAGCATACAGAGGAGAGTGGTTCAGTGGAGTTCCATACAGTGGAATAGTGTAGAGTGTTGTACAGTGTAGTGGCATACATTGGAATAGTGTATAATGGAATGGCATACAGTGCAGTGGTGTACAGTGAAGTATGGTTGAGTAGACTGGCATACAGTGCAGTGACGTAGACTGGAACAGCATAGAGTGGAGTGGCATTGAGCAGAGAGGCATACAGTGGAATGGTGTAGAGTGGACTTGCCTAGAGTGGAGTGAGGTACAGTGTACTGGCATAAAGTCGAGTAGAGTGACGTACAGTGGAATAGTGTACACTGGAGTGGGGAAGAGTGTAATAGCATAGACTATAGTGGAGTGCCATACAGTTGAGTAGAGTACAGTGGAGTAGTGTTGAGTGGAATAATGTTGAGTTTATTGGCATTAAGTCTAGTGATGTACAGTGGAGTGGTATATAGTGGAATAGCATAGAGTAGAGGGTCATACAATGGAATGGCTTAGACTGTAAAGGCGTAGAGTGTAGTGGCATACAATTAAGGCTCCCGGTTTTCCGTTTAAACGGATTTTTACACATAAATGCAGACAGAAAACCTTTTTTCCTTTGTCTGTATTTATAAATATAAACGGAAAAATACTGACAAACCAGATTTTGACAAAGTGCTTCAGCCCAAGGTTGCCTAATCTGGTGCACAGATGAATGCAGCTGCACTCAGCGTGTGCCGCGTCTCGTAGTCTGAGAGTGCTTCACTTCATTCAAGTGAGCTCGGGCAGTGTTTCACCCCAGGGTTGCCTAATCTGATGCAAAGAGAAATGCGTCTGCCATCTGCACACGAAAGGAGCGCTACTAAGAGGACAGACTCTTAGTACCGCATTTGACACTCTCCTTTCGCAGGTCATTCATCAGGACCCCTGGGGGGAGACTGGGGTAGTCATCCCCATCCGGCATGCTCTCCCTGTGTCACTTCTGGATGTGTGCTGGGTCTCGTGGCCTGAGTGTGCTTCGCTTTATTCAGGTGAGCTGGGCAGTGTTGGAGCCTGTTGCTCCTGCCTCCGGGTGCCTTCCCCTATTGAATTTGCATTACTTTACGTTGGTCAGCGCTTTCAGCAGCCCCTTGTCTTTAGGTTCGCTCCAGAGGGGAAGGGGGAGGGCGAGCAGTGCATTGCTTTATTGTGTACGCAATTTAGCAGTTCTTTTGTTGCAGGGTGAAACACTTTTGGCCAGTTAATCAATTTAAATACTTTCATTGAGTAATCTAGGATGCTGCAAAGGAAAATCATCATGTGATTCTGGGCATTTCACTTAATTTCCACGTCTGTAATTCATGCATATGAACAAGTAAATTTAACTGGTGCTCGGGTAAAGCACTCCAAGACGTCCGGGCCCAGTTCCATTGTACTTTGTGTTTGCTCCGGGGGAAGAATGTTTCCGATGTTGAAACAAAGCATTTCACACCCTCCTCCCCTCAAAAATATGAACACTCACCTTGCGTTTTAGCAAGGTATAAATAGTGTACGCTGGAAAATTATTATCTTCTCCCTTTAAAACAAAATATAAGAAAAATCCGCCAAAAGAATTCCTATGTAGGTCTAAATAATCCCAGAGAAGTTATTCTGCAATGAGAAAAAAGAATGGGTTGCTCCCTCAAAGATTCAGCTTGACTTTTGACCTCTGTCTTTGAATGCACAGCAAATGTGACAAGATAAGAACAGGATTTAAAGGCCTGTTTACAAAAAGCTAGTTCTATCCTCCCCTCTGGTCCCTAGGGTGTACAGCCCTACAGTAAAGGTTTCCTAATGCAAGTTACTCAAGGTCTGTTTAGGCCTATGTTATATTTAAATTATTTTTGCAAAGTTTTCAGATGCATATATTGTGTTTACTTAAGTTGAGGTATATATAAATATATCTAAACCTATAACAACTGAGTGCAAGTGTGCTGTGTCTATTTAAATACATGTTAAAAAATTCTAGCTGCAGCATCTTCTTTTGTTTGCGACAAAAATAAATGTGGATAAATACAGATAAAATGACCAAAAAATAAATATGGATAAATACAGACGGAAATGTTAAAAAAATAAATACCATAAAACCGGGAGCCCTACATACAATGTAGTGTTGTACAGTGTAATACCATGCAGTGGATTGTGGTACAGTGGAGTGGCATATTCTGCAGTTGATGAAAATAGAGTGCCGTAGAGTGGAGTGGCATCTAGTGGAATAGCATAAAGTGTACTGATGTACCATTAAGTGGTGCAGAGTGGAATGGCATAGAGTAGAGTAGCGTAGAGTTTAGTGTCGTAGAGTGGAGTTTCATCCAGTGAAATAGCATACAGTGAAGAGGTGTACATTGGAGAGGGTACAGTAAAGTGACATAGACTGGAGTGTAATAGAATAGAGTGGCATTCAGTATAATAGCATAAAGTAGTGTGGTGTAGCGTGGAGTGCCCTAAAGTGGAATGAGGTGGAGTACAGTGGAGTGGCATACAGTGGATTAGCTTACAGTGTAGTGGTGTATAATGGACTGACGTAAAGTGGAGTGACAGAGTGGAATAGCGTAGAATGGAGTGGCGTAAAGTGAAGTTTCATAGAGTGGAGTGGCATAGAGTGAAGTGTATTAATTGAAACAGATGTGGCGTGAAAGTGTGTGAATGAATGTAAATTTAATGGGGCAGGAATATACATTATTATATGCACATGTTCGTTTTTGGTAGTGGCCTAGAGTGGAGTGGGGTGGAGTACAGTAGAGTGGGGTACTGTGGATTAGCGTACAATGTAGTGGGGAATAATTGACTGATGTAAAGTGGAGTGGCGTAGAGTGGAATAGCATAGACTGTAGTGGCATAAAGTCAACTGTTATAAAGTGGAGAGGCATAGAGTGAAATGTGTTAATTGAAACAGACGTGTGAGAACTAATGTAAATGTCATGTAGCAGGAATATACATTAGGATGTGTAAATGTTCATTGTTGGTAGTATCCGTAAATAGTGTAAGTAGTGTTAAACCTATAACTTTTACAAAATATACTTATATAGTGTACCACTTTTTACCATGGTACGTTTATGGCATACCATGGTACATACGGCTGTGAAGTGAATATGTGATTGACTAATGGCTGTGTTTACCAAAGGAAAAAGGCAGCCATGTTGTTTTTATCATAGTTTTGCTGCTTTCTGCGGTCTGTGTTTCGCTGCATGCTGAGTTAGGGTCTCACTTATAGGTAAATATTAGGTTTTATTGTTCACTATCTATTACCATTTTATTCAAGTGGCAATAGGTGGAGATTTGTATTTACACATTTTTATAACAGTTTAGGGTAAATTGCACTTTTTTTTTTTTTTAAGTAGTGCGATAATTTTTCATTGATGTAAAAAATATATTAGAAACATATAACACACTTAGGTAAATGAATAAAAATAATATACATTTCAAATAAAAACTGTTTTTTATAAATAGTAAACATAAAAAGATATACTTTAAAATATATACCAGCAATTAAAAGAAACAGCAAAAATAATGTATTTAAAATAAAAGTAGGAAAATTATTACACTTGAATGGGGTTACATCTACTATTCCCACTTCAACTTAAATAAACTCAGGTAAAATATTGAACTTCAGATGAGTGAGTTAGATTAACTGTTCTCACTCCAATCTAATGGTTTGGATTTCGGAGGGAGGGTTTACATTTACTATTCCCACTCTTATTTAAGGAACCCAAGGAAAAAAGTTAGACTTCTGAGAGGCTACATTTACTATTCCACTCCAATCTAAGCAACAGTACAGAAAGTATTGGACTTCAGAAGGGTTGGACTTTCTATTCTCACTCTGATCTAGGCAACAGTAGGGAAGGTATTGGATTTAGGAGGGATTAGAGTTCTATACCCACCCCAGTATAAGCAACAGGTAGGGAAAGTGTTGGACTCTGGACAGGTTAGATTTGCTACTCACACTCCAATCTAAGTAACAGTAGGAAATGTGCTGGACTTCAGAGGGGTTCAATATACTATTTCCACTCCAGTCAAAGCAGCAGTAGGGATTGTGTTAAACATCTGAGCGGTCAAATTTACTATTTCAATTCCAACCTAAGCAAAAGCAGGGAAAGTGTTGAATTTCAGAGAGGTTAGATTTACTATTCCCACTGCAATATAAGCAAAGCTGGGAAAGTGTTCGACTTCAAAGGGATTATGTTTACTATTCGCACCCCAATATATACAACAGAAGGAAAAGCATTGGACTTCAAAGGGGTTAGATTTACTATTCTCACTCCATCCTAAGCAACAGTAGGGAAAGTGTTGGACTTCAAAAGGGTTAGATTTACTATCCCCACTCCAATTAAGTAACAATAAGGAAAGTGTTGGAATTGGATGGGCTAGATTTACTATTCCCACTCCAATCTAAGGAACGGTAGGGAAAGTGCTGGACTTCAAAAAGGTTACATATACCATTCCAACACAGTCATCAAAAAAATATTTAAATACCTAAATACATAAAATGAGTAACCATATTTAAACTAAAAAATATATATTGTATACATTAAATAAAATGCTAAATTTATTATAAATATACAGAATAAATGTATAAATAAATGAAATATTGAAATATACATGCATAGAATTCACTTCTCTTGCTACTACTGAAAAAAATCCACAAACACCAAGAAGATAAATTAAAATATAAATATAACAATAATATAATAAAATAAATAAATGAAACACATAAAAATGATAAATATATACTTGTTTATAAATATTATTAACTATCTCTTACATAGCCTACATCAAACAACAATTTTTCATATAAAATAGTCAAGGAAAAAATGTCTAATGATTTATGAATTAAATATTTAAATAAAGAGAGCTATTTTAATTTAAATAGTTCTCACCGTATTCCCCTACAAACCAAACACACTACTAAATTATGGATGACTAATCATACTATACAAAATATAAATTAGAAGTCCAAATCCAAAATTAAGCCCAAATAAATGAAAGAACAATCAAACAATTACAACATATACATAATAACCAATTAAATATTTAATTTACCTTATATTACTTAACATTAAAAAACAATTCTTCAAAATGTAATTAACTTCCCACCATATTCCCCTACAAACCCAATATCCTGCTACTAAATTATAAAATATTAATTACATTTTAAAAATTAAATCAAAAATTACAAACTATATTTAAAAGAAGACAAATATACTAATAGTACTATTATATATATATATTTATTTAAAATCAATGTTTATTACAACTATATTAAAGTACACAATATTAATTACAACAATTTTCTTATAAACGATATTGTATACAATAAAACCTGTATTCTTACTTTTGATATTCTGTTCCACTATATTTTTGCAGTGGTGATATTTTTAACAACATATTTGTGTCACATGATATTTTGGAATCAATATTTTTTTTATTCACCATATTTAACATGTGCCCATTTTGAACACTTCCCTTTCCATATGAAAAGTGTAGTTACACAACTGTAAGTGATTTTCTCTACTCCGGCACAAAGGGACCACAAACCTAATTGTAAAAATTGTGCTTAAGACTCTATGTGCAAAATGCCCACTGCTTAAAAACATGTTTTTCAACTTTGTGAAGGACTCCTATCTTTAAAAGAGGCACATATTAAGGTTTATTCTCACACAAAAACAGCTAGTGCATGACTATCAAATTGTCTTTCTCTATTCCTGAACAAAGGGCCCGATTAGGAAGACGGTGGAACGCCACCGACAGCCCATCGGTGGCGGTCCCACCACCATCGGACCCATCATATCCGCCTGCCATATTTCAATGGCGGGCGGATGGGTGACGGTAAGAAAGACTGACCGCCACTCATCCGATGGGCTCCTTGAGCCCGCCGGTGCGGCGGAGATGGCCGTATTCCCTACAATGGCCCGCCTGTTCATGCCGGTTAACCCGCCATGAACAGGCAGGCAGAAAGGGACTTTGGCGGGCAGTTGCCGGTCACCTATCCCCCCTCTGATGTGGGCACTGGGCGGCACCTATGGTGCCCCCCTACATATCCCTGTACCACATGGCAGGATATGTACAGGGTGCATCTTTGGCATTGCGGCGGATGCTACAGCCAGCAGCACCCGCCGCAATGCAAAGAATATAGGGTGCGACCGCCTTGCAGACGGTCGCACCGTAATCCCTATGGTGAGACCACTGACGGCTAGTCGGTCGGTCCCGTTTCCGATATGGTACGTCCGCCTGCCATCCTAATTGGTCCCAAAGGATTCACCAGCCCCTCTTAGGAAGCCTAGTTGTATACCCCACACACACCAATGTACAACATTTGGCCTCATTCCTCAAAAATGTTTTTGTTACCATTGCAAAAGACTCCTATACTTAAAGTAGGCACGTTCTGAGGTTTTTATTCCCATGAAAAAGGCACCTGCATGTCAGCCAAAGTGACTTTCTCTACTCTTACACAATGAGCATACCAGCTCACTTCAGGAATACAGTTTGTAAGGTTGTATATCATTTGGCCTTCAAATAAGCTGAAAAGGTCTCTTGTAATTGACTTGGGCACTTCTGAGAAGATGCCTTTTTCCATGAAAAAGGGTGTTGCACCACAAGCCCAAACTACCTTTCTCTACTCTTGTACAAAAAAACACAAGCCTTTAAGAATATCTATTCTACACTTCAAATATAAAAGGTTGGTTCTCAAATGGATGTTTTAACTTTGTGAAAGTTTCCCATGTTTCAACTGGGCACATTTTGAGAATGTGTCTTTTCCCGTAAAAAGGTGGATGTACCACTGCCAAAATGATTTTTTTCTACTCTTGCACAAAAAACAGCTAGCCCCATTCTGGAAATCCACTTATAGAATTTGTGCTCTGAAACACAATAAATGTTTTAAGTTTGTTCAACAAGGTTTATGTACATGTATACAGGTTTTTATAGAGTGTGAGCCTGGGTAACTAGAAAGAGCCCCAAGAGCAGGTAGAAGAAATACTTTGAGAGAAAGAAGAGCTTTATGAGGAGAGGAACATTACATTCTCAAATTAAAGAGAAATAATTATAAAGATGTCAGTTCTTAAATCTATTTCTCTACTGTAATAATCCTAAAAGGTCAGAACGAATCAGCATAGGGAGTTTGTTGCAATCAAACAATACAGTTTTATCTTCCTCTTGGAGACTAGAGTTTCTTAAGATGGTGGCTAGAAAAGAGAATGAGAACTCAGATACTTGGATTTTTAAGGAAGCGTGGATGTACACAGTTTAACTCAGTTAATGCTGCGTTTGAAGTGGGATTAATAGATATGGGATCATTCCAGTCTATCTTTCGTGGTGGCTTGAGTACCACTATTATCACATCACATCATCTCATGTGCATATATATTATGTACACATTCATGCCTGGGGAGTATGTTGGTGCTGAATACCATATGTTTATTGTCATCCAAGTAAATAGTACTTATTGTATGAGCCTTGGAAGGATGAAAGGCTGAGTGGAAGCACCAGGATTCAAACACGTGTGAGAGAGGTCAAACACATATCCCTCAAGTGGATTAATTAGTTTAATAAGCCACTAGACTAATATGATCTGTATGGGTTCTTCAACATCCCTATCATTACACACATCACTGTGGAGACTTGAATATAACTGTAATCACACACTATGACTGTGGGGACTTGAAAATCACTGTAATCATACAATATCTCTGTGGGGATTTGACCACGACTATAATCACCCACTATCTCTGTCTGCTATCCCTGTGCATCCCTATAATCACCCACTATCTCTGTGGGGACCTGTGCATCCCTATAATAACACACTATCTTTGTGAGGACCTGGGCATGTCTATTATAATGCACTATCTCTGTGGGGACCTTGGCATGTCTATAATCACACACTATCTCTGTGGGTACCTTGGCATGTCTATAATCACACATTATCTCTATGGGGACCTAGGCAATGTCTATACTGACACACTATTTTTGTGGGGACCGGGGCATGTCTATATTCACACACTATCTCTGTGGGGACTTGTGCATCCCTATAATCACACACTATCTCTGTGGGAACCTGTGCATCCCTATAATCACACACTATCTCTGTGAGGACATGGGCATATCTTTAATCACACACTTTCTCTGTGGGGATCTGGGCATGTCTTTAATCACACAGTATCTCTGTGGGAACCTGGGTATGTCTATAATCACACAATTTCCCTTTGGAGACCTTAGTAATACTATAGTCACACACCATCTCTGTGGGGACCTGGACATCTTTATAATCACACACTATCTCTGTGGGGACCTGGGCATGTCTATAATCACACACTATCTCTGTGGGGACCTGGGCATTCCTATAATCGCACACTATTTCTATGGGGACCTGTGCATCCCTATAATCACACACTATCTCTGTGAGGACATGGGCATATCTTTAATCACACACTTTCTCTGTGGGGACCTGGGCATGTCTTTAATCACACAGTATCTCTGTGGGAACCTGGGTATGTCTATAATCACACACATTCTCTTTGGAGACCATGGTCATACTATAGTCACACACCATCTCTGTGGGGACCTGGACATCTTTATAATCACACACTATCTCTGTGGGGACCAGGGCATGTCTATAATCATTCACTATCTCTGTGGGGACCTGGGCATGTCTATAATCACATACAATCACTTTAGGTACAGTGGTAATACTATAATCACACACTATCT
>CAWUFW010002793.1:752500-800000 GCA_963921515.1 Calotriton arnoldi | reverse complement strand
ACTTAGCACAGCAGAAGAGGGAATACTATGACAAACATGATCTGTATGAGACTGCTTGTGGAAACTGAGGAATGTCTAATGATGTGGGTACCAGTAGATCTGGTAAAGGATCTACACCATGTGATGGCAAGATGCAAGACTTCCATCAGGTTCTCAGCCACAGCTGTCCTCCAAACTCCACAACAATCCTCTATCTTGAAATCACCTTTAACGTGCGGACAGAAACCTGGCTGTCCCTGAACAGAAGTTACCGAGGCTCCACTACCCCAACTGCACGCAAGCAGCCAGCGCTTTTCAGATTTTTCACAAGACCCTATTCAGAAGGACACGTCGAATGACAACCAATACACATATGTGGGTGAAGGAGAATAGCCGAACAAAGAAAGTCCCAGGAGTAATGAATGGGATGACAGTATCCTCCCAGTAACAGATACAACAATAATGCTTGCAGTTGATTCGCCACCTGATGATATCTGTAAACTTTACAGCTTCGTGGAGAGAGTGGCAAAAAGATTTGATCTGACTGTCAGAATGATTGACTGCTTTTTATACAAATTTATAAAGCCAGCATGAAGATCTGTAAAAAGAATTCTCATGATAGACCACAAATGGCAGAAGAGCACTAATATCATGAAACCTCCAGCTACAGTAGCTGCTGTAGTACCCAGGCTGGACAAGAAATATAAAATTCCAGAAAATTCACCCGCTTGCGCAATTGGACACGCAAAAGCATAACTTGTTGTCTTGCATGCTGCGCAACGCCGATTGTGAAATCCAGTAATACAATGCACACTATCATCAAATAGAGATGGTTGGAGGATGGATATGTCTGGTAAAAGATTTTCCTCTATGACAGCAATGTGAATTATGGCTGCCAATGCCATGGCAGTAGTAGGCAGATTCGACTTATGTGGTCGGATATTGCCCAATACCTAAATATACTACCAGAAAACAAGAAACCAGAGGCAAAACTAATTCTTCTGGAACGAAAAAAATCATCTGCAGGACTAATTGATTAACCTATTTACGTAGTAAACATTGGCTTTAGACAGCGGGTCAGGGCTGCTGTCCTACAAAGGCAAGGTTGGTTACGGGCCATTTTGTCTAGATCCAAAGTCCAAAATAGAATTGTGGATATTCCATTTGATGGACAGACATTGTTTGGCAAACACGTGGACGATGCCCTCTGAAATTTTAAAGCCGACACTGATAAAGCCCGATCACTAAAAGCATTGCAGCAGAGGACACTTCTATCCTTTCCTTGAGGCAGAGGAAGATCTATACATAATGTGGGTCCAATTAACCTTACAGATACCCATTGTACCAGCCTCAACCATATCAGCAATTTTATAGGTCACAAAAGCAATCAAGCAGACTGCTGCAATCCCAGTACTACACCAGGTCTTTGCCAACATTTAGAGGGCATCAAAGAATCAAGGTAGTAGACTCCATTGACAACTTCAGCCAGTGGATACCATACTCCCTCCACACAAGATTTGGGTCCTCTAACAGGCAGAATCTCTACTTTCTATAGCAAGTGGGTAAAGATCACCGGAGATAAGTAGGTGCTCAGTGTTATCCAGTTTGGGCAAACACTAAAATTTCAACGACCACCAACAGTACCTCCGCCCAGGGTCAAGAATCTAAACTTGTTGAAAGCAGAGACCTACAACATGCCTCAGAAGGGATCCATAAAACCAGTTTTGAAGCATCCGAACATCCGGTTTAATTCCAGATATTTTCTCATAAAAAAAAGGAAAAGCTCAAGAGTGGAGTCCCATTCAAGACTTTAAACAACTAAATGTTCCTAAAGAAACAATCATTCACAATTGTGATGCTTCAAGAGGTACTACAACTACTCATGGAGAGGGATTACATGACATAGTTACAGCTCAAAGATTCCTATTTTAATACACCTATCCACAGAAAACATTGCAAGTACCTCTCTTTTGAGGTAGCTGGTTGTGACTGTCTATTTTGTGTACTCCCTTCCGTCCTCTAATTTGACCCCAGGATATTTACCAACTGCTTGTTTCTAGTTGCAGCCCACCTTCAACAGCTAGTCACCAAGTATAACCATATCTGTACAACTGAATGGTCAAAGGCTCATCTATAACCCCTTCAAAAAAACTCAATTATAATCTGTATAAGACTTTTCAGATCGTTGGGGGTTCACCATCAACAAGAGCAAATCTTCTCTATGACCAGCCCAGAAGTGTCACTTTTTAGCGGCATGTTTAGATACGAAGAAGGCAATAGCATATCCTTCAATGGACAGACCAGCAGTTCTCACTGTGCTGACAAAACAGTTATTAAAATACAGAAGTGAGTAGTATGTCAAGTAATAGGAACTCTGTGTTGTTTAGTGGTACAGACGTGTTGTTAATCCAAGGGCCCGAGCGATAAAGGCCGGGTTTAAGTGAACTTTACATTGGAAAATGTATTTGATGTCATTGTGTCGTGTAGTTCTTAGGAATCCCCCAGGACCTGCGCGTTTTGGATGACCTAAACTGAGGGCTTGGTGTCCCAACCGCTTCTGGACACCCCCACAGGATATTTCAGCCGTTAGACCAGCTAGCTCCACAGTGCCACTACCACCCCCCTGTATTCTACAGTGGTGTAGATAGTCTCTGGCAACCACTGAACATGACAACCCTGATTCATCAGGGATCGTGGAAAACAGTACAGTACGTTTCGCTCAGACACTCATGCTTGCTTACTCTCAGAAAATACACAGCATGGCGATTAGGATGTTTCAATAAGTATTTATTGGTCCAGCGACAGTCTTGTGTAAAACATGTGTGCTGCGACAATCAGGAGACAGAAGCATGCAAAAGAGATTGCTAGCACCAATATAGTAAATAGTAGATACATTTCTACCATAGTGCTAATAAGTTGAACATAAGCAGTTCAAATAAAAACAGTAGCACTTGCATATTCCAAAAATGCGTGCCCTAAGTAATTTGCCTAAATGTACCTAGCCTAGATCTGTATGTGCAACATGTTTTTGTGTGTTGCTGTGTGTATCTGTAGCCAAGAAACCCCTAGAGAAGAACCAACCCCCTCCCCTGATGGTTGAGAATGAAGGACTCTGTCTCGGGGATGACACCCCTCAAGGGATGTTAGACCGCTGTGTGTCGAAGATTCAGCATGCAGGACCCCGTGTCAGCTTGGAAGGAATTCTCCTCCAATTTGTAGGGGGAGTGAGTGTCTTTTATACTAAAGTGGTCAGTCCAGGGTTTTTTCTAGAATCAATATGTTGTGAAAACAATCATAAATGTTTTGAAAACAGTCACCAATGCTTTTCTAAAGAAGTGTGATCATGCACAGCTGGCTGTTGGCCAAGGATAAAAAAAAGTGGTGACCCTTATACAGATTTCTGCCGTGCCTGGGGACATGTATATGTACGTCAGGTACAGGGATTATAATAGAGTACCGAGAGCCTGTTGTCGAATTAGCCCATTGTATCCACCTCGGATGTAGTGCTTTCGCATTTGGAATGCTCGCTTTGGTAAGAGCTTCTAAAGTTGGTACCGGGGTTACAATAATTATGCTTTTCCCCAGCGCTAGTGCTCTTTCTCTCACTACAGCAGTCTGTACTGCTGTCAGTATTTTTCTGTTGCTGCAAATTGAATTTCAGCATTTGTGTATAAATGTGATTTTTATGCAATTGGGACCGTCTCACCTTCATTGAAAGTGATGTAGGTATATCCTGATAAACCCGGGACTACCCGGATCACCAAGTTAGTAATATTTACACGTGTGCGCAAGTGTTTTGATACTAACATGTCAGCCTGAACTCACAGAGAGTATCTGTATGTTCCTGTCCTGTGTCCACTGAAGTGTGAAATCGGGTCTGATTAGGTCGTAGAAAGGTTTTACTTTGTCTGCTTAATCTAGGATGTATGTTCTGATAAAATTTAGAAATCCTAATATGCATTGCAAACCCTTTAGATTATTTGGAGGTTGGAGCAGCGCACATTTTTCTAAAAAGTTGGCTGCCAGGCTTTTGCCTTCACTTGACAGCTCATATCCCAAAAATAGGACATTGAAATGGGCAATTTTAGATTTCTTGAAATTACATTTGTAGCCCAAATTGGCGAATCCCACAATTATGTTGTTCACTCTGCTCAAGTGTTCAAGTAATTCATCATCCGTCAGATAGATGTCATCTACATAGGACACAGCCTCCTCATCGCATGTTTGTAATAATTCTGACACTCTTGCCGAGAATAGGCTCGGGCTGTTCTCATACCCCTGAGGCAAACGACAAAAATTTCTCTGAGTGCCGAGGGCAGAAAATGCTGTCAAATATCTGCTTTCTGGAGCTATATTTTGGCAGAAGAATCCATTCGAGATATCTAATGTTGTTTTATATTTCTCCCGCTCAATGTATTCATTAATGCAGCACTGCGTGTTTTTTGAACTGCAAATGTTCGTGTGCATGTGTTTAAATGTCGGTAATCGAAAACTAGACGATATGTATTGTCAGGTTTCATTACTGGAAACAAAGGATTATTCATTGGGGAGGTGCAAGTCTCAATTACACCTTGGTATTCGAGTTGGTCTAGAATTTCTTTGACCTGTCGTTTTGCATCATTTTTTATATGGTACAGTCTTTGTGGAATTGGAGTAGCTTTTAATGGGATTTCGTGGTGGGTAGACTTCACGTCCCACCCTACATAGTTGCGGTATATTGCTGGAGCTAGCGCTAGCACCCACTTCTGCGCGTATGAATGGTTTAAAGATTCTGGAACGAGGTCAGAGAAAGCAGGCAAAATTACGCTTTTTCCCTTTTTGACACTCCATCACAAACTCAGACGGCCAATCTCTTTCTGCTAACAGTATGTCATATCCATATGTTACGTTCTCCCAAAAGAGACCTTTAACCTTCTTGAGATGTCCCCCTCTATTTGGAGCGTAATTTCATAGTCTATGCGGGACACTAACTCTGGTATCAGGTGTTTCCACCGTGAAGTGTTCATTCAATACTGCTGTCACCAGAAACTCCTTCAGGTTCTGGCGAGCTATTGTTACTTCTGCCATGCTGTTTAGCATCGTCAGAGCCCATTCCCCGTTAAGAAGCTGAGTCCTCAGTAACCTGGGCATGTCTAATTTTTGAGCCAGCTACTTTCTTCTTTTTGAATTGAGGTTTTGCCTTAGGTTGCTCTTCCTGTTTGATAATGTAATCTGAAATACGATGTGTTTCCCTTTTTGTCTTTAGTCGATCTTCTGTTCTGATCGCCCGTCCCTCTCCGAGTGTTTTGATGAACCTTGAAAGGAACGAAAGGAACTTGTATCAGTGTCCTGATACCTATCAGGTTTCCTAATGTTATCACGATTCCGAGGACCCACCCCTTGATTGTGAATTCTTTTCTGAATTATTATTTTTGAAATTTCTGTTTTCCCATTTCTTTTTATCAGAAGCGGGTGTTTGCTTTGAGTTGTCCTAGTCGGGACTACCCGCCATTTGTGGCTTCCCGGCTTTGGTTCCCAAATTATCTCTACCTAATGCAGCATAGGTTTCTTCGATAAATTTTGGTAATTCTCGCTCCGTATTGATAGGAGCTGTTTTCCTTAGGCAGCTATGTATGGCCACTGCTGCTGCCTCCCCCTTTATGTTGCTCAGCATGATTGCAGAGACTTGGGCAAAATTACCCATCAGTTTCATTCCCAAGTCCAGGGCAGGTCCTGCCCCGCACTCGTTCTATATCTGTTTCAGTACATCAGGAACAACTGCTAAGGAAGGGGTACCGTGTACTCTGACGTAAACGGCATCAAAGATTGTGCCCCTAGTGGTACAATCCTCAATCGAGGGAACCATCCCCATTGGCAAGCAAATGGTTAGCATTCTGTGTTTTTCCTGCAGACCCATATGGGGAAATACTGCTTCCAGCTGTGCTATTTTTTGTCCTATCCAGAACGGAATTTGCTCCCATTTGGAAGGAATTGTCCCTATTACTGATTTTAGTGTCTGCAGGTTAATTGTAGGTGTGGTCTGATGTGGACCAGCTGGAGCTTTTCTCGCAGGTTGGACTGTTAATGTTCGCATGACGAACTGGACAATGTGTCTGTATAGCCTGGCTATGTCTTTGTATATTGTACAAACTTCATCCACTGCTAGCATATCTATCTCTGGATGTGAAGTGTGTCGCTAAGACAGGCCATGTTGCTCCTTCTCTGCTGAGCGGACCGAGTCTAACAACAGATGTGTGTGGGAGGGCGCCTTTAAACCAGTTTCTGTGTTGCTGGTAAGTTAACGGGACTTCAATGTCTTCGTGTGGAATGTATTCTTCCGGTGGTTCAACTACAATGTATGTGTGAAACAAATTAGTCACCGGATCTGCAGGTGGGAACTGAACCCAAGAATAGAATACCTCTGATCCGAAAACCTTGTGTACCTCAATCACGAAGGTAACACAGCCACCTGTTGCTGGTACACCGTGTTCTAACAATTTCATAGTAACTGCATGTCTGCAGTTTTCTGTAATGTTAAGAGCGTTTGCAGATTCTTCTTCCCCCCGAGTTACTCGCGGGGTCAGTCATTTTTTTAACAAGAGAATAGAAAAGGTAAGAGATAGGGTTTTGCACAATGTGGGGAACCTTTTATCCTTACAAGCTTACTAAACCTTCAGCCAATATACAGAGTATATCTGCTCAGCTGAGGCGGATTTCCCTTCCCATTTCAGACATCTCTGAAAAAGTGTGAGTAGGGCTTTCTGAGAAAGCACGACTGAACTACTCAGATTTTTACTGTTAATATAAGAACCAAACCAACGTTGGCGGCGCCATGTCGTGTAGTTTCTAGGAATCCCCCAGGACCTGCGCGTTTTGGATGACCTAAACTGAGGGCTTGGTGTCCCAACTGCTTCCGGACACCCCCACAGGATATGTCAGCCGTTAGATCAGCTAGCTCTACAGTGCCACTACCACCCCCTTGTATTCTACAGTGGTGTAGGTAGTCTCTGGCAACCACTGAACATGACAACCCTGATTCCTCAGGGATCGTGGAAAACAGTACAGTATGTTTCGCTCAGACACTCGTGCTTGCTTACTTTTAGAAAATACACAGGATGGCGATTAGGACGTTTCAATAAGTATTTATTGGTCCAGCGACAGTCTTGTGTAAAACATGTGTGCTGCAACAATCAGGAGACAGAAGCATACAAAAGAGATTGCTAGTACCAATATAGTAAATAGTAGATACATTTCTACCATAGTGCTAATAAGATGAACATAAGCAGTTCAGATAAAAACAGTAGCACTTGCATATTCCTAAAATGCGCACCCCAAGTAATTTGCCTAAATGTACCTAGCCTAGATCTGTATGTGCAGCATGTATATGCGTGTTGCTATGTGTATCTGTAGCCAAGAAACCCCTAGAGAAGAACCAGCCCACTCACCAGATGGTTGAGAATGAAGGACCCCGTCTCTGTCTCGAGGATGGCACCCCGCAAGGGATGTCAGACTGCTGCGTGTCGAAGATTCAGCATGCAGGACCCCGTGTCAGCTTGGAAGGAATTCTCCTCTAATTTGTAGGGGGGAGTGAGGGTCTTTTATACTAAAGTGGTCACTCCAGGGTTTTTTCTAGAATCGGTATGTTTTTAGAACAATCATAAATGTTTTGAAAACAGTCACCGATGCTTTTCTAAACAAGTGTGATCATGCACAGCTGGCTGTTGGCCAAGGATGAAAAAAGTGGTGACCCTTATAAAGAATAATTCTGCCGTGCCTGGGGATATGTTTATGTACGTCAGGTACAGGGATTATGATAGAGTACCGAGAGCCTGGTGTCAAAGAGACAGGAGCAAGCTACTAGGTAAAAGGTCACCTGTTTAGAATCGTTATTGTTGTGTGGATGGGACAAATGTATGTAATGGGGGTATGCATGACAGGACTATTCTAAAGGACATGACAATTGGTCTTGTTGAATAATTCCCAAAAGGATTTAAGAAGTTCGCAGTCAAAAAAATATGTTCAAGATCTCCAGCAACTCAAAACCCCATGATTCCCTTTTAAAAGGTATGTTTTACGATGACACAACCCTCCCTCCAATCAACAGTGTGGGGCACCCCTTCTAACTTCAGAGTTTCACTTTCTTCGAGCATCCAGGCTCCGCTTCCCCCACACACCCTCACACTTCTGCTCCCTCTCTACTCTCTTGTTCTTTCCCCTTTTACTCTCACAGCAGAGCTCATACCAACCACTGTGAAGCTTGCTGGGATGTCTCACTCACCTATCGGGCTTATTGTATACAAAAGGTTAACCTAACTGTGAAGTCTGTCTTACTTTGTTCTATACAATGCTTCTTAATATATGTTATACAAGTCCCGGAAACCAGTATTTGCTCATGCTGTACTTTACTTTTGTATTTTATTGACAGTAATATTCTCCAATAAAAGGTTTTTTGGGACGGGGGGGGGGACAGAAGTGAAAGTGCGCTTGATCAAACTCTTACTTGTCATTATATCCTCTTGCATAGAACTATTACCATCTTGTATTATGTGGCCCATTCATGAGGAACTGGGCAATCTAGGGAATCAGGTGATTGGTTCTTTCCAATAAAAAAGTTTCCATAACCTCCAAAATGAAAGAAGCTGTCCTGTGGTGGGCGTCAACAAGGCACACCGGAATAAGCCTCACTTTTCTTCCTCCTCAGTCTCACTTTGGCTTCACCATTTATGCTTCAATCGACTGGTGGGTGCTCACCTTCAAGAGCTATCAGTGAGGGGTCATTGATCGTCCCAGGAAAGGAAGCTACACATCAATGTTCTCAAACTGAGAGCTGTCAATGAGCCTTGTAATAATTTCTCCCTTGCATTCAAAATTCTGGGGCGTTGATCCGAATGGACAACACTACCACAATGTTGTGTTCTACATGAAAAGGGAGGAGCACACCTACTCCATGCTCTTGACGGCGACTCAAGAACTTTGGTATTGGGCTATACACCCCCAAATTGTCCTAAAAGCAGAGCATCTTCCAGGGGTGTAAAGGACTGCACAGACTACCTCAGCAGATCTTTGAAGGTGTGTCACAAATGGGACCCAAAAGACAGCTTCTTAGAAAAAGTAATTCAGCACTTGGGGAAAGCCATAGATCAACCTCTTTGCGACAGAAAGCAACATGAAATAGCAATTTTACACTACCAGACACCCACAACCAAGTCATGGGCAAAAAGCCCTATTGATCAGATGGTACAAGATGTATGCTTATGGTTTTCCACCGGTTCTCTTTTTTGCTCAAAGTAATTGCCAAAATGAAACAAAACCATTCAGACTGATTCTTCCAGTGCCCGCCTTGCCGAGTCGATACTGGTTTACAAACCTCCTCCTACTGGCAGAAACACCGGGCCAAGAAAGTACTGGCTTACAAACCTTCTTCTGGCCTTCTGCTCAATCCCCCACAACCTGCAATTTCTGAGGTTACCAGCTTGGCTCATAAATTCAGTGAGCTCCAAAACATAAATAAACCGGCAAGATTGTAGTAACATTCTCTCACAGTCCAGAGGTTTGTCCACTAACAAAACTTAAAATGCCTATTGGAAGAGGTTTCGTGTCTGGTGTCCTATCCTTTCCAGTCCCAGGTCACCAACTCTTAGAACTGTCAAATAACTGTATTCAGACATGAATCAGTAAAAGTTTATCTGGCTGCAGTTTCAGACTACAGGCGATCTGGAAAAGAACCTCTTTTACGGTTACAAAGAATTATCAAGGAGTTTCTAAAGGGCCTGTTCAGAGTTTTTCCACCATCTAGAACTCCACCAGTAGCTTGGGAATTAAATATTTGGCTTATTGAGTTAATGTCTGTACATTTAAATCAACCCACAAGTCACACATAATATATCTCACTTGGAAGACAGGAACTCTATACATAGTCAAGGAGAGTAAGTGATATTTAAGCTTTCACAATTACTATTTACCAATGATACGTTTATTTTTAGAACTAGTCCAAAGTTCAAGGACAGGAGGCTACATTATCTTTTTAAATAAAATGGACCGATCTATTCTATCTCACCTTCTTCTTGATGTTTGATTTTAAATTGCCAACTCTGCTTGAAATTGTTATTAAATCATGTGAATCTATGAAAGATCCAATGTTGGAGAAGCAAAAAGCTACTTGCCTTTAAATCTAGTTCTCCAGCATGGTTACTTTTCATAGATTTACATGCAACCCACCCTCCTGCCCATATAGAGGCTTAATCGATGCACTTTTTCAACTTATAGATTCCTCTCTTGTGTTAGAAGTCTGAGGAGTGATGACCTCTGGGAGGGTTGAGCCTAATTGTACTGTTGCCTCATTGGCCAAGGTTTGGTTCTTTTCAATGAGGTGGGTGTGCTAATAAAGTGCCACTGTTCTGATGGCCTTGCAGGCAGGCAGTGCATGATACTATTTTTTGTAAAGTTACAGACGGTCTCCCCCTTGGACAACAGGGAATGATTCAAGCATGTGAATCTATGAACAATGCCAAAACTGGAGAACTACTATTACATGAACCTAACTTTTTTCCTTTTGAAAGGTAACCATACTTTTTCAAACATAATTAATTTGTCATTAAGATGTGTTGTACGTCTTCCCATTTCATAGATATTTCACACCTTTGTCCACTGTATCATTGTTGGGGGAGGAAGGGTTAGACTTTCCACGTATGAGTAATAGTAATTCTTGCTGCTAGGACAAGGTGTGTCAACAATTTTCCTTTTGGTGTTTGTGGTTGAATAATGTTTTCTCCAGAGTCTCCCAACAGTAGTATTATGGGGTTGAGTGGTAATTCTATGTCAGGACCGGAGGTGAGGATTATGCTAATCTTTCTCCACTTTTATTAACAGCAGCCATTTTAAAGCAAACAGAAAAAACTACTATTCCCATGAACCCTTGGGAATATGACATCATAGAGTCCAGCATATAGAGTGTCCACACTGCAGCTCCACAAATTCGGATAGCCCAGCCTGTTCATAGTCCTTCATCCCTGGTTATTCCTCCTCTTTCTTCGCTGCCAAGATAAGTGCCCTCTCTTTTTTCTTCAGTATTTGATTGTGGCCTTAATATTACTTGGCTCGCTGTTGCTATGGGATTTGCTGGTTGTTTAGTTTAATATTTATAATGTTAGCTTAAGCTAATTTCTGCTGTCGTGAATGCGGTTGTTTATGGATTGTGTTTATTCTTTTGTGCTATTTTGCTGCTCTGTTGCGAGCGCGCTGAATGTGCCATAAATGTAATTTCTCCTTTGTTTCCATACGGGGCGCCCTCTACTCGGGTCGACCCGTCTTTGACTGCGGGAGCTTCTCAACAGCTCCTATGCGGCCGTTCAGTGTTTGCCTCCGGCTCGGCGGTGCAGTCCTCCCGCCTGTAGAGGGCGCGCGAGTCCCGTCCTCTACTCGCGGTGCGCTCCACATTCCGTGCCTGACAGGAGTCTAAGCCGGCACCGCGGGGGAGCCTCTGTCTGTGCTGGAGAGTGACACCCACTATTTGTGGGTCTGTACACTGCGTTAGCAGTGCTCTGTGCCTCGCTGCTTTGGGAAGCCTTCTAACGCCTTCCTAGGTCGGTATTTTTAGGCCAATAACGGTCCTCAGTTTATCATCATAAGAGGAGACTGTATTGTAGCCCTGTGTGGGTGGGACCGGGAGCCCTCCCAGCACTTTTTGCCCTCAGAACACAGGGCTGCAGGGTCCCGGGCGTGAGCCCCTTAGGTGCCTTGCACCACAACATTGGCTGACACCCAGCCACCCTTAATTGGGCTTACCCGGCCCGGGACTGCAAATTACTGGTGTAATACTTGCCCTCCATTCTTGAGCCTGCCCTTTTGAGTGGCTTTACGCCCAAACAAATTATTACCTACCTTACTAGGCTGGTACCTCAGGGATTACTTACTTATATCATGGATCACTACACTGAGGACCTTGGAGAGGAGGACCCCCTTGCTGCCCTACAATGAGATGATGAATTTTATGATGCTGTGGACGCATCGATCCACAAGGCAGTTTCAGAGGCCATGGCACCCCTGGACAATCGCCTCTCCCGCCAAATTGCGCAGGCATGCGAAAAATTGGCTCAGGCTGTGCCAGGCCACCCCCCCTGACACCCAACCACCTCCGGCAAAGCGCACCCGCGAGGCGGGAGTAGATCCTGACGCTTTCGCCCGCCTTAAACCGGCATTTCTGTACAGTACCACCCGACAGCCCCCTCCCCTCTGACCCTTCTGACGGGGACCATAGAGATACGGATGACGACGCAGGCCCTTCACGCCCCTGGCTCCCTTCCCACCAGCCACCTGCCCAATCTGACCAGGGTCTCTGCGCAGACATGCTTGACCTGGACGACATCCTTCACCCGATGTCTTCGGATTGGGCCCCTTCTGACAAGGTGGCACAATATGTGGCAAGCCACATCCGGAGACCCCTGGAGAAGGAGGCCCGCAACTGCCTCAGGGCAGAGTGCCCCTGCCCATCTCTGGAGGGCAAGGTGGCGGCCACGCCGGATATCGACCCACGCATGGTTACCTTCCTCCAGAAATTTGTCAAAGATCCCAAAAAAGGGATAGACTGGTCCTGGCGGGCATGCCAGGACAAGTTACTAGACACCCTGGGGCCCCTCACGAAGATCCTTGACATTGCGGTGGAAGCAAAGTCCTCTGGGTCCGTCATCTCACCAGACACCTTGTCATCTTGGGCGCAATGCACTGTGGTATTCCTTGGCAATGCCAACTGTGCTCTGTCCACAGAGCGACGCAGATCTCTGCTTATTAAGGTGGACCCCAAACTCGGAGATCTGGCGGATTCCGAGGCAGGCCTGGTGGCACAGGGGGGCCTTTTCGGAGAGCCCTTCATAAAGCCCTTCATAAAGAAGCTCGGTAGGTTTGTGAATACCTTCACGTCATTGGACAAGGCACAATCCTCCATTAAAAAAAGGTATTTTACCCACGTGTTTTCAGGGGGGCCGGCCGAGGTAGGGGCCGCTCGTCCGGCCGACCCAATCACTACACTCCAAGACAAGGCTCCCACCAAGGCCAATATCAAGATCAGGCCAGGTTCGGCAACTTTCACCCCACCAGAGGGAGACGTGGCAAGCACAGAGGTGGCCGTGGAGGAGGCACCTCCAACTCAGCCGGTGAGTGTAATATCTTCTTCCCTAATAAGGGTAGGGGGGCCGTTGGGGGCATTTTTTCCAGGCTTGGACTTCCATCACGGGAGACGCCTGGGTCCTTCAAACTGTTCAGGGATTTCGAATAGTATTTTCCAGGAACCCCTCGCAACCCGTTCCCCCTCGCAACCCGTTCCCCCACGACCCATCACCTTCTCCGCGGCAGACACCGTTTTAGTGGATCAGGAAGTGCAGTCCCTCCTAGGCAAAGGAGCGATCGCCAGAACCCTTCCTCACCCCAGAGGTTTCATCAGCAACCTCTTCTTGGTGGACAAAGCGGACGGCGGGCAACGTCCAGTAATCAACCTCCGCGAGTGGCTCATATATCGCCACTTCAAGATGGAGGGAATTCACCTCCGAGATTTGTTACGACCAGGAGATTGGATGGCGTGCCTGGATCTCAAGGACGCCTACCTCTTGATCCCTATTGGTTCCTGCAATTCTGTTTCAGGGATCAAACCTACGAGTTCACCACCCTGCCCTTCGGCCTATCCTCGGCTCCGTGGTCTTCACGAAGGTCCTGAGACCGGTGGTGGGTCGCCTTCGGGCGTTGGGCGTCAGGTTCATTGTATACCTCGACGACATCCTGTTGATGGCTCAGTGTCCCCGAGCTCTCTCCCAACAGCTGCAGATGGCGGTCAACCTCCTGCAGGGCTTGGGGTTTGTGATCAACGAAACCAAATCCACCCTGGTCCCCTCCCAGAAGGTGATTTTTCTGGGTTTCTCGATCGACTCCGTCAAAGCTACTCTCAGCCTCCCATCCAGGAAGGTGACAAAGATCCGCCACGAGATTCAGCGGGCTCTAACGAAACCGCGCATCTCTCTCCGGCAGGTAGCCCGCATTGTCGGACTTCTGTCCTCTTCAATTCAGGTGATATTCCCAGGGCCCTTGCACTACCGGGCCCTCCAGTGTATGAAAGCTGCACACCTCCGCAGGGGTCTGTCGTATTCCCAGCATCTCTCATTAACTCAGGAGGCCAGGGCGGAGCTTACTTGGTGGCTAGCCAACATGGAAGCTTGGAATGGGAGAGCGATATTTGGCTCAGCACCCGATTTAGTCATTGAGTCCGACGCCAGTAGGGCAGGCTGGGGTGCGAGATGTGGAGAGTTTACCACTGGAGGTCTATGGTAGTCGCAAGAACAACGACTACATATAAATTGTTTAGAACTCCTAGCGGGGTCGTTTACGATCCAATGTTGGACCAAGGACTCCATTCAGTCCTGCGTACTCCTCAAGATGGAGAACGTATCTGCGGTCATACATCAACCACCTCGGAGGAACTCGGTCCAAGGCCCTCCCCGATCTGGCCGCAAACTTTTGGCAATATTGCCTAGACCGCCAGATTTCGGTCACGGCGGAGTACGTACCTGGTCAGGACAATCAAGCAGCTGACTACCAGTCACGCCACTTCCACGATGTGAGTCTGTGGAAACTCCACCCTGGGGTGTTCAAGAGCCTGAACAGCAAATGGGGCCCCTTCTCAGTGGATCTTTTCGCCTCTTGCCTGGACCATCAACTGCCCAGGTTTTTCAGTTGGAAACCGGAGCCACGGGCGGAGAAGATATGGATGCATTCCTTCAGGGTTGGCAAGGGGAGCAGGGTTACGCCTTTTCCCCCGTTTGGCATGATAACCAGGGCCTCGGCTCAGGTTCGGCGCCAGGGAGCGAGTGTGATAATGGTCACACCGATTTGGAGATCGCATCCATGGTTTCCAGTTCTTCTGGAACTTTCGTGGGATTCTCCAATCCCTCTCTCCCGATATTTAACGCTACTCCTCAATCCAGCGCATCAGCCTCACCCGCTAGTAATGCAGGAGTCTCTCACCCTTATGGCATGGCGGATTACCGGGGACGATGGGCGGTCCCAGGCCTTTCGGGCACGGCTGAGAAGTTTGTCAAAAGCATGGGCGGACAATACAGTCAAGCGGTATAGATCTACCTGGAGGAGATGGTCACGTTGGTGTTTGTGACGGGATCTTGATCCCGTGGCAGCAGATGTGACTCATGTCCTAAATTTTTGGGCGTCTCTGGCCGAGGAAGGCCTGGCCTATAGGAAAGTTAACACCTTTCGTTCGGCCATCTCTGCAGGTCACTTAGCAGTGGACCGCACCCCGGTGGGAGAAAATCCCTTTGTTTGCCGCCTCATGCGGGGAATACGCCTCTCTCGTCCCCCAGAACCCAGGTACTCAGCGCTCTGGGACTTGAACCAGGTGCTGAACCTTTTTCTCTCCTGGCAACCGAACAGGTTCCTTTCCAGGAAAGAGCTGTCCTCTAAGTTAGCCATGTTAGTCTGTCTGATCTCCAGTAGAAGGGTGTCGGACGATCGTGCCTTGGACGTCTCCGGCAGGATATTTTTCCCTTCAGGAGTTACTTTAACAATTCGACGAAGAACCAAATGTGGGACAAAGGGGATCTCGTACCCGGCCTTCCCTGATTGTCCCAAATTGTGCGTGGTGTTGTGCCTCAAGGCCTATGAGGAAATGTCAGAGGACTTTCGCCTCCCGGGGGAGCAACAGCTTCTAATTGCTTTGCAGAAGCCGCATAGAGCCATCTCCTCACCCACGATCGCCCGCTGGGTAAGGTGGGTCTTGCAGGAAGCGGGGATAAACCTCTGAGCCTTCGGAGCTCACTCGACTAGGGGGGCAATGGCCTCAAGCTTTTTCCCTCGGAGCCCATCTGGAGGACATACTCAACGCTGCGGAGTGGTCCTCGGACGCTACTTTCAAACGGTTCTATTTCAAACCGCTTCTACAGATGGCCCACTTGGTGGTCAGTAAGCTTTAAACGAGCATAATCCTCGCCTCCGTTCCTGACATAGAATGAAAAATTTCCTGGATATCGTAACAGAAAGTTTCAATTCTATTAAGGACTCGGAGGCGAGGATTATCCCTCCCAGAGTACAGCACTGGGCTGGATTCCCCACCCTCGTTCTGGAGTAGGTAAGCTCTACGTTAATTTTCTTATGGACTTCAAATGTTGCTTGTTTGCACGTACAGTTCTGGTGATGCTATTGCATGTATTCTTCCCTTTCAGGGCTAAACCTTAGCCATGGTCGCCCCTCAAAACGTGTTATGTAATTTCAGGTTCGGACACGAATAAACACGATGCATGAGAGGTCAAGGACGGCTGATCTCGCGTGACGAAAGAGGAGGAATAACCAGGAATGAAGGACTATGAACAGGCTGGGCTATCCGGATTGGTGGAGCTGCACTAGACACTCTATATGCTGGACTCTCTGATGTTGTCATATTCCCAAGGGTTCATGGGAAAAGTAGTTTTTTCTGTTTGCTTTAAAATGGCTGCTGTTAATAAAAGTGAAGAAAGATGAGCATAATCCTCGCCTCCGAGTCCTTAATGGAATTGAAACTTTCCGTTACTATAGCTAGGACATTTTTCATTCTGTATTTATTACCTTCCTTATCCATGATGGCACCCTTTTCCAAAAAAGGACTGTGCACAAATACATAACCATCTCATATGAAAATGACTTTTCCACTCAACCTTTCCAATATGTATCTGAGCTGTTGAACATTGTTTTCAATCTGACAGGTGTGGGATACCATCTCATAAATTACCTTGTACGTGTTTGCTGTATACTGTGAGGACATAGAGGACATATCAGCCCTTTCCCATAATTGGGCCAAGTTTCCTTCTGAAATGCCATCTTTCTGATCTGTTTTCCTTTTTCTCTGTGCAAGTCATTTTATGAATCAGAGGTGTATTCAACAAGTTTATATACTTCCTTGAGATGCCTCTGTTTTTACTACAGTTGGCAAACATTTGTTCTAGTAGTGTTTTGTCCCAGCACCCTCCAGCTTTCACAGCAGTTGTGTTTGCCTGTTGTAGAAGTTGGTTCAATCTAAACTCATCTCGGGGTAACAAATACAATGTCTGAATGCATGTCTCTCTATCTAGGATTTCCCTATTTTCATAAAGGCCACCCAACAAAGGAGTTGCCCAATATTCACCCTCCAAAACTTGAATTGTCATTCCTTTGTATAAGTCTAGGTTGTTTGTGAGGGGGTCATGGGTGAAGGAAATGTAGATGTTTAGTATCCCATCCTCTTTCAATGGTTCTCACTCAGTACATGGGATTGTCACCGCTTCTTGCCACTGGTAAATTCTCACTTAGCAAGTGGATTCACTATAGCTCAGTTGCAGTGATGAAACATGAATTTGTCCCATAATCAGTTTTCCAACGTTTTCTGAATTTGACGGTGTACACTTTTATCCTCAAAGGCATGATGTAACCTTCACTTTCCCTAAATCTCTGCACCCTTCTCTGTCAAGATGACTTTATATCATTACACTTGATTTGGCTTATAAACACAACCTACTCCTTTAAAATAGATAGGTCATACTTTCTAGCTTAATTTTCAGACTTAGCTTCAGGAAGATTTTTGAAAACCATTTAGACTTTTTGTGCCAAAGTAATGTAATAAATGTTTTCCTCTCAACAACATTTGTACAACATATGTTCACCACATAATTGCTTACCATAGAGGTGGTTTGCTATAACTTTAAAGAAAAAATGGCGGATACAGAACATTTTGCTTGATGTCTCAATAAGTTGTCTACATACAAATGAAAACTTGCACTGATATCCAGTACTTTGCTAGTATCCATAACCCTTCTCTCTGTACCTGTGCTTAATTTAAAAATAAATAAATACAGATGCCCACATTTTTCTGCCGCCCACTTAAACATTTGGCACCACCAGCTTCCACCACTAACACAGCCCATTGTCTATATGGACACTGCCCAAAGCCTTTGCTGCTTTCAATAATAATCTGGGAAGCTGTTCGGCGGGGGCTGGGGGGGCAATTCTGGGTTTGTGTGTATGGCAAATAAATGGGTCAGAGAGTGGATCACTACCTGCTTGTAAGACTGGTAACTTGGGCCTGATGTATAACGCACACCGGTTATAAAATACTGGTTGCAAATTCCAACCAGTGACGTTATGACCAGTGTGGAATTTTGCACATCAACCTTTGTACTTATAGGTCGGTTTACAAAATTTCCATTCAGAGTGGGTCGCAGTCCAACCTACCTTCATGAATATTTAAGATGTAAGTTGCAATTTGAAACTTACTCTGATTGGATTCCACAACAGGGGTGGTGGCTGTTTGGGTCAGCATACCACCATGGCTGTGATCGCATTTAATTAAAGTAAACCTGAATTTAAATGGAGCAGTTTTCCTTAAAGGAAACAAGGCTATGTTTAAATAGAAAAGTTTACTTTTTTTAAAAATGTCTACAACATGCCCCATTCAAATAACGATTCCTTATGTAGTCGCAAACTCGTTTTTGGAGTCGGTGATAATTTACAGACTCCCCAAACCAGTATTGTACAAAGTTTTTATTATCTCAAACAGTCTGAATCACAGTTTGCAATAGAAAAAACATTTGGACATCAGAACCTTAAGTCCTTGCTTCCTCTTACTTACTCTTGTTTTATTTGGCATTGGCTATGGAATCATTTTTAGCATGGAGCTACAGTTTCTGCAGCTCAGTCAACAAGAGATAGTGAGGTGAATAGTGCAGTCATATCACAGCCTGTCATGGCGTGGAAGTCTCCTTCCGTACCACTAATAAAGTAGTGGCTCATCCTTGGTGTTCTTCATTCCACATCTTTTGCAGCTTGATACACCATTGGTAAACTTTGCCAACTTCTTCGCGGTCATGTAGATTCTGTGGTGTATATGAGTAATTTTTTTAAGGCAGCAGAATTGACCATAGCATAAAGAAGAGTTAATGATACTTGCCAAAATTCTGACTGATAAGGCAGATGCCCTTTCCATAGGTGTTCTGGAACCCTCAAGTTCTTGTCATTGTCTCAATTAACACTCAGTGCCAAATCGATGCCCCCTTTTTTTAACTGCCTCGCATCTTCCACTTGATAGTCCTAGTTCCACCTCTCTGCTGCACTTCATTTCTGTGCTGATCACCAAGATGTTCATTGAAGATACTTGAACTTTGAAATTGTACCTTTGGTGGCCCCGATTCCAATTAGTTTTTCCCATGAAATTAGATCAGATCCCTATTCCAGCTCCCCCCAATATATCGAGCTTGCATCAATGGGAGACTAAGTTGATCTTCCAGAAATTCTGGGGCACTGTGTGTGTTCCATATTGGAGCATTTGCTGTGTAATAGTCAATACCCAAAATGTTACATTCTTATTCTTCTGTTTTATGCACTAGCTCACCCTTGATATCTTTTTTTTTTCTGTCCTAAATTCTCTTCACTCCACTTACTCTCCTCCTCTTTTAGTCCTCTCACTCCAATTGCTATTTCTTCCCACTACATTTGTAGGTACACTTCTTCTTCCTCCTTATTCTCAGGCTGTCCCTTTCCTTTCCTCTTTTCACTGAAGTCATAAATGTCGTATACTTCACCTATAATCCTCTCTTCCTGAACAGAAAGTTGTTGATGTTTAGTTTATATAATTCATGAGTAAAATTGACCCCTGTTTAATGGAAGAGGTTACTTAGCCACTCCACAATTGTTATAATGTATAGATCACTGACTTTGTAGAGTGGAGAATCAACCTTAATCAGCTGTACCTTTCTGTAGTTGTGGCTGTGCATATATATTAACGACAGCGATATCTTTATTGTCCAGTGTTCTGTAAACACCCACTTAGCATCTGTAGGGGTATATATATCTTTTTGAATACGAGAGAAACTATATTTTTGGTCAGTCTTCCTTATTGGTCAATATTCCTTACCCTTCTGAGCCTTAAGCAATCCCAACTTGTACACTTGTACAATCTCTCTTCCCATAATGCACTCATTGCCTATCAGGACAAGCGCCTGGTGTTCATAGTATTGGGGCACCACCCACTCCCCCTTTAATCTTGTCCCCAAGGCCATTAACTTTCAGAGGTATTATTTCCAGCTGTACAAATCCCTCTACCCACCCCTGATGTTCCAGTAATGAGACTGTTCAATTTCCCGATCCCGATTTCCCTGCGCCGGCGCTTGACTTCTTCACGGTCCGGGTCGCGGGTGGTTGTGGCTCCCACCGCGGGTGGCTGTGGCTCTCCCTGCTGATCCCCCTGCCTGAACTCCTGCAGTTCCCGCTCAGTGGTGGCTCATTAGCAGTGAGTAGCGGAGAGCACAGCGTGTGGCGAGTGCTGCGGTCCGGAGGCCCTGAAGACTGAATCAGAGGGCGGTGAGTGGTGAACGACGTAGAGTGAGTAGCGTGTGCGGCGGCAGTCCGGAGGCCCTGGGACCGGACCGAGGTCTCAACTTAAGGAGAGAACTCAGCAGGAGACCGCGGCCTGCGCCCCCCTTCTTTTCACAGCTGCAGGAGCGTGGGTTCCGCTACTCCGTTTTTCTGCCTTGTTTCAAACCAGGGAATTTTCAAGGCGTGGGGCGTGTGGATATCAACAGCACCAGTTGCAGCGTTGAAGGCCGGTGCTGCGGTATAGCCCGTCCTCGTGGAGGCGGCCGGCGTTAGGCCGGTGCGGCTTGCAAGCCGGCGCGACCGCCTAGTGCCCGTCTGCCTGCCCGTCCTTTCCCACCTCGCATCTTACTGTTCTTCCTTTTCTTCCTCTGGCGGTGGGCGTCTGCCCAAAACCTGCATTGAGCCTTGCACTTCTTGCTCCAACGGCTAGGCTGAGGTCGCGAGAGGTGGAAGCCGAGCCTGCGCCCAGAGTCGGAGCCTCGACCCACCAAGCCTTCTCTCTCCGGTAGACACCTGGAGTGGGGGCCTCCAGGCTTGCCCGCCATTGTTGTGAGTCTACCGGCTGTAGTGGCCATAGTTGGCTAAAACGGAGAGAATCGCCTAGGAGGTTTATAGAAGCTGCCCGGCCCGGTCTGGGGTAGGTCCGGAGTGCGGTGTGTGGAAGTGGTAAGACAACGGAACTTTACACCAACGTGAGGTATTGGAAGGTGGAGGTGGTTTAGCGGATGGGATATAGGATCGCCCCGGGAGAGCCCTAGCAGTTTGGCACGGCAGCATCCAGTGGAACCCGGACAACCAAATCTGAAGATTGTCGAGGCCTTCACCCTCTAGCAAGATTTAATCTGAGTCTTATTCAGAGTCATGACCGCAAAAAAACTGCGTTCAGGAAAACTGGTGTTTACCAGAGCGTGTAAAAAAACCAAAGCCAATCCTCTGAGGAATAAGTCAGTACAGATAAATACTTTAAAAGGATTTAATGCTATTTCCACCTTTTTCTCAAAAAAAGAGATGTTAAAATAAGGAGGCAAATATGGAGCCCAAGACCGAAACTCTATTCCAAAAGGTAGAAGAAAAAGTGGAAAATATACCTCTGGCTACTATTCCCTCTACTGGAATTAGAATGACTCGGGCAGGAGATGCAGTAAGTCCTGAAATCAGAGTGGAAGGTTCTCCACGTGAAATTCATACTATTCATTCTACTGAAAATAGCGTGTCTCAGACCATTATTGATTTATGTTCTGAGTCTAGAGTGGAAGGCCTTGTATTGGAGGATTTTACACTCCCTGGTATAAATATTAATTTAAATCACTCCTCGAGGGTTCCATAATCACCTAAGCCTCGTATCTCTAATATCTCGTATCTTTCAAACTCTCAAGATCATCTTCTTGGTCCTTCTATTAAAATGCAACTCTCTAGTAGTACGCCTAGTGGAGCGGACTC
Source organism: Calotriton arnoldi (assembly GCA_963921515.1). Classification (NCBI taxonomy): domain Eukaryota; kingdom Metazoa; phylum Chordata; class Amphibia; order Caudata; family Salamandridae; genus Calotriton; species Calotriton arnoldi. The sequence continues at coordinate 778,232 of CAWUFW010002793.1, read as the reverse complement.
AATAAGCTCAAGAGTATCTATTACTCCCGATTTGTCGTTGGGTTCCGACCCTCCACATAAGGATCCTGATGATAAAATATTGATGTCTGAATCCTTGTTTTGCCTGGGAAGAGTTTTATAGTCTATTTTAGCTCTTATGGAAAGATCCGTAAGCAATTCAGATTATATTTTGGATTCACTTTTGTCATTGACTAAATCAATAATTTCGGATCATATACAGCCTAACAGTAAAGTTTCCCTTCCTCTTTCTCATAGGCCTAACTCTTGTTTAGAGATCCCTCCTCTACACCTTCAGGCACCTAATTTGAACCAAATGAAATCTACCCAAACGTGCTCTGTTTTTTATCCGAACTATCGTGATTTTGGTACTCGGGTGGGCATGCCCCTTGGTTCCTCAAAACATAAGGATAAAGAAATTGTTGACTTATTTGATGAATCTCAGCCTCTCTCGCTACAGCAATTCTTTGATCCTGAGGCCTCTGTGTCGCTGCCTGCTTAATTGCCCCTTTTGATCACAGAAAAGGACAAAATTAATTTAGAACGTAAAGTTTTCCCAATTTTTTTTAAAAAAAACAGGGCTTAATAAAATTGTTCATCTTACTACGGAGGAACCAAAAACTGATCATATTTCACCAGAAGAAAAGACCTCAAAAAACGAAAGAAAATCCGCTGGCAGAGAGGAGAAAACAAAAAGGGGAAAAATCCGGAGAATTAAGAAGAAAAGGGCAAAACAACTCAGTTTCGGCCCTAATATAAATTTACCTTTGCCTCTGATCCTGCTCTGAATGATCAGAAGAGGGAAGAAGTTCAAGTGGAAGTTTCTCCAATGGATTTTAGCTCACTTCCGTTGAACTCTAGTACTGCAATCCCGGTGTCACAAGAAGCTACTATTTTAAACTTAAATACTGCAGCGGGGGCAAAATGTAGTCTGAATCCTAACACTGTACTATTTTCCTCTGCTATTGGCAGTGATGTGATCTATAATCCTAGAAATGTGTCTATGGGAGACTCTCATGTTAGCCTTCTGCCTTCTGTACCTCTTTCGTTGGATTTTGTTTTTATTTTTGATTATGAGCTATATATGAATAGGTCTTATCTATTGAGCTGTTTCGCTGAAATATACGATCTACAAATGATCCAGAGTAGTGATTTGGCTTTGGTTCAAGTTCTAAAATATGGCAATCTTGGGGGTGCCAGAGTGACGTTTGGTTCTAAGGTGACTTCCCATTTAATAATCACAAATTCTGATAAACTACGATGTTGTGGTATCGACGTTCTGGTCCCTAATGAGGAGAAAACTCCTGAAAAAGAGCCCATTAATAGGCAGTCTCCCACCATACTAGATCTATCGTCTTTTGATTCTCTTCATTTGGAGAGAGAACGGGTAATACAGGTCTCTCTCGGTAAGGATGGAAGGAGAGTCTCCCTCCAACCAGAGAAAAAGAGTTGTCATGCATTAACTGTACACGAGGAAAATAAGAAATGGAGTTGGGTGGCAGGGGCTCTCAATCCAAATAGTTCTGTTGGCCTAAGATTCTTCAATTCTTCCTAGCAAGGGCCTTAAACTGATCTCCTGGAACGCAGCCGGCTTAAGCACAAACAAAAACAAATTGTTATTCTTGAAAGAACAGAATGCCGACATAATATGTATTCAAGAGTCCTGGATTATAACAAATTGGTCCATTGAAGACTACTATGTGCTGAGCCGCCCTGCGCTACCGGTGAGCAGGGGACATGCGAAAGGAGGCATCGCCATTCTGCTTAGATCAAGCCTCGAATGGATATATAAAACAATCCCGCATGCCTCTAATCTATTTCAGGCAATTAAGCTAGAGACCAAGGAAGATTCTGTTAATTCTGAGTCCCTTCTAATTGTAAATGCATACATTCCACCCGGCATATCCAATACATATTTACTAAAAGACCTGCTTGCCTTTGTCTCGTCTATCCTGAAAAATTCAGAATGTAAGAACTTAATGTTGGTTGGAGACCTTAATGCTAAGGTTTCCACCCATAGTATGGGGCTCTTTGCTAATTCCAATAAGGATGAAGCACTTAATATCCCGCCTGCTCAATTTCCAACTCATAGCGGAACCGATAAAGAGGAACAATTTTACTCGAAGGCTTAAGAAATTTGGATTTACTGATAGTCAATGGGAGACTAGAAAAAGATATCCCAGCTAAAAATACACATAAGGGACCGAATGGTGGCTCCATTATTAATTATGTAATTGCCTCAGCAGATCTTTTTAATAGGTTATCCAATATGGAAATTTTAGAAAATCAATTAAGTGACCACATGGTGATTAGTTTAAAAATAGAGTTGCCCTGTGTTGGGGGGAGCTCTTGGAATTTTAAGGATAAAGTGGTAGCTTTCAATAAAGCCAATGGCAGAATTCACTGGAACACTCTGGCTGTTTCAAAACTTAGAGTCCTTAACTATTTTAATAGGAGATCAGCAGTTCATAGTATCAGAAGATCTAGACCACCCCCAAACTATTTTGTTGGAATCTTTTAGCCATAGCATAAACAGTATGGTCATGTCCTGTAAATTCAGCCACCCAATAACTAAACCGAGACCATGTTTTAATCCATTACTTCAAATAAATAGGGATTTGAACAAATTAGTGAGGGCTCAGTTCTTGAATTATTCCCCTGAACGAAATAGACTAATAGGTTTATTAAAGAGGAAAAGACAACGGAAAAAACGCTCCTTAAAGAAAAAAAGGAAGATTATGAATGGGTTCAATTAAAAGAAGCTGCTTAAAAAATAATTCAAAACGATATTGGGAAATAATTGCGGAAAGTTGTGGCACTAGAATTAAATCTCTGCCCATACCAATAAATGAAGAAGAATGGAAAACTTACCTATTAGAACTTTACTCCGCGAATCCTAATTCCTTTTGGTCTGACTTCTTTTTAATGAATCCTCCAAAAATTTCCGAATACAATAATGCTCCCTCAAAGGGGGAAGTCGTTGGACTCATTAAAAAAAATGAGAGCCTCAGGGGCAATGGGTCCTGACTAAATCCCTTTGTCAATTATTAAAAAAGAGCCAACACTATGGGCTACATATCTTACCCCTTTGTTCGAATATTGTTATTTGCATGGGCTGACCCCCTCGTCATGGTCCGGTAGTATCCTAATCCCTCTGTACAAAAAGGGCCAAAGACATCTTCCAGGTAACTACCGGCAAATAGCCTTATTAGACGCAGTGGGGAAAATTTTTGCTTGCAGTATTCTTGACAATCTTACTGATTGGGTTGTAGAGGAGAAAATTCTCCCCATAGAGCAAGCTGGGTTCAGGAAAAACCATTCCACCCTAGACAATATCAGTATGTTGAAACTAATAGAGGAGAAATATACTGTATTTCGCAGGACAAACGTCTATGTGGCATTCATAGATTTTTCTACTGCTTCTGATAAGGTAGACCGGACACTTCTTTGGAAAAAGCTACATAAAATGGGGGTGCCTACAACTCGGTTATCTTTAGTTATAGCCCTACACTCGCAAACATGGTGTCAGGTACTAATGGGGGGAACTCGGGGCCTATCTTCAGTAATTTCTACAGAAAATGGCTTGAAGCAAGGTTGCCTATTAGCACCTCTCCTGTTCTCTTTATATGTAAGAGATTTACCGGATTGTTTTTCCTCAATGGAAGGAGATGCTCCAAAGATAGGTGGCCGTTCATTTCCCTGCCTTATGTATGCAGATGACATTGTAATTATGGACCTGACCCCTATTGGTTTGAATAAAAAATTGTCACAACTGCAGAATTATACGACTGCACAATTTCTGAAGATTAATGTTTCAAAAAGCAAGGTTTTGATTATGAAACGAGGTAAAAATAGAAAAGTCTGTAATTTTAATTGGGGAATTGGTTCCGAAAAACTTGAGCTTGTAGATTCCTACCTCTATTTGGGGAAAGTTATTTCAAGTAGTACAAGGATTACTCCCCATACTGAACATAGTTCTTGCAAAGCGGCATCGCATGCAAATGGCCTACGCATATTCTATAGTGATATGGGTCGAAGAAATTTTTTACATTTGCTTTTAGTTTTTAAAGCTAAAATTCCTATCACCTTGTTATATGCTATAGAATCTATTCCAGTAAGAGAATGGAGTTTTTTGGATAAGATCGAAGGCCAGATTTTTCGTAAATTATGCAATTTTAATACTCTTGTCCCAATAGCCGAAATTAGGTTAGAATTTGGCTTGGTAAGTTCATTTATACAAGGTTTAGCTGGGGTAATACGTTGGGGATACCAGCTAAAGAACAGCGAGCCTTTTACATTAAGGAGTTTTATGTGTCAGGAAATGTTTGTAGGACAACTGTATAAATATTCTTTTTCTAGTGATTTTTTCTTGACACTGAATCATTTGTGTGCAAGAGGATTTAGTGCTATCTCTCTCTCTCAGAATTGAAATCTTTTTTAAAGATTTCAAGTGGCACAGTTAGTCACCAGAGGGATGTTAATATCTGTGGAACAAGGGTCAGACTGGAAACAGTAGTTAAGGCTTCCTCCCCGAGAGTTCCTCAGAAGTACCTTTCCTGGAATCTAAGCCACGGTATTCGCCGGTGGCTTACCCTCTGTCGCATGAACCTTTTACCATTAAATGATTTAACCGCAAATTGGCCACTTAACAGGAAAGGTGGAAAAAACTGTAACTTCTGTAATCAGGGCACCCAGAATCTTGATCATATCTTGTTTGTATGCCCAGCTCTGTCTTCACTTCGATTCAGGTGGCTTCGACCAATGTTCATTCAGAATGGCATTAAAAATGTATCATCTGCTAGAGAATTCTTGCTTTTTCCAAAAAAATGAAACTGTGTGTATAAAACTTTATCTTTTTTAGGGAGTTTATTAACATATTTTAAATTTTCATAATTTTTCTTACGGTATGGTTGGCTGTGCATTTAATTAGCTTTTTTATAATATAGCCCCTTAAGTTCCGAGCTCTTATGTTCTACTCGGCCATTTGAGTCTATTTCTCACCTGCGGAAAATTTGTACTTGTGACTGCTGTTATCTCATTGCTGTTTGCACATAACTGGGTTTTTTATCTGTTTTAAATATGTTGTTAAGGGAAAAAACTTTGCTGCTTTATGATGCACTTTATATAAAATATGTTCTTATATGATGCTGCTATGGTATGATATTTTTCTAAATTGCACTTATATTTAACATGATTCTGTCTTTTTTTGCCACTATATAGGTTCTAACTATACAATTTCTGCTATGTTGTTGCTGCTATATGATGCACTTTATTTAAAAATTGTCGTTATATGAAACTGCTACTTTATGCTATTCTCTCAAATTGCACATGTTTTTACTTTGACCTATTTGTTAAGGCAACTGGCATATTTATTTGTTGACAGTTACTTAATTGCCCTAGTAAAATTCGTAACCAGGGAAGATGAACAGTTGGTTCAGTATGCAATCATTTTTTTAGAATTCTACCTGGCTTATAACTTCACTGCTGCCACTTGACTGTCCTTATTCATTATGGATTTAATGTGAGGGTATTATAGTGGGGTAACTATTAGATTTTAATAGTTATGATTTGCGTTAACTGCTGTGGTAAAAATACCAATCAAATTACCGTAACTTTGCCCTCTGTTACAATAATAATATTTTTCTATTTTGTATTCCGTTCCTACTGTGCCACCATTTGTATTTCTTTACTGGGGGGCTCCCTTTGCTGTCTAAAGGAGCCTCCAGAGCTGATTTTGAAAAACTCTGATATCTTTAGATGAACTAATCTGTACAAAACGGTGTAGTGACGTAGATATAATGGTTTTTAATGAAGTGTTTTTTGTAATTATTGTCGGTATTTTTAATATGTCTATCTATGCACGTCTTAAGTGGACCTCATTAGAGATCCAAATTCTTAATAAACATATTGAATTGAATTGAGACTTCCTTGAGGGAAAAACTACAGTCCCCAAAAACGTAACTGTACTTGCCCTCTGGTCTAACCACACAACCACTAATAAATTATTTTCTATCGTACTAGTTATTGTGTATTTTTTGAAAGGTTGTAGTAACATATTTTTTGCCATTATTAACTATAGGGATGGAGCTGAAACTAAGGGTGCTAAGAGTATGGGCAATGGGGCACTAAAGGGGAGGGGAGTCAACACAAACAAACCCACACCTTTCTGAGCATTCACAAACTTCAAAAGATGGAAAGACCTTTGCACTCACAATTGTGTCCATGGTTTTCACACACCATTTTCTATTTTGGATATTTGGAAGCACTTTGGGTTAGTTGGTAACTCTAGTTACCCCCCTCTGATCGTTGCACACCTTCTGGCCCCTGACCTCAAGATCATCATCAAGTTACTTCAAGAAGATCCCTTCCTGCAACAATTGAAACATGCATTAGTTACACTATAGGCAACTGCATAACAATGTGTAATCATTCCTGCATCAATAAAGTAATGGAAAACGGAGTGGTGTGATAACTCCAGGGGTGGTATGATAATTTTTGTTTTGTTTATGCCATGGCCCGCTGAATTTATTTGTCCTCACAAATCCGTACCAGAAGATGAAGCACAGTTCTCTCCTTAATGGATGCTGGAATAACGAGTACTCGGGGCTCCTTGTTTGCCTCTCTGCTTTTCAGCACCTCCCTCCATCCACTCAACTACAAATATTTTTAGTAGTGCTCAGCTGGTAATTTGCCCTGACATAGAGGCAAGAGTAAAACCAGTAAATGCCTGAAAGATATTAGTTGTAGATATAACCTGTATTTCAACAGGTGAAAATGTGGAATTGTCCCACTCTTTGCATGGGGTGTAATGTAACCGTCCCGATTGCTGGTCAATTGATCTTGCAAGCCGAATAAGTTAGGAATAGGATAGGTCTAAGAACTTTAGTAAATAAATGGAGCTTGGTGCATTTAGGAAAGTCTTCATCATTAGTCATAGTTCTGACATATGAATTAGCACGTTTTAAAAGATGTGATTGCACACTACCCCACAGGTAGGCATGCCATATGCAGGATGCCACTAAAATCGTTAAACTCTGAGTACTCTTGGGCTAGTCAAAAAGAAAAGTGTCCATCTACTATGAAAGAATATTTGCAACAGGGCCAATGATTTATTGTGTGCTTATATTTTTTTGTGCAGGCACTCTTTTTGTCTTACACTATTAATAGCGAGCACAAACCTTAGTGTTGCAAGGTGACTTAAAACCTTTAAAAATGAAAAAGACACCGACTTCTCTTTGGCAATGTATAGACAGCTCTTTACTGTCGCGACAGGGAGACTGACCCTCCTCACACAGGCAGGCAGCCAGTCTCAATTGGATACATCACAAACCGCTTCTTTTATACTCAGTTAAACAATGAGGGTTACAAAAGTTCATAAGTAGATCATTTAATCAGTTACAGATTAATACATGCTGATCGTAAGACATATATGAGGCCACCTGTGACTCCTGACTTTAGCCTAATTTCAATACATATTCTTTATTGCAGTTTCTAACAATGCTTAACAAACCTAGCCATTCTTTGTTTGTGAGTGCATGTGTATTTGTGGTAAATACAATGATAGTGGAGTGTGTGCTTTTATCATTGTCCACCTAAGACCTGGGTGTGTTCTAAGCTGATTGCATTTCCTACACCCATTGTCTAATCAGGTTACAATCTATTTGGAAACACGAAGTACGTGCTGGTGAACCTGTGTGCTAAAGCCATAAATATTTTCAAGCTTGCTAAACATGAGTTGCCTTTTAACTGCAACCCTTTCAAGTTACTTATTCCATTGTGTCCTCAACGGAACTCTTCACCTTTCTCTCGTCAGCAAAAGATTGGGGCTGTACAACTGTGTGGTTTCTGCTGGTGTTTGTTGTTGCTATGTTTTTGTTTTTTACATTTTCTACTCTGTGTTTATATTTCCCATTTCCCATAACATTCCCTCCTCTAATTGATATTTCAACTACTTGATCTAAACCTTGGTCTGCACTTGGCACTAAGTGATATAAGTTGCCCTGGGAATCCACTACTTGTGTTGGTGTCCTAACTGGTAACATCCCTTCCGCCTTTGCACCTATTTTTCAACATGCTAGGATCAACTGTACAACTCAATATATTAATTGTAAGACCACAATAGTTGACAACAAGGCTCCCAACAGTCCATGCATCCAGGTTGGCAGGAATGATAACCACCCACTAAGCCAATTATCTGGGGCACCTCCTTCATCTACCATTTTCTTTTGTAGAATATGCATTGTCTGTATGGCCTCTGATAAAGTTCCATTATCCACTTCTATCGCTGGGATGAAAGTACAGCGCAGCGGCGGCTAGTCCGTAAAGGCGGAGGAGTGCCCCCCTCTTTGCTGCAAGTGCAGCAGGTACACACAGAATAATAGAATGGTCATTACCCTTTTATTATTCTGTGTGCTGCCGGCTGCGCTAGCTCAAGCCTGATGGTGGGACAGACAGATAGATACCTGCGTATTGCAGGATGACTGCTCAGTGCGCATAACAGATTGGCCGGCTGTTTACAGCTGGCCAATCTGTCATGCACACTTCAAAGCCTGCAATCCCAGTGCTGTAAAACTGCTGAGGGATTGCAGGCACCAGGCCCCCAACCTCAAATTGAGCGCTGGGTTAGCCTGCTGTAACCAAGCAGATCCGGGATTGGCTGGATTCGTAAGCAGGAAGTAAACCACCTTCCTTCCTGCTCATGGTCGTTGGGAGAGGGGAGTGCAGAAAGGCAACATATTGGTTAGTTTATGGCGCGCTGCCCCTCACCGATTTTCAGAGTTGCCAGCCGCCCCTGCATGCAGTTCCAATTTTCTCACATACCCTTCCTTGCGTGGCCGTCATTTGTTCAAGTACATAGCGTTGCTGCATTACCATCATTCTCCTTGCACATAGCTCTTCCTTTGACATTGATTCCATCTTTTGTAGTATTGATAGCCTTAAGAAGTTCCCACCAAGTGATTTGCAACCATCGAGCAGTTGCTTTAGCCCGAACAAACGTCAGAATGCTCCCAAAAAATATCTGTGCATCACTGAACAGACAGTACTCTTGGGGAATGTCTCTTCAAGCGCTTGTACCTTAATTCTCTACAGTTCTTTCTTCGATTATGATGTAGCAAGGTCGTTTGGCGGCTCATGGGATTTTCATGCAAAGCTGACAGATTTATTCCAGAAATTACCTAAACCGGAGCATGCACGGTCACAATGGAGCAGATTCCACCCCAGTTTGGTGTTAACTGGCAGTACAGTAGTTCTCCACACTGCCAATAATAATCCATAAGGTTTGAGGTGTCCCCCTGTATGTCCGTATTATCTATTGTAGTCTAACAACCAATATTTTGGCCTACTTTAGCAGTGCCATTTCCTCTGAAACATAAAGATACAGAAGTTAGTCTGACATTCTGAGGACTTATTGTGCTATCTGTCCAAGTGTAACGTGCAGTGTTCTCGTTCAGATATGTGCACACTTCCCTATTGCATCCTGACTAACATCAGTGCCATTCTATAAAGATATAACCCTACAGGAAAAATAAATATTGGGATGCGCGAAGACTGACCCAGCAACTCTAAATCCTGGCCTACGGAAACAATCTGAGGGTAAAGGATTTACTAAATAGCTGTTACACTCAATGGGCGGGTGTGTTACTTCCAAAAATCCTACATCAAAGACCATCTGGATCTAATCTATGGTGGTAGGACGACCGGTCTTCTTCATATGTGATATCTCATCTTTGATGTCATGGCTATACGTGAGAGTATATAATACTTTAGCTAAAGAGTCATATTTTGAGGTGTTAACTAAGAAACATACTACTTTGACATGTGCCAATTGCATTTGGGCCTTAATCTAAAAATAGAGATGTAATAAACATTGATCTGTACTTGGGGGTACTTCTTTCATTGAATGCAGCCTATTTGATACAGTAACATGAGGAATTAGGGAACACACAAAACAGGATTCATTAGTGTTTTTGAACCTATATCGCACATATGCTGATACCACATATTATCTGACTGCTGAGTATGGGCGTTACGGGTCACATTATTATTATTATTAACGATTTCTCTTCATACATGTAAAATATTAGAACTACAGGGTACGTTGCTATAGGAAAGTAGAAAAGATAGAATCAAGAGACAAAAAAGAAACAAGAAAACAAAAATACATATCTTTCATGCTGTCTTTTCAAAATATTGTCCAAAGGTCGATGTGGGGGGGTATTTTTATGATGACAATCTTCTTCCCCCCTCTTGTTCCATTTACATTGTTCATGAGACTTGGTGAGATGCTGGGCTTAGACAAACATGAATGTGGTGAACCCAGGGTTTCCTGCCATCCACTCTCTGTGCAGTTAGATTAGTCTTAGCCTTCTGAATAATAGCAAATACTGCATGCTCTGCATAGAGCCTCAAAGGTGCCCCCATAACAATGGGTTGCTCTTCTGCACTGCAAAGGCTGCAGTGGCAAGAGCCTGCTCACAGGAATAATGTTCTTTCATCACTTAATTCAGCAGTCACCTAAAATATGCAGTGGGTTTGCATCCTAAAGGATATTTCTGTGTAAGGACCGCTGTCATCACTTGACCATTGCAATGTCAGAATAAAGTACCTTGGTATAGTCAGGAATTCCTGAAACTGGAGCATTAGTTATTTCATTTTTTAATTTCTGAAAAGTCTCTCTCATTTCTGGTGGCCATGTTATATTGTCATTTCTGTCTTTTGCTTGTTTGATAGAAGCTAGCAAGGGTGCTATTAACGTGATATAATCAAAAACCCATTGTCGCACATAATTACAGAGACCAAGAAACTTCTACATTCCTTTGACTGTTTCTGGCTCATTTATTTGGCGGATGGATGCTGCTCTTTCAGGGGTTATTCGTCTACCAGAAGCTTACAACAATTGTCTGAAATAATGGACTGCCTCCTGACAATACAGAATTTTCTCTCTCGCTGTACTTTGTATGCTCTCTGGGCAAGAGTGACTAGAAGAGCTATAGTATCTCTTCTACACTGCCGCTCTATAGGACTACAAATTAGGATGTCATCGACATATTGCAACAGCATGCTGTCACACTGGAAATTTGACCAGTCATTCTTTACCATTCTGTTAAAAACACTAGGGGTCTCGCCATACCCTTGGGGCAAACGGGATTACAAATACTGAGTCCCATGATAGGAGAATGCTGTGAAATAATGGCTGTCTGGATGGAGAGGGATGCTAAAGAAGGCATTCTTCAGATCAGTAATGGAAAAATACTACGCATCCTGAGGAATATTTGTCAGAATGATAGAAGGGTCTGGAACAGTTGGAAATTCTGGTACCACTGCATCGTTCAGTGGGCACAGGTCTTGAACCATGCGCCAAGTGTTACCCTTCGACTTCTTGACCGGGTAAATTTTGGGGTGTTACAAGAAGGCACTCCAGGCTAAATTACTCCTTGTTCTAGCAACACCTGCATAGTAGGGGCGATACTCATCTGCTTCTTTAGACAAGGGATACTGCCTCACTCTGGGTAAGATGGCACCTTCCTTTAATGTAATTCGGAATGGTGTAGCAGTATGAATAAGTCCTACATCAGTCAATAACATGTCTGGTACTTGGGACAGGTCTGCTTCCCTAACTGAATCAAGAAAGTGTGGGCGTCCTCACTTCTGATATAGTCCTCAATGGTATGTCAGTTTGGAAAACTACAACTGTTTTCTTGTGATCATCATCAAGCAGTTGGTCATCCAATATCTCCCTAACCATTTTCTCTGGCTCAATGAAGATAACACATGCCCATAAAACATAATTATGGTCACTGGCTATCAGAGCGCCATAGGTTGGTGTCCCCTCTAAAGCCTCTATTTTCAATATTAATTCAGGTTTAGGCATCCAAAAGTCCTCCTCTTGTCGCCAAAAAGGAATTCTTTAGGTAACTGAACCTCTTTTCTCAGTAACTCTGGTGTCTCTGCTATAATTGTATACACTGCTGTAGTGAATGCCTATCAGCAGGTTGTGCTCTGTTGATCTCCGGTAGAGGAATCTACTGTTAATGCCATGATCCTGTCAGGTGAACTCCATGGCGTGGAACAAATCATGGTACCATCAGATTCAAAATGAATAGTCCTATTTAATTTGGCTATCAGATCTAGTCCTAATAAATTAGCTGGGGCAGATGGAGAAAAACATAAACAGCCATCAATGTACCTCCCTCCTACTTCCATCTCCACTGGTTTAGTAAAAGGAACCCTTATCACTTCCCCAGAGAATCCTTGTGTGTCCATTGATCTGTTAGGAATCGGAAGGTCTCCCGCTCTAAACAGGATCTGGTTGCTCCTGTATCTAGGAGGAATGCATACCTTTTGTCATTAATAGCTACTGTCACGGTGGCTTCCTCATCTGGCTTATGCGTCATTGACAATACTGGGCACATAGAAATATTCTATGGGCACCTTCATTGTGTATATCCTCCCACAGAATTCGCCTGAAAAGGATTCCCTCCTCTCACAGCCACACCTCCATGTCCACTTTTAAGTGGCGCCACGATTGGGGGTATTTGGTAGTTTTGCTGAAGTGGAACCTAGTGCGCTTGAGGCATTGCTGGTGGCTGCATATCTTGTGGTGGCGCGCTTGAGGCACGTATATGGTTTGCAGATTTGGTTATGGCTGTACTGCTGTGTTTCCTGGCTGACTGTAAAGTCCTACCATTCTATTTGGCTCATCCCATCTTTTAGTTCTGCAGTCTCTAATATAATGTCCATACCTCAGATAATGACGTATCTGATCCAACCTTTGAAGACCATCCTAGCTCTTCCTTTTCCTCCTCGTCCCCCTCTACTACTTCCCTGCATCCTTACATTATCCTTCTATTGTGGGTAGGATTGGGTGGTCCGTGGGACTGGTCCCACAGACATTGCAGTCATCTGAGTGGTGGCTGCCACTAAGCTCCTTCCACTGCTCCCTTCTTTGCAAACTTCTGCTGCACTAAGTTTCTCTATCACTTCCTGTTTGTTCCTTTCTTTCTCCTGCTTTGTCTTGCACAAATGGATTATGTGCGTTTGAATTTCTGTCCAAGGCTTGGCTTTTAATGCCACTATATTATCCAAGCTATCCTGTTCATCAGAGGGTAATCCTTTTTTCACTACATTATAAAACAATATGGCATTTCCTCCTGTTCTCTCCCAATCCTGATCTACTTCCTGGGTCAATTTTTAGGTTGAGCCTAGCAGCGCGCATGCGCTGCTCTGCAAGGCTGCTGCTGCTACTCTGGGGCATAGACCACGCCCACCTCATTCCATTTGTTCTCTCCTGTGCCTATCAAAACTGCTTTCTTTTCATTTGTTAAAGGCTGCTCATTGTCCCACCTTTAGGTGTGTTTTGACTTTGGTGGTGACTGCCCCTGTCACATGTCCCCTTACTCTTGGCTTTACTTCTCGTGTGTTTGCCGCACTCTTTTCTTCTTTTCATCGAATGGCCCTATGCCGTTTCTTGTTCTTTCATCATATTAAGGAACAAAGCGGGATCCTCATTTGGGTGCATTGGCTGAGCCATGAGAGATCCAATGTCTGGCCTATCCGGATACAGACCCATCATATCTAGTCTCAGCTTTTTGAAAAACAGTGTCTGTTTCAACTCCTATAAGAGAACTAAGGTAAGGGGATACCTGCAGTTTGTTTTTCAAAAACTCGAATCCATTTTCCTGTAAGCAGCAGCAACAATTTTCTAAGATTTCTCTTGTGGCCAAGGAACATAATAAGGTGCCCAGGTCCCTTGTGTATTAGGGGCATCTGATGTAAAGGAGTGGTAGAATTCTGGGGATTGTGCTGTCTACCGTATTTCTGCCATACACGCAAACATTTGTGAATGTAGGGATAATCCCAGTCTGGATCTCCCTCACCATAAAGAATGCAATCCTCATCATTCACCATATCGCGTGAATCAAAGGACCCTTCTTGTGGCTGTGGACTCATTATGAAGCTAACCCCTCAGTCCAATCTACTTAATTATCTACGTATGGCACAACATTGTACAATCTGTTCTCTCCTTCAGCAATTTCACTAGGGGTGAGATCTGTGCAGCGCTAAATTGATTGAACACTCATTTTTTGCACTGATCTATCATGTAGTATCAATCCTCCCAAAGCCTCACAAGATCCCATCCTAGTGTCTGGCTGGCCATAGGGTCCCTGAAACTGCAACCGCTCAAGCTCTGTCACTCGAGTTTTCCTAACTCTAGAAAGCATATCCTTCTCTTCTTTTCTAATATCAATACTATTAGGCAATCCCCTTGCACTTTTTGTATGATCCAAATTGATAAGGGGGTCTTTCTTGAATATCAACATCATAAGTAGGGTTTCTAGCCTTTGGGGGTTGAAGCATTTCACCCATACTATCCACACGCTTATGTATAGATTCTATCCTGTTTGTTATTCTCCCAAAACCTCCCTGAATTTGTCCTCAAAAGTCATTCTAATATCCCTCTCTCCTCGCTTCACTTGCGTCTCTCCATCTCTCACTTCATGATAGCCATTCTTTAACACCTTCTGCCAAGGTGGTAAACTGTCTTCAGTCCTGCTAAGGTCCTAATCTCTTTCTTGAGTTACTGGCCATCGTGCCATCTCTACAGCCCTATCCACATAATCATTCCGTCTTGCATGATCTGCATCTCTTCGCTGTGGTGTAGACACTCACTCTCTAACTACCCTTCCTGTGGTGCCCCTTTTCTGCAACAAATGCAATGTTGCTGATGAAACACGTGACTGGTCCTCACTATCACCTGGACTTTGCTCTTCGCTTTTATCCTTCTGGGGAGAGGCTGGATCTAAATGCTGTGTAAACTGTGGTTTTAGTTGTCCTGAAAACAGGGATTCACCTACACTTGCTTGCTGCCTAGGTGTACGCGCATGTTTTGGCTTTGGCATTTGTGGGGGAAATTAGGGGTTACTGTAGGAGGCTGGCTTAGTATATGGTGCACACTTATTTGAGTCAAGCACCTTGCACTAATCCAGACAACCCTTATGGTGATTTTAGTGGTCTTAGGGGGATATTCACAAGAACGCGTGTTCACTATCGCCAAAATCGCTTAACGCAACTTCTCACATCGCAGTCCATCGCGGGAAAATAACACCGTGGTAACGCAGCATTCACAACCCGGCGGCACCATGCGATAGCCTCACGATAACGCAACAAATGCCCGCGTTAAAATCAACGTGACGCCGAAAAAATGCGAAACCCCAACGCGAAAAAAGTTGCGACGTCCCAAATCGTGAAACAAAACCAGCGATAACCAGCGACAGGCCTGCGATTCCCACGCAACATGCGGGAAAATGCACCATAAAAGCAGAGAGGAAAAAAATTTAACTGCGTACCACCATGGACGCACCCCGACCGAGTGCACAGGACAACGCGAACCTCACAAGCCCCACAGACGACCAGCCAGGAACCCCGGGGCCGGGGAAGGGCAAGGAGAAGAGGAAGCGGGAGACAGGGTTCAGTCCACAGGAAAACCAGATCACGGAGGTGACAGAACACAACCAACAACTGTACGTCACCTCCACTGTGTCATCGGCAACACAAACGGAAACATGGCAGTACATCATGAACAACGTGAATGTAGTCGGAGTGTCGAGGAGGACAATGGAAGAGGACAAGAGGCGCTGGAATGATGTGAAGGGCAAAACCAAGCCGAAACACTACGTCAACATGAAAGCAGCAACGCAGATTGGAGGTGGGGGACCAGCGGCACACCAGGAGCTGGATGACAGTGAGAAAATGGTGTCCACAGTCATCAGTCGGGATACGGTGCCAGGAGTTTGGGATCGGGACACTGCTCAACATGACCTGACACAACATCAACAGGGTGAGTACCGACCAGGGACTGGGGGGACGGGGGGAGATGGGCACACATGCACAAATAAGTACAGCACACTGCACACCCACAATGACTCTGGAACATGTCCCTGATCCCCGTGCCACACAGCAGCACACATACAGAAACTCAGGGAATGTGTGTTGCATTGAATGTATTTGCACATGCTGTGCCTGTGGTCATTTTGCACTGTCTCATGATTGCCACGGACTGACACAATGTGACGTCCTCAGTGAAGAAATTGTCAATGATGTTGTTCCTATGGGCTATTCCTGCTGCAGCTGCAGTGGAGTGTGGTCCACCTGCCTCATCTTCCTCATCATCTTCCGGTGCATCTGGCACTCTTAACCATGGGGCATTGGTGCGTACACATGTTGTGCAACACACAACATGCAACGATCATCTTGCACACGATGTCTGGGCTGTACAGGAGCCTTCCACCTGTGATGTCCAGGCATCTGAAACGTGACTTCAACACCCCAAATGTGCGTTCCACGATGCCCCTGGTGCGTGCGTGGGCCGCATTGTACTGCCTCTGGGCCTGTGTGTTCGGGGCTCGGAGGGGTGTCATCATCCAAGGGCAGAGTGCATATCCTTGATCACCTGTGACAGTGCAGAGAGACATGAGTCAATAGTTGGTTCTGCATGATGTGTTGGCAGGCTCACTAGTTCATTGGCATGTGATATGTGTGTCATAGTGATTCCGGTTTGACATGCACTGCTAGTAGCAAATGAGCGCCATCAATGTGTATTACATAGCCTCACTGCTGCTCCTCCCTCCCCGAGCCTATTTCCTCTTGTGCGCTGCGCGCTTGCATCACCTGCACTCCTACGGCACACCATTGTCATGCCTGTCTGTTCATGTCCACAAGCCTGACAACGACACTGTGATGTGCGTTGAAGGTGGGCGGCCACGTGTGTGTAGGCCTATGGTAAGGATAGGGCGGACACCGATGTGGAGTTCATGGCTGGCCGAAGTCGCGATGCGGTGGAGGCAAGACCTTTGGCTTATGCTGCAGTAATAGTGATACACACACAACAGTTGGCATGTATGATCCCGGACCCCGAGCGGGCTTGCGCTCATTCATTAATCCCTTCGTCCGAGCCCGCACTCGGGGGCATGTTACATTGCAACATTGTCCATTGCGGGACGGGTGGCGCCGACACCACAACAAAGACACGCATTAGGTACTAAATTGGCAAGCCCAACACTTAACCACGCCCAGAGCCCCGGGGTGATGATCCATACCCCTACGCTGGACTGCCGTAAGCCAGCCCACTCCGGCAACGCCTACAGGAGGGTACGACACAGCTACATGTCCCAGGTCTACCCCACTGCCTGAGGTGACATGTTTGCGTCCGCTATGCACAGCACAATGCAATGTGGTAGGACCCTGGGCCCTCATGCACACCCCCATGACCACACGGACACACTTAGATAGTCTGTAGAACTGGCTACGGGCACGTGCGCCGGCCCCTTTATTGCCAGGGTCACATATCCAGTGACGCCTGTGCTGGATGGGTGTGGGGTGAGTGTAAGCCAGCCCTCAGGGAGTGGTTGGTGCTGGCAACAACTACAACAGTGATCAGACAATCAGAAGTTCAAACAGCAAGTGTCCACGACTTGAACTGCACAGAGTTAGTGGCCACGGATGCACTGCGGCCTGCACAGGCACACCGCCACGGGACGATGACTACCGGTGCACTGAGGTAGGGCCACGAGAGCTGAGCGGGTTCTCGTCGATGTCCAAGGTGAATGTCGCAGAGGGTTTTGGGGGACAGTGGAAGGTGTTCTTCCCGGGCATGATACAGAGGGCAGTACCAAGCAGACACGTGCAATATGGAGGAGATGAATGCTACAGACTCAAGTCATTACCAGCCACATCATGATGAAGACAACCCGCAGGCCATTGACTGAGACACCACCAAAGTTCAACCAGAGGGTGTCCATGAATTTCGGGGCACAGAGTTAGTGGCACCAGAGCTGAAAGGGGATGCAGTCTGCGATGAGGCCTGTACAATGGTATAAACTCTGCCATAAATAGATCAAGGCTCAGTTCCAAATGTGTAACCTACTTGACCGTAGTGTGGGCCGGAGGCAGCGGTCAACAGGGTCCCCCAGCCACGTGTCCTTGGCTTGCGATGCACAGAGTCAGTGGCACCAGGGCAGTTGTTGGTGGTGTTCGGTCACCTCTGTAACGAGGATCCTGTGTGTCATCCGGACTGAATCGTGTCTTCCTCTTTCTCCTCTCCTAGCGTGCAATGATACGGACTCTGCCATTGTAAAATCAAGACTCCGTTCCAAATGTGTGACCTACTGGACCGCAGTGTAGGCGGTGGAGTACGTCAATGAGAAAGGAGTAATGGGGGGCCTGTGTCGCGGAGGCCGTGATGGTCTGAGGAGGCTGCCATGGTCGTGGGCCTCGGGCTTGGAGCTTGCACCGGCACGTGGTGGGCCCTCTTTGACACGCGCCGGTGTCGGCAGGTGAGCAGTGCGGCCTGGGTGCGCTGGGGCGGGCATGGCGCGTTTTGGGACCAGCGGCCTGGGGTGCAGCAGGCGCACAGGATCGCAGGCACCGCCGCTCACGGCGTCGGCCTCGTGGCGGGGTGAGAGGCGCCGCCCTGGCAGACACGTTGGTCATTCCGGAAGAGAACCACGCCCAGAGTAACGGGCTTTTTATTCACACCCCTACCCTGGCCTGGCGTACGCCGGGCCAGCCCACTCCACGCACGCTACAGGGGGGGACGTAACAAGCTACATTTCCGCATTGTGCCCCGCTGGCTGCGGTTACATGGTTGCGTCCACTGTCCAGTACACTCCAGACACAAGCAGTGTATGTCGACATGGAAGTGTCTGTGGTCTGCATACTGCGGTTTGTGCAGCACATCCACTCCACACTTGGCATTGTGTACATTCTTATTCATGGGTCACTTGCCTCCTTCGCACATGCCGGGTTCCCACCTCTCCCCACATTCTGCTATTGTGTGGCTGAGGTGCCATGCCGTTGATGGCTTGTGTAGATGGCTAGCCCAGGTTGCCACAGTAAGTTGTGTTGTCGTGTTTGGAATGTGGGGATGTTGGTTGTTATGTTGTATGTGATTTTGTGACGTGTGCATTCCCAGAGTTGTGAGTTGTCTGATTGTGGTGTTGAGGTGTGTGGTGTGTTCCGTTGGTACTTACCGACGAGCAGTGCATTCCCATAGGTGGCATCCTGAAAGCGCTGGTTGATGATGGACTGTCGGAAGATGAAGGAATCATGCACACTGCCTGGGTAGTTGGCGACGACATTGGTGAAGAGTCCCCGGTGGTCCACTATTGCCTGCACATTGATGGAATGCGTGTGTTTCCTGTTGCGGTAATTGTGTGCAGTGGCGACAGGGGGCACGAGGAGTACATGTGTACAGTCGATTGCCCCCAAGATGTGCGGGAAGCCAGCTATGGCTTAGAAGCCTTGCTTGATCTCCAGCTGTTCCTGCGCAGTGTGTGGGAAGTAAAGTTGCTGGGGTACCAAACTGATGATGGCATCCAGGACAGGTTTGAGGAACTTTGACAGGGCTGGCTGTGAGACTCCTCCGACTCTGGCAGTTGTTGGTTGGAAGGTCCCAGAGGCCAACAGGTGCAGCACGGCCAGCAGCTTTGTCTGTGGAGGGATGTTGGTTCTCCGCTGTGTTGGTACTGTCAGCCTGTAGGCAATGATGGTCAGGATGCATAGGATGGTTGTCCTTTTGAGCCTGTAGTGGGCAATGACTTCCTCTGGCGTTAAGTCTCCGAGGCTGGTGCGTTTTCGGAAGGTGCGGTGACTTTGTCTGCGCTGCCTCTGTGGTAGTCCGGGGGGTCGTGGGGGTGTGGTGGTGGTGGGTGTTGTGGCCCTCTTGGGGCTCCAAGCTGCATGATCAGTAGCTCCATGGCATCTGTTGTTCTTCTGGTGTGGCTGTGGGCTGGGCTCCCTTTTATGGTGCAGGATGGCGTCCGACTTAACACCAGGTAGGAGCAGGTGTTATTAAATCCCTGCTGCTAACGCGCCTTATCGCATGTTTTTGATTCTTATCGCCGTTCTGGCTGGTCGTTGGGAATGTTGCGAAGTGGTGTTTCCGCAAGTTTTTGCACGGGAACGCCTACTCTGCATCTCATTAGCGTTAGTTGCCGGTGTCATCCGTGGCGATGTTTTTTGCGGCTGCTGTCGCAGGAATACTGGTGATACCGGCTGTTCGCACCAGCTTGTGAATGGTGCGATGTATTTATCACCACTTTGGCTGCGGTAAAGTGCCGCTAACTCGGCGATGGGTCCTTGAGAATATGCCCCTTAGTGTAGTTATAAATATATGTCTATTTACTACACAACACTCACTAACACATTGGTATATCTTCTACCCGGAAATATCAACACAAATACACAAGAATACTTCAATTGCAAGAGGTAAGTTAGCACAATTCACAGTGGTCTGCAGGGGGAGACCAAACCATATACTAAGAAAGTGGAATGCAAACGGCGACCGAAGTCGGACTTGACCAGGAGACTCGGAAGAGCTGGTGACACGAGGAACCACCCAGGAACCCCATGAAGGCTGTGTGCAGAGTGGAAACACAGCCGCGTACTCAATAGAAGTCAACAGGAAAGTCGCAGTTGCAGTTTTGAAGAAGGACCCTTCCCAGTGGTACCTGAAAAACTCCGTGGAAGATAGAAGGTTGGAGAGTCACCCCACCCGTGGATACCCCAGGAATCAGGATAACTACACCATGGAAGCCGGGTGCATAGGTGCGAAGTGGCGTCGGAAACCGCCATGGACCACAATGGAGGCCTTCAATAAAGGTGCGAAGACTGTGCAAGTGTCCAGTGAAATCCAAGGGTGGATTCTTGAAGAGAAGAACCTGCAAGCAGAGGGGACAGAGTCTATGCCGCACGGAGGTGACCAGGATGCACGGTAGAGCAAATTCCACCGATGTTGGAAGATGCAGGAGGGATGAAGGTGACCTTTGACGCTGCAGCTGTGAGGACCAGGCGACGCTGAGAAAGACAAGGAGCCGTGCACAAGCTGTCCCTTGTTGGAAGTCGAGAACCAGGGGTCGGTTTCCGGCGGGAGCACCAACAAGCCTTGGCAGCTGCAACAGGTGTAAAAGCGAAGAAGGAGCAACGTTGGGACCAGCAAGGTCCAAGGGACTCACCAAGTGCAGGAGAATCAGAGCAGATCCTGAGCAAGCAGGGGAGCCCACTGAAGCAAGAGAAGACCCTCAAGAGGACCCACAGGCCAAAGGCACAGGAGTTGCCAGAGGACCTCGAGCAGCTCACCAAAGATGAAGCCCACGGTGCAGAGAATGCGATGAGGACACTGATCTTGGGAGGAAGAGATGCTGGAGCTTCTTGTAGCCCAAAGATCTCTGGAGTTGCAGAGCCAACAAGCGTTGGCAAGGGCAAGTCAACAGCTGCACAGGTGTTCGGTCCCAGCGGTTCTGATGAGGGATAGTGGCCTCAAACTTGCTGAGAGGACAGGTCAGGCCTCGAGGGAGTTGCAGAACAACCACCTGTGTTGCTGAGCCTTTCGAAGTCCGTGGTCCGTCAGGAGCAGCAGACCAGTCCGCTTCGTTGCGGTGCCTGCAGATGCAGGGGAGTGACTCCTTAACTCCAAGGGAGATTTCTTTGGGTGTCCTTGATGCCCACAGGTCTGTTGAAGATTCTGGAAGATGCAAAAAGAACAATTGAATTCAGAACAATGTCATATATTCACCCAGTACAGAGATCTGGGCCTAAATCCATCGTTTTTTTTCTCCCCATGCACTTCCAGTTTGAACCCAGCCATATGCAAATCAGTCTTTCCCCTGCGCCCAGTGGGAACAGTCCAGCCCGAACTGCCAGGCCAGGTCCTCCCTGGACTGGAAACAAGCATCCTAGGACCGGTTTCGGGGTTTCACCCCTCATCACCAATACAAAGGGGGACCCCTGCGGACGAATGAAGGGCAGGTGGGGCTGGGGAAAATTAAAGCAAAACCACCACTAACAACGGTCACCCGCCCATATATAAGAATTACAAAAGGCCCAAAGGGAGGGTCCTAGTATTACATTCCAGCACCTGGGGCTGACAAACGCAAAAATTCAAGAAAATAATTGATTAACAAAATTATTTTTATTTTATTTTCATAGTGTCAAACATAGTTATTACATTCCAAAAAGTACATAAATAAAACGTACGGAATCATCTATAAATACATAAATATGTCCCACACGTAACGATCATAAACATCAGTCATACTTACACACACTCATAGTGACATACACATTCATTCCTCAACACAAACACATCTCTAAAACATAAATCGCTCCAGGTGGCAAAACTGCCACTTGATGTTAAGGTGGAGCATTCTCATGTATCCTCCTGGTGATGGATGGAAACAGGGTCCAAGGGCACGAGAGGAGTTAAGCGCCTAACTCCTCTCGTGCCCTTGGACCCTGTTTGTGTTGAGGAATGAATGTGTATGTCACTACGAGTGTGTGTAAGTGTGACTGATGTTTATGATCGTTACGTGTGGGACATATTTATGTATTTATAGATGATTCCGTACGTTTTATTTATGTACTTTTTGGAATGTAATAACTATGTTTGACACTATGTAAATAAAAGAAAAATAATTTTGTTATTCAATCATTTTCTTGAATTTTTGAAATTTTGCGTTTGTCAGCCCCAGGTGCTGGAATGTAATACTAGGACCCTCCCTTTGGGCCTTTTGTAATTCTTATATATGGGCGGGTGACCATTGTTAGTGGTGGTTTCACTCCTCATCAGCCAGGATAGCTTGATTCCATGGGCATGGAGAACACAGGACCCATGTCTGGGCATACCCGTCCCACTCTGGGTGACAAGTGCAAAAAGAACAATTGATGGACAGAATGCAGAACAATGTCATACATTCACTGCAGTACAGGGATCTGGGCCTAAATCCATCGTTTTTTGCTCACCATGCCATTCCAGTTTGAACCCAGCCATATGCAAATCAGCCTTGACCCTGCGCCCAAAGGGAACTGTCCAGCCCAAACTGCCAGGCCAGGTCCTCCCTGGACTGAAAACAAGCATCCTAGGACTGGTTTCGGGGTTTCACCCCTCCTCAGCCAGGATAGCGTGACTCCAGTGGCTTAGAGAGCACGGGACCCACGTCTGGGCATTCCCGTCCCACTTGGGGTGACAAATGCAAAAAGAACAATTGATGGACAGAATGCAGAACAATGTCACACATTCACCCCAGTACAGAGATCTGGGCCTAAATCCATCGTTTTTTTGCTCCCCCTGCCATTCCAGTTTGGACCCAGCCATATGCAAATCAGTCTTGACTCTGCGCCCAATGGCCAGGTCTAAACTGGGGTGGCATGGTGAGCAAAAAAATGATGGATTTAACCCAGATCTATTGACTGGGGGTGAATGTTTTGATTTGTTCCTCATTCCGTCCATCAATTGTGTCTCTTTTGCTTTCTCGCCCTAAGTGCGCCGGGTATGCCCAGACGTGGGTCCCGGGCACACTGTGCCACTGGATTCAAGCTATCCTGGCTGATGAGGGGTGAAACCCTGAAACCAGTCCTACGATGCTTGTTTCTGGTCCAGGGTGGACCTGGCTTGGCAGTTAGGGCTGGACTGTTTCCATGAGGCACAGGGTCAAGACTGATTTGCATATGGCCAGGTCTAAACCGTGGTGGCTTTGCGAGCAAAAGAATGATGGATTTAACCCAGATTGCTTGACTGGGGGTGAATGTTTTTATTTGTTCCTCATTCCGTCCATCAATCGTGTCTCTTTTGCTTTCTTGCCCTAAGTGCGCCGGGTATGGCCAGACGTGGGTCCCGGGCTCACTGTGCCACTGGATTCAAGCTATCCTGGCTGATGAGGGGTGAAACCCCGTAACCGGTCCTAGGAGGCTTGTTTCTGGTCCAGGGACGACCTGGCTTGGCAGTTCAGGCTGGACTGTTCCCATCAGGAACAGGGTCAAGACTGTTTGCATATGGCTGGGTCTGAACTGGAGTGGCAAAGTGAGCAGAAAAACGAGGATGGATTTAACCAAGATGTTTAATAATTCAGTAAATAATTTCCTGTATATTTAGCAGGTGTCGGTGATACCGAGCAGGAATCCCGTAGCTCACAGAATCTTTTTCAAGCAGCAGTGACTGCTGGAGAAGCACATCCTTGATGTCCGATTGTGTTGCTTTCATCTAGGATCTTTCTTGTTAAATTACTGCCCTGTTTCGACCTTGGTACTTATCTTGACTTTTGATTGCACCATATATACATGGAGAACGGTTACGTTTGTCAGCAATTATTGAACCTGGGGCACTGTGCATATTGCTTTTGTTGAATCGTTTGGCCATAGCCGTCTCTGACTTTTTGGCACTCTAATATTTGGCAGTCCCTTGAGAATATTGTATTTGAACATACTTGCAGTCCTAGATCATTTTAGTGCATGCAAAAATAAATCAATTTAGATGTATATTTCCACTGTGGAGCTAAATATCAGGCGTTTTACAAACTCTGTGGTACATTGAGGGGTATTTACTTTATATTAACCACGCACATTGATGTGTTTCTTCCTTTTTTTTAGGATCTTGAAGATGCCTTTTCCATCACACAGATTCACGAGGCGCTTTCATTGTCTGAAATTGAAGGGGATAGAAAGCTGTTTCTGATTAGCACTCATGTTGCACTGGAAGGTGCTGAAATATCCTCAGGGCTGCAAGATGCCAAGGAACTGATTTCAGAGATTTGTTTGGACGCATATGACTTAGAAGAAATGGAACCAGCAACCAATCCGGCTAATGAATTGAAGGACCTGTGAACGAAGCCAAATAGTATTAAAAAAAATGTATGGGTGTTACTAAGATCAATTTGGGTTTTATTTTTGTAAGCTTAGAACCAAATTACAAGCCTTTTCAAAAAGTATATCTCTAGGGCTTCAGTTATAAGTTATGTGTATAAATATGGTGGTTATTTATTAAATTGTACTTACAATTTTACTTTGAAACTATTTTTGCATAGATTTGTAGTTAGGAGATGGGTGCGTGGAGTGTGTGTTTGAAACCATAATCTTTGAAATTGGAAGAGTGACAGTTCTCAGCTGTAGTTCCATGGATTCATTTCTCAATGTTATTACCTTCAGCTGCTGGTCAATATAGCGTTTTGGGAAAGAAGTGTTAAAGTGAAAAGTATGACTCAGGGCCTCGTGTACCACAGCATGCACTACCATGCTATGCTGTAGGATTGTAACGCACCTCAGTTTGGTATTTCTTTCATTTTATGAAGAAACTGATATCTTTCAATTACATTTTTTCTACCTTTTTTGTTGAGGTATTTGCATCTATGGAGATGCTCCACTTGCAACTATGCTACAAGCACCCATAACTTACACCAAATATGTTTTTGCTCAATCCCATTGCTTGTACAGCCTACTGTGTATTCGGGGTCAAAACCGTAGTGTGGCTGACCTTTCAGCAAAATTATGGTTCAGATGAAGGACTGGCAAGCATTTTCTGAGCAAAGTAAGAGTAATGTCTCTACATACTACAGAGACGAAGGCAGGTGTACATTGTTCAATGAGTTCTCTGTTTTAGTGCTGCTCAACTGTGGTATGTCCGTTTGATTTCTGACAAAGGCAGTAGCCATGATGCCAAGGAGCTCTTGTTATCAAAATCAATTTTACAACCTTGACATGTGTAGTTCTTATCCCCATCATGTAGGCCTTCCTATTGTTCCTACATTTACTGGGTATTGACAGACGCAAACCTCAATACAAGGAGATTAATTACAGCACATAGGAGCTGCAACAAACAGAGGCATTAAACATTTTTTATGTAGTTGATTTGACAAATTCTGGAACACTGTTAGCGAAAGCTCACTTACAAGGTTTGCAGATGACTGTG
>CAWUFW010002792.1:1800000-2049351 GCA_963921515.1 Calotriton arnoldi | reverse complement strand
TGTCCGCCCGCCATACCCCCGGGAAATGGGACCGCCCGCAATGCATGCGGTGGTCCCGCACATCCCATTAGGATGCGCCCGCCACACTGGCGGGCGCATCCCGCATTTCTAACATTGCGGCGGGCAGTGCTGAAAGCACCGCCCGCCGCAATGCCAGAAATGTAGTTGTGCATTTGACAGCAGCCAACGTGACAGGCACCGCGCGGTGCCTGCCACGTTGTACTGTCAAATGCAGGGGGTACCATAGGTATCCCCCATGTGCACCCCCCACCCCCCAGAATCCCTGGGGGGCCGCTATGGGCCACCAATGTTGAGAACCGCATGGCTTTCCGTGGCGGCAACGCATGTCCCCGCATGTATTCTAATATGGATGGCGGTGTCTACCAGACACTGCCACCATATTAACAGCTTCCCGTCCGGTCGACTCATCGACCGGGCGGAAAACCGGCAGACGGACTTTCCGTTCGCCGGGGTCCCCCCCGCCATGGTAATGTGGCGGGGGGAAATTTGCATGCGGGCTGGGGAATATGTTGGGTGGCCACCGCCATGCGGGCGGTGGCGATCCGCCCGACATACTAATGGGCCCCTAAATATTTAGAATAACAAAAAAATATAATAAGCATTTATTTCAAATAATAATACAAAAAAATAAGTATAAATATTTTGAAAAGTATAATTTACATATTTTTAATAACTCTAAATTCAATGGGGCCAATTATAATAAAGGTAGGACTGTCGGTGTCTTTAGTACTGAGATCTGTACAAGCGGTCAGACAGATCCACATTAGGCTGCAGCCGGTCCGTGGAATTGCAAAAAGGATGAACCGAGCAACATCTTCCAATATCCTCAAGGAGCCCGATGTTCGGTCGGATTGCATTCCACCACAATGGATTACGATGCAACATTCCTCCAACCATTTCACGTAGCGTATTCTGAATTTTTTTGTTTGGGTCACGATCAGGGGCTCTGCCACCCATAGACCTACGCAATGGTGAAATCCTTCCATGGTGCACCACCTAAACAAACTTGCATGCCGTGCCTGCCATGGGCTGCAGGGATGTTTAAAAACATGCCTCTTAGGATTTAAGCTTGTGATGCAGGCCTTTTCCAGGCTGCAGCACAAGCCTTTATAAAATAGACATGTTTACAAATGACTCAAAGGCAGTCGGATCTCAAATTTGGTGGGTGGGACTACTGACTACCTGTCAGTCGGTCACATTCTTTCCACAATGGCGGTAGTACAGTCTTCCAAATGCAATCCTAATCCGAACAAATGTTAGTTACATTCCAAAAGCAGAACACAATCAAAAAATACACTAAAAAAAATAAATTAATTTGTAAAAAATCAAAAGAATATTAATAAATGTATTATTACTTCAAAAAATGTATACCCTTTAGTTATAGAAAGTACAGGACAAACATCTCAAGTAAAGTATTCAAATAATATAATGTACACATGTTTTTTAAATTTAAATATATGAACATATTAATAACAATTAATAATTTAACACACTATTTCGAATTATTCACATACATACCAATAAAGAATAGAATAATGAATCAGACCAAAACTAATATATATAATTAAGATAATATTCTGTGCTATTTTGATAAATGTCAGTTAAACACTATTTATTAATGATTAAGTATATAAATTAAATTATAAAAAATTAACTTAATTTCCTTTATTCATATAAATGCCAAAAGTCACACCAATGATATCAAATAAACATTATCTCAAGTACATATTAAGCATAAATGTTTAACATTTCATTATTTATTATAGATTAACATTCTATTTAATGATTAAAAATACATCCATTCACAGGGTTTAAACATACAAATCTGACAAACCAGAAATAACATATTGTATTACTGAATAAACTGAATTAATTGTCAAATTAATATTAATAAACAACAAATAATAATTATTTAATTACAAATATTTTACTACACATCATATACCACTGCACAACAGAAACCACTCAGCTATAACATAGGGGTCTAGTAGGATGGCGGAAGGATGTCCGCCGCCGGCTGGCGGTGGGACCCGCCGGCACGGCAGCGGCCATCCGTCTGCGAATGAACCCAGGAAAACTGCCAGTCGCATTAGCATTGCGGTGATGACCGCGGCGGTGATAAATACCACCCACAACTTTTCCGCCGGTAGAAGTACTCACACTTGCCTGCTGGGCAGAGCTGGACAGTGAAAAAAGAGACGGTGCAGGGCCAGCCTACGGCTACCAAATTATGATGCCGGCGGAAGCCAGCCTTTTCCCTGCGTTGGAACCGCCATTGAAAGGCTGGCAGAGACAGGTTCCGGGGGCCCATTGCGGGCCCCCAATATGTTGGGGGTGTGAGTGCACTGGGGGGTACCCATGGTACCCCCCTACCCCCTACATGTCCCTCTACCAGGTGGCAGCGACTGTGTAGTGCATGCCACACAGTGCAAGGAAATGGAGGACATGGTCCTTTTGACATCGCGACGGTGCTGCTGGCAGCAACAACCGCCGCAATGTTAATGGCCGTGAACGTAGCGCCGCGGTCTGATTTGGACTGCGGAAAATACTAATTGGACCGGCGGTTATGCCGTGGCCCTTGCGGGTGGTCTTTTCCCGCTACCATGCCGATCAGGGTGATTATCCGACCGCCATCCTAATGACCCCCATAGTGCTAAAATTGTATTTACAATTGACTTACATCTTTCTCAAATAAAGAAGTAATAATAACCAAAACCTAATAATTATTTATAATTCATTAATTTCCTTCACTGTCTATACACCAACAAAACATATGCTGCTCCATAATCTTACATCAGAAAAGACATCGAATTATAGAATCAACAATTAATTATTAGTTATATTTCTAAAATATTATATATTAATTGTTTGCAGATGAATTATATTTTATTTAATTACCACCATAAATGCTTATGAAAGGCATAACAAATAGGGTATTCTAAAGTAACAAAAATAAAAAAATTATTTTCAAAAATTAATAACATTTTAAAAACAATAATAAAAGAGATCCAAATTAAACAAACATTTTTTAACAAATAAAATAAGCTAACAGATTAAAAAAGAAAGAACCAATTTAAATAGAATATTCTTAACTTTGATATTTCTGTAAAATATAGTAATAAATTCAATAATACTAACAACTGTATTACTTACCTCAAAATCAATATTCTTGATTCGGATAATGTTGGACACCTTATATCTGTGTGAGAATATTGCATACACAATATTTATGCATGGCAGTATTTAATGTAAAAACTTTTTTGTGAAAAACAAGATCTACTGACTGCCTCGTTTGTACTGAAGCATACATCTGACAAAGTCCGTGTGTTGCTGTACCTTGACCTCTGTCTCCTGCAACACCACCAGGAGCCCTGGCTTATGACCACAACACAGTACAAGGCCCCTGAGGAGAAGCATCAGTTGTGCCACTAACTGAGATGCAATTTGGTATGAGAATGCTGTATCAGTTTCCTCTGAACAGGTACTCTGGACAGACAGAAAGTAATCCGTGAGAGGAAATTTGATGAGAAACTCAGCATCCTTCAAGCGCTGTTGGGTGAAACAATGCAAGTGGTTAACGGGCATGATCATTTGCCTGACTACGGCACATAACACTTCACCAACACCCCCACACATATATAACTTCTCCTCACCATGATCAATATAATCCCTTATTACAAGGAGAAATAAGAGAAAATTGTTTTTTTCTTAAAGCAAAGACATTTATAGAAAGGATTAAGGCTGGATGCTGATTTGATGCGCAGTTGTGTCAGGCACAGTCACATGCAATGATAACGACAATCAAATCCACATGTGATGTGCCACTCACTGGCCAGCACGAAATATTAAAGGATAATGGAAATTTTAACAAGGCACTTGCCTCCTTAAATATGCCGGAACATTCTTTCACAAAACAGGCGCTTCAAAAGATTGCACAGGTCATTTACAAGATGACAACTGTGAAGGCCCCGGAAGACAACAGTTTTCCAATTGAATTCTACAAAATAACTTAACATCATAATGTCTTTTTTTAATTAAACTGATACTGTGTATATCCGGCATCACAGCTCCTCTCGTGTTATTCGGTAGGGGGCTTATTTCATTATTTTGATGACTGTCAAAATATTGATTTCAAAAATATAGATTGAAATAATATAGTTTAAAAAATATAGAATGCAAAAATATTAATTACCTATACTTTAACAGGTCAGTACCAACAAATTGTGAATAAAATGAATCGAAGTTAAAAAGAGAGTTATACAAAATATATAGATATATATATAATAAAATATATAGATATATATATATATATATATATATATATATATTTGTGTGTAAAATCAATTGTATATATTTAATTCTAAAATTACTTCTTGCTTAAAAAGTAAATGTAATATACATTTTAAGAAATATACCAAATAAACTTAATAAAAAAGTTATTCAAACATACATAATAAACAAATATATAGATATTTACTTTAAAATTTTTTTTTAATAGATTGGTTTGATACTTTTAAAATTATATAAAAATGTAAACACACACATATATATATATGTATATATATGTGTATATATTTATATATAGCAATAACATAAAATCGAAAAAAATGAAACATTTTATTAAAAATAAAAAAATAAACTATTTAAAAATCTTTTAACTTAAATCTAATACTGCAGTCAGTGCAACAGTAGGGAAAATGTTGAATAGTGATGGAGTTAAAATTAGTATTCCCACTCCAGTGAGTGCAACAATAGTGAAAGTGTTCTATAGCCTAGGAATAAAAATAACTGTTCCCACTCCAGTAAGTGTAACAGTAGGGAAAGCGTTGGATAGCGTACAGGTAAAAAATAACTATTCACAATCCAATGAGTGCAAAATTTGGCAAAGTGATGGATATCGGAAGAGAACAAATTACTATTCCCACTACAGTTAGTGCAACAGTGGTGGAAGTGTTGGATAGTGGCGGGGTAAAATTTACAATTTAACACTAGAATGAGTGCAACAGAAGTGTAAATGTTGTATAGGCTACAGATAAAATGCACTATTCCCACTCCAATAATTGTAACAGTAGGGAAAGTGTTGTCTATAGGAGGGGTAAAAATTAATCTTCACACTCCAATGAGTGTAACAGTAGGGAAAGTGTTGTATAGCGGAGGGCTAAAAATTACTATTACAAATCCAATGAGTTAAACAGATGGGAAAGTGTTGATAGTGGACAGGTAAAAATGAATATTCCCACTCAAATGAAGGCAAAAGTTGTAAAAGTGTTGGTTAGCAGAGGAGCAAAAATTATTATTCCAACTCCAGTGAGTGCAACAGTAGGGAAAGGGTGTTGATAGTAGCGTGGTAAAATTTACTATTCCAACTTCAATCAATTAATTGAATTAAGATTCCCACTACAGTCAGTACAAAAATAAAAATTAAAAAAATATTAACAACATGAAACTGATTTAAAAAAGAAAGTATATGAAAAAGAAATATGATACAAATTAAATTAAAAATATATTTAATATAACATATTGAACAAAAAATATCCTAATGATAAATGCATATGACCCATACCTTCAAAAATTATATTAAATATTTTTTTTGTTAATTTTGATTTCAAATTTATTTTTAGAAAGAAATACATTAATTATTACGTAAATTTACTTATTTTTATTTCCTACCCTATAACACCACGAAATTCAAAACCTACATCTAAATTAAAGAAAAGATGTACTTACCTAATGCCATAGGTAATTAACAATTAAAGAAATATTATGAATTAAAAAATTATTAAAAAATAATTAAAATTATGAAAATTCCCACACTTTACACACTTATAAACGTGAAAAATATGAGCTAAAATTAAAATGTAAAAAAAAACTTACACTATTAAAAAAAATTCTAATTCATAAACTGAATAGTATTCAAATAGGGATTGTAAAGTAAGTAAAATTAATATAATTCAAAACCTTTACCCCTATAAAAGTAATATGCAAACAACAAAATTATAAACGATAACCCTAAATAAATATCAATTAATTAATTAATAATAATAATAAACTAAATATTATTTTAAAATACTTACATTACTTACCACGCTTTAGCCCATATAAACCCCTCAACCAACGCCTAAAAAAAGTAACAGAATTTACAAATTTAATTTGCAAAAAATTAGTTAATATTAATTAGGAACTTATTATTAATGAATTAAAAATAAAGTGCTTCACACACTTTACTCCTAGAAAACACACAATCATGCATCGAAAAAATTTAGACAATTACAAAAACTACTTTGGAAATAATTAATAATAAAAAAAACAATTCATAATAATTTTTGTAATACTTTACACAATTAACACTATAAAATCTAAATTAAATAATTAATAAAAAAATAAAATATAATCATGAATTTTCAAAAATTAAATTAATTCCAAAACTACTCAACTATAAACCCACTACGCGCTACGGAAATAAAAAACGCAAAATTTAATTAAAAAACAATTGATAACTACTAAAAATGTAACACATATGTTAGAAAACATAAACAATTATTATAGAAATCGCCAAAAACACATAGATTTTAAATATATACTAAAATACATAACACTAATTTTAAAAAGAAATTTTTAAAACAAGTACATTTTTGAAAATTTATTTAAAAAAAAATCTATTATTTAAAATGATATTTCTTGTTTTATAAGCGATATTCTTAAACACAATATTCTTAACGTCATGATTTCTGAGTCATGATATTTAGAAATCAATATTTAGGTAGGGCGACATTTAAAAACACATATGTCTGTCTAAAAACCCCTTAATTTAACGAACCTGGCTGTGACCCACTTCAATTAGCAAAATACGAACCAATATCAATCATAAATGCAGATATAAAGATCATGGGGAAGGTTTTGCACAATAAACTGAAGGTCTATATTACATAATTATTTAACCACCAAAGGTAGGGTTAATACATAATCACACTTCAGCGAATCATGTTAGGACAAACTCCCATAGACAGTTGGAGACGCAGAACAATGAGGATGAGAAGGTGGTTGTCTCTCTTGAAAGCAAGAAGAGGTTCAAACTTATAAAGCGGACATACCTTTATGGATGATGGAGCTCATGGACCTAAGGGACGCGTACTTTGCATAAAGAATAGTGAATAAAAAGTGCTACTATGGCCTGAGTGACCTGTGGGTGCTTCTCATCCACCTTTTTTGCTCTCCTTTGGAGCACAAGGCAGGGGTGCCCACTATTTCCGCTGTTATTTTATTTTGTAATTTGCAACAAAAAAAAGGGTAAATACAACTGAGGAAAAATTAAAGCTAAATATCTAATCATCCATAGCATCTAAAGATAAAAAAAAAACACATTAAAAATAGATCAAAAGAAAGAAATGCTTCAGGAAAGCAAAAAATACAAAAAAATGTAAAATATTTATTATTTTATAAAAAAAATATATACATTTAATAGAAAAAATGGTAACCACATCGTCCCTGGAACTGAAGATCAGGAAAAATTACACCAGTTAAAAATGAAATACTTCCTCCACATAAATATATTAATAACATTAGAGGACTTATTATGGTGTACGCACCATAGCGGAAACATGACCGACCAACCTGCAAACGGCAGTCCCGACCAACTGATTACGATAAGACCACACATGCTGAGGTGCAGTCGCATTCTCAAATTCCACTATAGGAACATGTGCTACAGCCATAAACTGGCCGTAGCACAAGCTCACATAGGGAAATAGGAGGTGGAGTTCATCCATGCACCGTGTACCAGGGAATACAGGGTGCTTGCCTCACGGTGCAGGGATCAACAAGTGGGCATCCTAGGTATCACATTAAACACCAACCGTAGGCCGCAGGGTGAAGTAGGTTTCAAACATACTTTCCATGTGTGAAAGCAGGATATTAAAAAACAGTACCAGAAACAGTGCATCGTAATCCAGACGGCGTAAATCGCCATACATATAAATTACATGCCAGTTCAGATTGGCCAACAGGTTCCTGGAGCCCCGTCGGAAGACAGCGTGAATAACCGGCCGGTTTCACTTCAGACCGGCAGTATTATCATCAGCCGGTCGTAAGTAAAAACGACGGTTTGAGTCAGAAAGCCTCAGACCTAATGTCGTAGACTTTCAAAGAAAGATCATAATGAAGGCCTATATATTAGACTTAAAACAAATAAAAGAACTCTACACATACTAATTTACACATAACTAAGGGTCTGATTATGAGGACGGGTGGACTTTGTCCGCCCGCCACTGTAGCGGTGATTGGTACCGCCCGCCAGACATGCAGCGGTCCCACCACTGCCATCATGATGCGCCCGCCAAACTGGTGGGTGCATCCTGGGACTTTAACATTGCAGGCAGTGCTGGGGGCTGCAGCGCCTTCCGCAATGTTAAAGGTGCTTGCACCGCATTTCCCTGCACCACGTGGCAGGCACCACAAAATGCCTGACAGTTGGTGCATGGAAATGCGGGCCCCCCACAAGAGGGGCCCGCAACTAGCCCCCAAACCCAATTCTCAACAGCCTTTCCATGGCGGCACCACCGCCATGGAAAGGCCTCTTACAGGACACAAACTAATATGGCGGACGGTGCCTGCTAGGCACTGCCAACATATTAGTGGCCCTTTGCCGTCCACCAGGCAATAGGTGCGATTGCCACCAGCGGAAAAGCGGAGGACGGACTTTGCATCCGCCACGATACCCTCCGCCATGCTAATATGGCGGTGGGTAAATCTGTATGTGATGGCTATCATAATGAGCACCTAATATACTACATATTGCTAAGCCTTAAAGGTTATCATGGTAGTAAACATATAACTGTACCTATGTATTACACAACATATCAAAATCATCAAAAAGACAATACAAACGATATACAAAACTTAACTACCTCCCCTCTAATATTAAAGTAACTGAAATTAAAAATGTAAAATAAACCTACCTTAACCGATAACCGTAGCTAACAAATGCAAGCTTCTCTCCCCAAACGCGTCCAAACAGTAACAGGGCTAGATGAAAAAATGTACTTGGACACCAAATAAAAATTGAAAAAAATAATGTGTACCTTTTGAAGTCAATATAACACAATATTATTCTAAAATATGTGTCAAAAATATATTCAATTCTAAAAAATGTTATAAAATAGTTTAAAGAAATTATACAATGTATAGTAATTTTTATTATAATATACATACATTTTTAACTATGTATTCAAACTAGTTTGTTTAATTTGTTGCTAATTATTTGTAACAAAAGATATACACTGTTCAAAAATTAAAGAAAAAAAAAGAAAATATAAAAAGATAATGTATAAAAAAAAAATATTGTATAAAACTGTATTTCAGGTTGAAGTTATAAATTAAATAATAATATTTTAAAATATAAGATTATTAAGGGGATGATTAAGATGCAGCTGTAAAAGTCTCCGACCCTTGATCAGAGCATTTACAGCTGCATCGTAATATGCCTGTAAGATTACTTTACGAGTGCCTCATTTTCATGATAGCAGTTGTAAAGGAATTCAAACGGTCATTCCGTCTGGCTTCGAGGCGGCAAAAAAAAGTTTGAGCCAAATATGTATTGGACACTCAACAAAGTGAGGTATCATTTTCTTCGGAAGACTGAGGAGGACAGTGTGTGGTAGGAAATTTAATCCGGCATGGAGATACCAAACAAAATATGTGGAAAATGTGATTTTTAAAACTAAATATGAGGTTTGCACGGAATTCTGGGTAGGAAGATTTTTGGGGGATAAACGCAAGCCATACCTCCATGTACTGGCCAAGATGTCTAGTTTACAGAAATGTGTAGGTTTGGTAGGCTTCCATAGATGGCCACTGAGCACGGGGCCAAAAACCCAGGTGCCACTCTTTAAAAAGCAGGTCGTTTTGTGATAGGTCATTTTGATGTCTCCTCTATACGTTTTGGGCCTTTGCATGACGCGGGTAATTGGCACACCAACATGAGTGAGGTAGCACTTTTAATAGGAGAGTTTGGAGAATGCAGGGTGGGTGGAAGTTTGTGGAACAACGCAGATTGCAGAACTTTCCATCACAGGAATGTGATGGAAATTGTTTTTTTTTTACAGTTTGAGGTTAAAAGGGGATTCTGGGTAACAGAACATGGTAAAAGACATACAAGTCACCCCATCATAGATTTGCCTGGATGTCTAGTTGTCAAAAATGTATACGTTTGCTAGGTTTCGGTAGGTGCCAGCAGAGCTAGGATTCAAAATACAAAGCTAGGCACTTTGAAAAACAAAGGTCAGTTTTCACTGCAAAAATGTGGTGGGTCCACGTTGCATTTTGGGCCGTTTCCTGCTGCAGGCACTAGGCCTACCCACACAAGTGAGCTACCGTTTTTATCAGGAGACTTGTGGAATACGGGGTGGGTAGAATTTTGTAGATAAAGGCAGATTTCCATCACAGAAATGAAAGGAAAATTTGTTTAATTTTTTAGAAGTTTGAGGTTTGCAAGGGATTCTGGGACACAGAACCTAAAGAGAGCCAAACAAGTGACCCCATACTGGATTTCACTTGGGGGCTCATTAGGATGTCGTGACGTTCACCACCGCCGAGCCGACGGTGGCGACCGCCACCACATCGTAACGATTGAAACCCCCTTCATATTACAATGGAGGGGGGTTTCACAGCGGACGCTTTTCAGCCGGCAGTCAATCATTCCGATTGCCAGCCGGGCAGAACTAGTATGTTGGCGGTGCCTAACAGGCACCGCCATCCATATTAGGATGGTGTGATGTGAAGGCCTTTCCATGGCGGCTTGGCCCCCATGGAAATGATGGCAGGAATTGCTTTGGGGCCCGTTGCGGGCCCCCAAGTGGGTTGGAGGGGTGGGGGGCTGCACTTGGGGGTATCTATGGTACCACCCCTCATTGCCATCCAGAAGGTGCCAGGCACCGCGCCGTGCCTGCCACTTTGTCCATGGCAATGCACGACATGCCTCTTTGGCTTTGCGGTGGGTGCTGCTTACAGCAGCGCCTGAGGCAAAGTCAAAGATGCGGGATGCGACCGCCACAGTAGCGGTCGCATACTAATTGGCAGTGTGGGACCTCCCATAGCTGGCAGATGGTAAGAACACCGCTAGGGTTGTCCGCCCACCATCCTCATGGGGCCCTTAGTGTATAATTTAAAAAAATGTATAGGTTGGCAAGGTTTCGCGAGGTGCCTGAAGAGCGAGGATTCAAAATCCATAGCTAGGCAAAAAAAAGGCCAGTTTTCATTTTAAAAATGTGGTGGGTCCACGTTGCGTTTTTGGCCAATTCCTGTCGTGGGCACTAGGCCTACACACATAAGTAAGGTAGCATTTTTATAGGGAGACTTGGGGGAAAACAGAATAGTAGAAGAACTGTTATTACGAATTAACTTTCTTTGCAGTTAAGCCTTCCTAATGTAAAAAATTGGGAAAGAAGAAGTCATTTAAAAAATGTCATCTAAATCACATGCTTGCATGGGTAGCCACAATTTTGGAGATATGCAAAACACACTGCTTATAAACTCTATATTTTGTTTAAGAAATATATTGCTTTCCTTTGTACCTACTTTACTCTGTTTATATTTACCAAATGAATTGCGATAAACACAGTACTCAATGAAAAACCAGTGCAAGACGCAGCTCAGTTTTTGGATCTGGGTTGCTCGGGTTCTTGGTGAACCTATAAGTCCTATATATCCAAAAAAAGAAGGATCCTGCCTATTCAATGTTATATTATTTGGGAAAATGACAGGTGAAAACGTTGACACAAATGGCTATTTTTTTAATGCTTTAGTGCATTGGCGCCCGCAAAGAAGTACCTCAACCACCTCCGATGCATCCTACTGAACACCCGCTCTGCACGCAAACACGCCGTCGAGCTCTGGGACCTGCTCGACACATCATCACTAGACGTCGCCTTCCTGACAGAGACTTGGATGAACTACTCCTCCGCCCCCGACATCGCCATAGCCATCCCAGACGGCTATAAGATCACCCGTAGAGACTGCATCAACGCAGTTGGAGGAGGAATCGCCATCGTCCACAAGAACACCATCAGGGTCTCGACCAGCACCGACGACACTCTCAGCACCGCCGAACACATGCACTTCCAGATCCACACGGACCCCAACACCACCCTTAGAGGCACCCTTGTCTACAGACCCCCTGGGCCCCGACCCCAGTTCAGCGACTCCATCGCCGACTTCATCAGCACGCACGCCCTGACCTCTACCGACTACATCCTCCTCGGAGACCTGAACTTTCACCTGGAGAACAACAACGACAGCAACTCCACCACCCTGATCGACAACCTCGCCAACCTCGGTCTGAGGCAGCTCGTCACAACACCGACCCATTCCGCCGGCCACACGCTTGACCCCATCTTCTCCTCAAGCTCCCACATCTCCTTCAGCCACACCACGGAACTCCTCTGGACCGACCACCGCTGCATCCATTTCACCTTCCAGAAACCCACCACACACCACCGCACCCAACAGATCCCACGCCGCTGCTGGAGCAAAGTAACCGAAGACCAACTACGGGCAAACCTCGCTCTCAGCCCTCCCTCCGACCCATCCAACACCGACGACGCTGCCTGCAACCTCAGACGATGGATGGACGACTGTGCCAACACCCTCGCCCCGCTGAAAAAACTCACCTACAGTGACACCACCAAAAGAGCCAGCTGGTTCACCTCGGAACTCCTAGCTTCCAAACGTACCTGCCGGAAACTAGAGAAGAAATGGCACAGTGATAAGACACCGGACAGCCACGCAGCCCACAAAGACGCCATCCGTAACCACCACCACCTCATCAAGTCCGCCAAGAGAATCTCCTTCAAAGACCGCCTGGACAACAATGCACACAACAGCAAGGAGCTCTTCAACATCGTGAAGGAACTCTCCAACCCCAGCTCCAACACCAACGACATCCCGCCGTCGCCACCTTCTTCCACCGCAAGATCGCCGACATCCACGACAGCTTCAACACCCAGACAGCCCCAACTAAGATCGATGCACCAGACCCGCCGCACACCATCGACCACGACCCCCTACCAGCCTGGGCCAGCGTGAACATTGATGACACCATCAAGACCATGAGCACAATACACTCCGGCTCCCCGTCAGACCCTTTCCCGCACCACATCTTCAACAAAGCCAGCAGCTCCATCGCACCCCGCCTGTGCAACGTCATCAATCTCTCCTTCGAGACCGCGACCTTCCCAGAGAGCTGGAAACACGCAGAGATCAACGCCCTACTCAAAAAACCCAAGGCGGACCCGAGAGACCTCAAGAACTTCCGGCCCATCTCCCTGCTTCCGTTCCCAGCCAAGGTCATCGAGAAGATCGTCAACAAACAGCTAACCCGATACCTCGAAGAAAACAGCATCCTGGACCCATCCCAATCGGGGTTCCGCAGCAACACAGCACTGAGACTGCCCTCATCGCCGCCACCGACGACATCAGGATACTGCTGGACAACGGTGAGACCGCAGCTCTCATCCTGCTGGACCTCTCTGCCGCCTTCGACACTGTCTGCCACCGCACTCTACGCGCACGCCTCCACGACGCAGGGATCCGAGACAAGGCCCTGGAATGGGCCACCTCCTTCCTCGCCGGCAGAACCCAGAGAGTCCGCCTCCCACCATTCCGATCCGAAGCCTCCGAGATCATCTGCGGCGTACCCCAGGGATCATCCCTCAGCCCAACACTGTTCAACATCTACATGGCCCCGCTCGCACGCATCGCCAGACAGCACGACCTCAACATAATCTCCTACGCCGACGACACTCAACTGATCCTCTCCCTCACCAAGGACCCCCTCGCCGCCAAATCCAACCTCCATTAAGGAATGAAGGCCGTCGCCGAGTGGATGAAGATCAGCCGACTAAAACTGAACACGGACAAGACAGAGGTCCTCATCCTGGACTCCAACCCCTCAGCCTGGGACGACTCCTGGTGGCTGACCACGCACGCAACCTGGGAGTCATCCTCAAATCAACGCTCTCCATGGCCAAGCAAGTCAACGCAGTCTCCTCCTCCTGCTTCAACACCCTCCGCATGCTTCGCAAGATCTACAGGTGGATCCCGACAGATACAAGAAGAACAGTCACCCAGGCCCTCGTCAGTAGCAGACTTGACTATGGGAACGCCCTCTACGCGGGAGCCCCGGCCAAGCTCATCAAGCGACTGCAACGCATACAAAACGCATCCGCACGCCTGATCCTCGATGTACCACGCCACAGCCAAATCACCCCCCACCTGAGGAACCTGCACTGGCTCCCCGTCGACAGGAGAATCTCCTTCAAACTCCTCATCCACGCACACAAGGCACTCCACAAGACTGGCCCAGCCTACCTCAACAGACGACTCCTCTTCTACGTCCCCAACCGCCAGCTCCGCTCTGCCGACCTCTCCCTCGCCACCGTCCCTCGCATTCGAAGAACTACCACCGGCGGCAGATCCTTCTCCCACCTCGCCGCCAAGACCTGGAACACCCTTCCACTAAGCCTACGACAGACCCAAGACCTGCTGACCTTCAGGAGGCTACTCAAGACCTGGTTGTTCGACCAGTAGCAGCACCCCCCCCTTTTTTCTCCCCAGCGCCTTGAGACCCTCGCGGGTAAGTAGTGCGCTCTACAAATTCTGTGATTGATTGATTGATTGATTGATTTACTATTGTCAAATGTAAATTTATATAGGAAATCGTTAAAGGATTTAGACAAATGCCCCCATTACTGAATTCAAATTTTTGTCTAGTTTTCAAAAATGTATAGTTTTCTGGGATCCATTATTGTTTTGAAAACAATTCCTAACACTAACTGGAAGGAGGTTGAAAGAAAAAAATAAATGCAACAATTGACTATGTCACAGTAAAAAATAAAAACTTCATAGAAAATGTTGGTTTACTGTCAAGAGTCTACTTGCCCCAGAAATCTGAGATGATGGGGATTTCATCACCACAAACACTTTGTTGATGCCATTTACAAGACACAAACCAGGCGCTTTCTACTGCAGCAATTTAGAACAATTGTTTTTAGAAAAAGGCAATTTTTTAAAGTATTTTTGAAAATTTCTGGGTCTTTTCCAGGGGAATACACAAACCCTGGGTACCTTTAAAATCATCAGGGTGTTGGGAATAAGGGCACAATATTTTACATTAAAACTTTCTGTGGACAAAAAGTTACAGGGGCCTAAGTGCAAACTACCACAAATAAACAAAATAAGGCTGAGCACAGGGGGGAGGTGGGGCGGGAAAGGCCCTAGCAGCAAAGGGGTTAAAATACAACTGCTACAATCTGTACATAGTGCTTCACGATAGACTTATAAAGTGCTTTAAAAAAAAAAAATTCTATTGATCAAATTAATGGCACTCTAGTTGATT
Organism: Calotriton arnoldi; assembly: GCA_963921515.1. Classification (NCBI taxonomy): domain Eukaryota; kingdom Metazoa; phylum Chordata; class Amphibia; order Caudata; family Salamandridae; genus Calotriton; species Calotriton arnoldi. The sequence goes on along the minus strand of CAWUFW010002792.1, from coordinate 2,033,942 downwards.
AAATTAGCACAGTTAATTATAACCAATGCAATAAAATGTCATCATAGCGCTGTTACAACATTAAAAAGCATAAACAAAGCAAACCATCAATATTTAAATTCATACACATATTAGTGACGAGGCAGTATTGTAGTTACTATTGTAATCTTGTGACTGGGTTCCAAAACCAAGGATAAAATAATTTGGTACAGAGACGCTATGGCAAAGTGCAAATAAAGTCGGTGATGAGTTTTTGGGGGGGAGGAACTGATAGGGTGCGAACAGAAGAGGGTGAAAGCAGATTGTCCAGGAGTCTCACATATTTTCCAGACCTTACAAGCACTTGAATATCTGGGGAAGTAAAGCAGAGAGCAGATGCCTCACAAGATGTACTGATGCCCCTTTTTAAATATAAGGGTTTTAAAAGAAGTCTTCTGGGAGCGTCAAGGGCGGGACAACAAAACAGAAGATGCAACCATGATTCAGACACGTAGTTGCACAGTTTGAAAGCGCCCTCCTTAGTTGGAGCGCATAGGTTGAAGGCAGTGGAGCGCAAACCTAGGAGTACTCAATTTATCAACAAATAGCATATTAATTGTACTTTGCTGGATTCATCTTTCTCATTGTTATAAGTATTGTAATATATATAATATGTATATGTAGGTATAAATATATTTATATATTTATAAAAAATCGTGGTATTATTCTAACAAAAAATACTTCTTTTGTCAAAATCTAGAAATTCTTTAGAATCCAAAGAATTGGTGAAAACAAACATTTTCCTTTACCGTATGCATATGCTACATACGAAAATAGATTCACAATTATTGCTTAAAAAAGTAAATATTTGCAAATTTTACACATGCCATAAGAGTTTTCGGTCAGGCGCACGCACAAATAGCAGAAGCACTTTAGGGGAGGTATAGACATACGGCCAGGCACCAACAAAGCAGGTTAAAGCTGTATTTGTAAGCCCCGTAGGGGGAGCGCAAACCAACAAAGCAGGTTAGAGCTGTATTTGTAAGCCACGTAGGGGGAGACCAAACCGACGGGGGAGAGCATCTAGTTAGCTTATAGCTGTATTTCTAAGCTCCCCTCTGACGTAGGGGGAGACCAAACCTACGGGGGAGATCATCTAGTTAGAACACGGGCCTTCCAGTACGCCTTGTAAGAGGTGCATTTCCTGTTACCACGGTAGGTATATTAATGTGTAAACCAGCATGCACAAGAAAACTTACTTTTTCAGTTTACTTTTAAATTGGCACTTCCATAATAGGCAGTTTTTGGCATGGAAATGTTTGAAAATCTTATTTAGCTTCATGAATGTTTTTTCTGGTTGTCCAACAGGGTGCTTTAGAGCATAAAACCGATGATTATTCCTCAATAAAAATCAAACTAGCATCTGAATTACAGGGAAACAGAAGAAAGAAAAACACTGTGAAACAGTCTAATACATACCTGCCAATGAGTTTGATGGACAATTAGAAGCTCAGCGTGCGGCCAAATGTTGCAGGAAATAACAATAGGTAAACTGTGGAGAAAAGACGGCAGTACAATTAAGGGAAGAGGCACTCTTGAGTTATTAATGCGGTGTGTCTAGGTGACATTTTGTAGCACTGGGTAAATGTTAACTTGTGCAACAGGTGCTAGACATTTAAGCTAGATAGCAATTTATTACCTAGTTAACCCTCCGATCCATGTAGGGCTATAACATCTGTGCAAACATGCTCAAAACCAGAGAAAACTAAAGTCCTCCTTTAAAGTACCAGATAACCGATATGTGTGCGTAGTTTCGATATTACCAGTCATGTAACTGTTACTGTAGATTTAGAGTGTTGAGTTAATGCCACGTTGCAAATTGTAAATGAGTTTTTACCATTACAGTATGCAAAACAGTGACAAGTAACCAACAAATAAAATCTATATAACCTCCATGCACATACACACATTTTGCAGTAACATTGCTGTAAGAAATGAAGCTATTGTTGGGGGAGTGTAAGCCCCACTCATTCAACACCCACGATCCTTGTCAGGGTGTACCACAAAAGCCACTAAATTAACCTGTGTTTAACCCTCTCGTAGTTTGGCACACAAGCAGTCAAGCTTAACTTAGAGGCAATGTGTAAATTATTTACGCAGTACTCAAACAGTTTTAAAGTGAAAACACAAGACAAGAAAAATCACAAATCAATTTAGAAAAGTAGTGTACATTTAAATAAATAAAATGATATCAATACAGCAAAAATCTAATCAGTAGAACCAGAGAAATGCAATGTAAAAGTTTTAGAGAAAATTGTGGCTAAAAGCACAAAGTCCCACTCGCGGTCATCACTTCGTGCCAAACTGGGGGAAGTCACAAGTTCAGGCCAACCGAAACGGAGTGGAGGTCTTATACAGGGATCTGGTTAGTCCTGCTAAAACGTTACCTTCAAAATCTGGCAGGAAAAGTTCTGTTTGAGTTGGAGGAGGCCACAAGAAGGGGGCTGTGCATCATAGATGCTCGTTGCTGTAGCGCGAACAGCAGGTAGGGCTTCATGGACAGTTGTCATTGTCCACATCTGACTATCAAATATCAACACAAAACATTTAAGTGCACATATCACAACAGCTTAATGGTTCACTATAAAGACTTCAACATTAGCATGAGCACATGCATGCATGCTACATAACCTGGAAACAGTTGGTTCCAATTATGTCATAAGGCCAGACAGCTCCAAATGCATTGATGGGTGTGTCTACACTCCATCCTTATGTCCATACTAGGATAGTTGATCTTCTTTCATAGTTTGGCACTTGTAGTATACCATAGTAAAATGATGTTACCACATAGGATGGCTACAAAATATATATTTCCACAATGTTCACACAAGGCACAGATTTCACCAAACGTTCATTTACCTTACTACACATTATGATGTCATGAAGGCAAATGCTCATTGCACACTGATGACACTTTTGACTTGAAACTTCATCATATATCCAGGCCTGAAAAAGTCAAATGAAAGCTGTAATGAAGTAGTTTAGCTACGTATCACATGTAGCATAGAAAAGTATCCTAGAGACATTGAGTAAATATTGAGGGCCTAAGTTTTGGGAGATAGATACTCCAAATGCACACAGCATAAGACTTCTTATAGCCATATTAATATCCCTAATCCTGCTTGGTACAGGTGATAACACCAATCATAGATTGCATTCCTACAGGCCAATACACATTTAAAGGTTGTTGTGTGTTAGTAAATATCTATGACATGAAGATGTGGGATCACTATAGTCCTAATGGGAAGGCACATCACAGCACTATTTGGTATAGCAAACAAAAATTGCCTTGTAAGGATGAGTGTAGACACTCACATATGAGCTCCACAGTTCTACATCTCACTCCTTGATGCATGTCACCAGCCAGTGAATGAATTTTGAAACACTATTACAGATGAACTAACAACAGGGAAATGTACACTGGGTAACATGTAGGCACTAATGCTGATTGCACTAGCAATGTTTGCACACTTATGTCGCTGTTGAATCCCACCTTACTAATGGAAAGTGTTGTCCACTCACTGCATAAAGAGTGCACTGTATGTCATGTCACATAAAATAGGGCCACCATCACAAGAGAGGCAATAGTGAGGGGACATCACTCCGTACACAAGGAAAAGTGGCCTGTTTGGTACAATTGTCACCCAGAACATCAAAGAACGGGAAATGATTTATCAGTTCACTCAGCCATGTGTCTGCTCAAGACAGTAAATTGGTAGTGGGCTGGACTCTGCTGTGTTCCTGGTCATAAAGACAGTAGGTACAGCACATCAGCATGCACCTACTACCAGACCTACACAAACAGTAACTCTTCTTGTGCATCGCACATGGGCCGCCCCAAATATTTATGGAGACATGCCTGCCTGTAACACACAAAGTTGGCAATGTAACATATGACTCTGGCCAGGACTCACCCCTTGTAGCTGCTCTTGGGCCCTCAACTGCCATTCAAGTTCCGGATAGGCCACTGGCAGTATGCGGGCCATTGGGGGGGGGCAGGCTCTGGTGCACGCCCCCTCCACATTGGAAGGACATCCCCAGCTAGATCCCTGTGATCTTCCAGGTCCAGCACCTCAGGTCCTTCCACATTATCCTGCAACGGATGCTGCACCGGCTATAGACCCCAGGACCTTCACCTTCTGGGAGATGGCTTTCCAAATAGATTGCTTTTGATGAGCCCTGACCTGTATGGATACAATAGATGAATACACAGATTATAACTGTAATATTTTGGACATCTATTTGGTTTACACACATTTTATTTACATATAGCACACGCCTAAATCAATAGTCAACACACTACATGTATAGTTCTCACATGCAGAGCACTACAGAGACATGAATTCACATGTTTGGAGTCATCTGCTGACTATCCTCAACCCTGGTCATGTCCTACACTGGCTAAGTCTGCCCACTGACATCATGTAGCCCAGGGCCATCCTACATCTATGGTGATGTGAGCTACTATGAAACATAACACACCATTGTGACCTCCTGAAGGGCAAACTACTTTTGCATGATTGTACAGACACCTTTGCAGCCATGCCCATTGACCTGATGCATACGGTCCATACAGCCTGGTCCCATTGTACAGACTACATCCTAACACTTAGGTCACAAAGAAAGGGCTGGCATGTGTGTCACTGAGAGCTTCCTCTCTGGGGATTTATGGACATGTGGACTACTTAATGGGATATCATACTACTTCTGATTGAGTTTGTGTGGTATGTGCTGCCAACACAGGACACACCTTTTGCCATGTGGCACTGTTACAGGGATGACATTCAACATACCATTGTATGTCTTGTTTGATTGGTTGAATGTAACAAAGCTGGTGATTCACATACTTCAGAAGTAACTAACTATCTGCACTGTTAATGTGTCACATGTACAATAGGCATGGACAGTGCATACATGACCTATGGAAAAGTGACAACAAACCTGTGGGTGTAAGGGGCCTGTCATTATTAAATGTCACACATTGACAATGTGGGTCAATGAAAAGAAGTATTAGGTCCATGGGTTACCTCAATCACCATTCCAAATGTAGTCCATGTAAAAGCAATCAGGGCTAAAATTAGTTCAGAAAACTCATTTTGGGAACATCCAAGGGTCAGCAGGTCTACAAGGAGATTACTCCGTGTATCAGTTGTATTGCAACCGTAACTCTGCCCCAACCTGGGCCATGACCCAGACTGGGCACTACACATTGTCAGGCCTTGCTCTCTGTACACTGAGTATACTGATCCCACATGAACATCACATTTCCACCACTTCAATACATGAAAGTACATCTTGTGGCCATCCAATTCGTAACTTCAAGGTTGTGTGGCACTCTGCAGGGGTCTGTGAGGTATAGATAGCTCCCAGACAACAGTTTGGTGAGGCCTGATGTGGGCTGAGTGATATGTGGGACTGTACACATAGCTAACATCATCATCAACAGCTTCGTACAGTACACATACACAGCTCATGCTATAAAGCCTATACATTTCTTTTACACGTTTACCATGATCTGATTAGCAAATATTTCACAGGTGCCATGAAATGTATACATGTGTAGTTATGTGCATGCAACACAAGTATGATATAGGGCTTATCACACATCACAATGTTGATGTTAAGTATACGAAGTACAGTGCTTCACAATCCATTACATGATTGTCCTATGGAGGGACCACAAAATGTTACAACAGCAATCTGAATTTACTCTGTGACTCAGAGGTACATTGTAGCCCGTGGGAATGGAAAGGATGGAGTTGAACAGAGTAAAATATGTATGTGAGATAGTTACCTGTTTCTCTGGTGAGCCATAGAGCTGGCCATACAGGGGAAGGACCTCTTCAACTAGTTTCTCCAGCTCCTCTGGGGAGAAGGCACGGGCCCTCTCACCTGCTTGGCCTGGCATGATTGCCCCAGAGGTGGTAAACAGCAGCTAAAGTGGAGGAGGTGCTGATAGCAGCAGTGTCAGGAGGCAAGTGAGTTATTGTTCAAACCTCGGTTTACATGTACGTCATGTACGCAGTCATCAGCATAGATGGGCCACGACCGTCACAATCACCAACGTTAGCCTATGGCTGTGTCTGCCGTGGATAAAACCTCTGACCACGAAGCCAACTTTTGCTGGCAGCAGTAGATTCTGAATGTCCTATAAGCGAGGTCAGGCATTCACCATTTTAGCAGTTGGAACTACAGTATTGGTAACTGTTAGGTGCATCACCACCACTACAAATGTGTTGTACCATGCTTACAGATGTATTACTCCATTGCTCTGTAAGTTCCTTTACACAAACATCAGTGTAGTGCATTACTGTGCATAAACGCTATATTACCACAGTACACTGTACACCACCAGTGACGGTATTTTGTGAGAACAATTCAAACTTTACAATATTAGGTTGCTCATGATACATTTTTGGATGTATAATGTGCACATTTCTGTTACAGACACATGTGAAGATCACAATGGGGATTATAGGTGGATGTTGGACAGTAGACAATTAGTATGTGTAATGCTTTCTGAACCAGTTATGATTTCTCACATTACTTTTAGCTTACTGTTCATATATGTTACTCTGGACACTGTGACCAATGTTCAAAATTGTTGTCACTCCACACATAGGTACCCTGGGAGAGGGAGGAGACGACAGCCTCCAGTGTACCACCCATTTCCAGACCTTCAGACGATGAAAGAAAGGGATGTCATCAAGAAGTTTTGTTTGAATAGCCAAACAATACAAGATTAATGTCATCAGTTGGAGCCTGAACTCCTTCCTTAAAACCCTAATCCCATATGTATACCATCTATTGTGAGACTTATGGCAGTTTTGCATTTTCTAGCCACACGCTCCTTTCAATACACTGTGGCTATATCTGGTCACAATCAATGCTCAGTGATGTACTAAAATACGTGCTTTCAGCAATGATGAGACATATTGACAGCCTCATCCAGTTCCCCAGACGTGAGGACTTAGCCAATCTGAAGGTTGACTTCTATGGATTTGGTCACGTGCCACATGTGGTTGGAACCATTAATGGCACCCATATTGCCTTAGTGCCACCACAAGCCAGGGAACAAGTTTACTGTAACAGGAAGCACTTCCATTCTATCAACATGCAAGTTGTCTGCTTACTAGATTTGTACATCTCAAATATCTGTGCCCGGTTCCCAGGATCACCCCATGATTCTATCATACTGTGGAACAGCACCATATCCCAGCTGAATGTCACAACTACTCCTGGAGAGGGCCTAACTGTTGTTAAGTTTGATCTGTCCTAACTTTGTGTGGGTGATGTCAGGTAGTATGATCAGAAAGTGTGCTACTTATTGTTTCACCTATGTCTGCCTTCCATCTAGGAGACTCAGCGTATCCCAACCGTCCATGGTTGTTGGCACCGCTGAGGAATACAACTACACCAGGGGAAGTCCACTTCAATGAGGCCCATGGAGGAAATTGTCTGATGTCTACCCTCCTTCCATGTTGTTACGGTCTGCACCTGAAAATGTGATCACTGCCACAAAATCTTTGAGTCATGTTAGATTTGCTGTGTTTCTGACATCATGCCAGCCTATGATTGGAGCAATGGAATAAAGATGTTATAAGACAAGAAACTTGTATTTAAGTGTTGGTGTGACATGGTTGTGATCCTGAGCTAAACATTGTGTACATGCAACAGATCCATGCTTACAGAGTAGCTTTTTTGGCATTGTAAAGTTCACATGAGAGTACATGTATACATTAGTAGACGTGAGATTTACTACAGCAGACAATGAGTTTGTGACTTGTGTATTTATTAAAGTGGTAAAGGTGAAGAGATACATTGAGCAAAAATAAACAAAACAAAAAAGTGAGGTAGCCAGTCATGATGAATGAAATCATAGTTGTAGATGCAAATTGTCTGAAGTCCAAAGTCCAAAAAACGACTCCCATCAGACAGGGAAAAGTGTCCAGATGTTGTCCACATAATGAATGTGTTACACACACTGGAGGAAATGAAGGTCAAGGTTTCTTGCTGGTGGTGGTGGCTGTCTTGCCATCCGCACCTCCTGGATTTTTGCATGGACATCCTCGCTTGCGACCACAGGGGGGTCCATTGCTGCAGGGACAGGGGTGTTTGCAGGCGTGTCTTCCTCATACAGGGCCTCCCTTCCTGTGGCTGGAGCAGATGTAGATGTCCCAGATGTAGTTGGACCACAGGAAGAGGTAGATGGTGGGGGTAAAGCCCTGCACAGGGTTGTGCTGATGTCCAGAAGCACCCCAATGAGCAGGTCCATGTTGGTGTTGTGGGGTGTATGTCGCTCAGCAGCTGTTTCATCTCCTGGATTTCCGTCAATACCTGGCCCATCTAGTCTTGGGACTCGAGACTCCCAATACTTGGTTGATGATGGCCTGAGTGTGAGTGGCCCCAGTGGACTCACTCAGTGGACCCACAGTACCCCTCCCATGACCCCTTGCCACATGGGCCTGTGCCCTTGGCCCAGGGTGCCCTCTCCCACTGGTTCCTGGTTCCTCTGTGACTGGGCGAGTGATTCTCACCTCAGAATCCAGGACTGGGGGCACAAGATGATAGTGCCTGTTCTCGGTACACAGGTTGGGGACTGGGATTGGCTGAGGTCTTGCAGCTGGTGTGGGAGGTGTTGTTGTGGGCACAGTGAGACTCACTGTTGCCGTCTGCCAAGGCTAACCAGATGGGCCAGGACCGTCATGCACGTCCACATGTCCAGGAGTGTTGTCATCACTGAGGGCTTCATCTGGGGATGGAGTAGGAGTCTGTTCAGTGGCCAAGCTCTGCCTAGGTGCTGTGACAGATCGACCTGTTGTGAAAAAGAGAACATTGCTATTGGTGGAATTGTGGCATCTATATCCAAATGTTTTGTGTCACAGTAAGTAGAGACCTAGGAAAAACAAAATAGGGAGAGATTACTATTGTGATATATTTCCGTGGAATTGAACTTGTTAACAAGACATTTGGAGACATTCAGTATATGTATTAGAATGGAGCAGCTCATTAGAAGAGCTGAAATTTTGCATTTTGGATTAAGGAATGAACATTACATCTCACAAACATTTAAGCCAACACAGATAGAAAGTAACGTGTATTTGACCATTCCAAGACCTAGTTGTGTTCAATGCAGGCGAACACACAACTTGGTTGTATATTTAGCATGAGTCATCATGTGAGCAGTGCAGAGTCAATGGGTCACCTGCCATTTCTAATCAGCTGAGTTACCTTAATGCCTTAAAAATATTTGAGGTACACACTTGGTATGGTGTCACTTATGCCGTCAATAGCTTCAGTTGAGGAGACCAGGACAACATCAAGCTAAGTAGGCAGGCATGTCTCTGAGTAGATCATTGTATGTAGATTGCTCAGTTTATGAGAAATGAACGTCAGTCGTAATATGTCAGACAAGTGTGAATGGGCAAAATCCCTATTGCATCTTGTTTTCTGTTAAGAAACAGGGCCTCATAGTAGTTGTAGTCATTTCAATCTCTACTTCCCAACACTTGACAAATGGTTACATCCATGAGACATGAACGTCAGTCGTAATATGTCAGACAAGTGTGAATGGGCAAAATCCCTATTGCATCTTGTTTTCTGTTACAGAAACAGGGCCTCATGGTAGTTGCAGTCATTTCAATCTCTACCTCCCAACACTTGACAAATGGTTAGTGTAACATACCTATTGCCAAAATGCAGTTGGGCTGGACCATACAATTACGTATTGACACATATCATGGGTCCTGGGATGATGATTTGATAGTAATACACTCACAGACACCATTCCAACATGTGACATGTAATGTGATCTTATATGCAACAATACACATTGTCGCTGACACTCAAACTTCTATGATACTTTGAGTATTGCATGTTAGGAAAGTAGATAGACAACACTATAGCTGAGATGAGAGCATACAAGACATTGAAAAGTTGTGGCTGTTAGTGAGGTATAACTTACCAGATTCCACTCCCTCAGCTATTCCTGTGAGCCTTCAGAATGCACGATAGCCAAGCCCTTTTCCTCCAAGGGAAACCTTTGTAATGGGGCTCTGGGAGGACCACTGCCAGTCTTCTGGGCCTCCAGGTGTTGCTTGGAGGCCAGGGAATGCACTTTCCCCCTCTTCCTAATTTACTCCTTTGTGCGCAGGGTGGTACCTTCAGCATTCACTCTGTCGACTATCCTGTCCCACATTTCCCTTTCCTACTTAGAGGAGTATGTTGGACTTGGGCTCCAAACAATTGTGACTCTACTGTTATGATTTCATCCACCATGACTGGCAACCCAGCCTCTGAAAAACGTGGATTTGTTTGACAAAGCATAACTCTAAATTAAAGTGAGTGACAATAACCATCAAGGGATATTAGAAAAAAATGCAACAAAAGTGTGTGGAAAGTGTTAAATGGGATAGCGAAAAAAAGGGCTGCCTTATCTCACCAAAACGTGTGGTTTCTGTCTTGGTGTGCTGCAGTGGAGAGGCAAAGGATCATGGTCTGATATGGGGTGTGTTTTATAGTGTGATTTGCAGGTGTGTCCACTTGGCCATTGGATATAATCTGTGTTGTTTTTGTATCAATCCAGAGGGCATGGTTCTGGTGCTTTGCTGAGAGCGTACCGAGACGGCCTACTGCCATTGGGGAACTGCCGCAAGCGGACCGTCAGTACAACTGCGATTTCATAATCGGCTCGGCGGGAAGCCACAGCCTTGACAGTGACGGAGTATGCATTGCCAAGATTGCAGTCCGCTGCGGCCCAGGCAGGACACACTCCGTTGACGGTGGTAGGTAATTCAGGCTGCATGCATCGTAATACAGCGGGCGGAAAACCACCAGCTCAGCAGTCTTCTTGGAAAAGCTGCTGAGGCGGTACAGTGGTGAGGCCACCAAACTTGTAATTGGGCCCTTAAATATAGTTAAGAAAAGGTTGTTTATTCTTTAAATACAAACCCAGCTTAAACTACCTAAACATTAGAAATTCTGAAGTTATAGTTATGCCTATAATTTACACACCACCTTTAAATTAATATAACGTTGTTTATTCTTTCTATACAAACCAAAATTAAACTACAGAAACTTTAGAAATTCTAAAATTGTAGATATACCTTACATTTATAATTTACCCACCACCTTCAAATTATTACATCTCGCGCACCTCCATACACAGTGTAATGAAATTGGTAGCCACACTACAAAGATGATTATGCAGAAGTCAACAGATAAAAGGGTTGTGTCATCCGATTCAATGCTGCTACAGAGGGCAAGATACATACACAGACCTACACTTGTGGGACATGATGGAATGCTAGCTAACTTTAAAATGTATTGGTTTAATCTGCATTTTAGAATGATAGATGAGAATCTGTCAGAGATGTATAATCTCTGAGCAGCTAAATGTTGGCAAAAAGACAAGAGTGATCATGAGTCATGTGGAAAAATCAGAAGGTCCCTTCACAGGATCACAAATAGATTTTGTAAAAATGCTAAAAGCAAAGTTTTTATGTGCATTTTAGTGATTGTCTGTCTTTATAGGCAATGGATCGAGGCATACCCAAGTAGGCATTGTGATGGATCTGGTGGTGTGAGGTGGAAAAACAAAGAGTTTAAGAAGAAGAAAGACAAGCAAAACAAGAAGAACAGAAACAACATCAAAAACATGAAAATCAAACCTCAAAACTTTGAACTCTGAAAATCCCCAAGAGCAACTTATTTGCTGTTATGTGACCAAGGAATCTGGAAGAAGGCACAAATGGTTAGGACACCAAAATGCCAACTTTCTAAAAGTGAAGTTGTGTGTTTTGGTTGAGATGCACTCGTATGTAATCCAGTGTGACCATAACAAATTTGGACAATTAAATACGTACTTAATAATCTTAGTGTGCACTTGGTGATGGGGTTCCATCCCAACCCCTGACATATAAAACACTAATAACTAGAACCTCTGGTCTAGACACCATGTGCACTACTGTGTCCCCCTTAGGGGTTCCTGATCCAATGTAACTCACTTATTCATTAGTAACAAAAAATAATAAAGACTTTTAACTTAAAGTAAACCACCAAATATTGTTTCCAAAACATGTGGTATTAAATTGGATTGAGCATATAGTCTGTTAAAAATGATGATAAGAAGACAATGCAGAAATGAATGAATCGTCCAATTGAAAATGCTTCTTTAATTTTTCAAGAAGAGTGATGAATCATTTCAGTCCCAATGCATTTTGGGCCACTACTAGGCCCTTCATCAGGGGTATCTATAAGCAAAAATATATCATATGTGCTATCAATGTATTAGAGGCAATACAAGTGTTAGCAATACATATATAAACAAGTCGGTAACAGCAGTTATAACCTCATACCAAGAGAGCTCTCAAACAATATCACCGGACAAGCAGGATTCCCAGAGGTCTTCGTCTGGCAATTAAACCTATGATGTTCAAACTCAACAAAAAATGTATGGATAAATGGTATGCCATTCTCAACAAATGTTCACTAGACTTGATATTACTCATCATAGAAGAACTAGCTCCAGTTTTAAGGGGCCTCGAGGAAGAAATCACAGAATTAAAAAATACCCTTGAACGCCACATGGAAGCGGACATTTGGGCTACCACGCTAACAGACATCAACAAAAAACTAGATGCTTACGCAAAAGAAATCCATGAACGAAAAATCAGGAAATTCAAGAGGGATACAATGGATTACATATTAGACGAAGTCTATACATGGGCTGAGGTTTATGCACAGCAAAGGGGTTTTAGGAGGCAAAACAACACATCCTCTGAAGAGAGCATAACCTCTGTAAGTGAAACCCAATCCAATCGTCCACCTCTAGTTGAGCATCCTTCTAAAGATCCACCAACGATTACCACGATTAATCCTCGACTTCGAGGGTGGCTTTTTTTTAGAAATAAGTCTGGCGGCAAACAACACGTCCACGTCCACAGTATCTCAAGCATTGGACACAGGAAACCCCGGAGAGGGCACAAATTCAACAAAAGGTGCAGCGTCAACAAGAAGAACGAGGAAGCAACATCACTAGTGATTAACATTTCATCACTGAATTTAACCTCTTCTCATATAGCAGTTTTAAACGAAGGCACCTCTTTTGTTCCAACTTTTCATACTAACGCTTTGGCCAATGAGATAGCATTATACAAATTTACAAGAAAATTATGTTTACACTATTTCTTTGAGCACTTGGAGAAGACTTCAACAGATCAAACAGAATCGAGATATCTGTAATTCAAGCCTAAAAGCATGTTCATTTCACCAATTTCACAAAAGACGATTGATTCTTTTCAGGTATTGGTTAAGAAAGACATGCAAAAATTGGTGAACTATTCATCTAAAATTTCTAACCTGACGATCCATGAGAAATCAGCCTTGAGGTCATTGAGAAACTATCAGCTTCTGTCATTTGCACCAGCAGACAAAGGTGGGGCACTAGTGGTGATGGACTGTTCCTTTTATGTACGGAAGGTTGAGGAACATGTGAAGGATGACTTGACATACTTGCCATTGCATCAAGATCCCACAGTAAAATCCATGGAAACCTTGACTCCATTTTAACAAGAGCTTTGGAGATGGAATGGATTAGCGATAAAACTAAACGTTTTTTGTTCTCTGAATATCCTAAACGACCTAGGTTGTACATGCTCCCCAAGATTCAAAAATCTTTATGACCCTCCCTTCAGACCTATTGTCTCAGGGTGCGGGTCAATTCATGAACCTCTAGGTCAGTACTTGGATTATTTTTTGCAACCTGTTGTACAAGCTAGTCCTTCATACTTACAAGACACCACTCACCTATTAAATCTATTGCATGATGTTTCAATTCCTCAATCAGAAGAAATGTGGTTGTGTACTGTGTATGTTGTAGCTCTGTGTACCTCAATTCCACATGGAGAAGGTTTGGAAGCCATGGAGTGGGCACTGCTTGGAGCACCAGAGATGAAAGCCAACAAAATATTTCCACTTGAACTGTTGCATTTTTGTTTGTATCACAGCTATTTCAATTGGGATCAAAATTATTACTTACAAATCACAGGCATATCAATGGGATTCTCTGGAGCTCCCAGCTATGCTAATCTTTTTATGTTTAAATTTGAAACAGAACATCTTCTGAACAAGGAAGATTGGACTCACAAACTCATGATGTATCGACGATACATAGATGACATTTTTCTTATTTGGAGAGGTTACAAATGAGAGCTAGAAACTTTGTTGGAGGATCTTAGGGGTCTATTACGATGGCGGTCGGATGTCCACCGCCAGGCCAGCGATGGCGCCCCCCGGACCGGCGGTGGACATCCGCCCGCGATCGCAACCAAGAAAACCGCCGGTCAAATTAGGATGGCGGTGGTGACCGCGGCGGTGGGAAATTCTGACCGGCGCCTTTCCGCCGGTTGCCATCCGCACCCCTGCCTGGCGGACGGAGCAGGACCGGGATAATGGTGGCGGTGCAGAGCAGGCTCCGCCGGCAGGATTATGATGCCGGCGGTAGCCAGCCTTTCCTCAGCAGTCAAACCGCCATGGAAAGGCATGCAAAGATTGTCTTCCGGGGGCCCGTTGCGGGCCCCCAATGTGTTTGGGGGTGCACGGGGGGTACCCAAGGTCCCCCCTACATTTCCCTGTACCAGGTGGCAGGCACTGTGCAGTGCCTGCCACGCAGTGCAGGGAAATGCAGGACATGCTCCTTTCGGCATCGCGGCGGTGCTGCGGGCAGCAGCAACCGCCGCAATGTTAAGGCCCGCGATCAGACCGCCGCAGTCGGATTTCGAGCGCGGGTCATCATAATTCGACCGGCGGTGATGTCGCGGTCCATGCGGGCGGTCTTTTCCCGCTACCATGGCGGTCGGGGAGGTTTTCCGACAGCCATCGTAATAGGCCCCTTAATACTAAGAATCCGAGGATCAAGTTTACACACAAAATTGAAAATCCACCATCGCTTACTTGGATGTGGAAATCACGATCAACAAGACAGGCTTTGAAACAAAGGTCTTTAATAAAGCCACTGACAGAAATAATGCATTACTGTACAGTAGTTTTCACCCATCATCTCTCAAACAACATCTTCCATATTCACAATTCACGAGGATAAAACGCATCACATCAGATCCAGGGAAAATATGTATCAACAATACAATCTTTAAAAACTCAATTTGCACAGAGAGGATACCTGGAAGGTATTTTGGAACAAGCCATACAACGAGTACACCACTTGGATCGTAACACAGTTTTGGCAAAGATGGTCAAAGAAAGAAAGAACTGAGAAGTTTTTGTCTCCACATTTTCCACCATGCTATTAAACATATAATTCTTAAAAGATGGGTATTATTACAAACAGAATCTGACTTTGGAGAATTGTTTATCAACCCTCCATTATTTGCGTATAAAAGATCCAACAATCTCAGGGAATTACTGTCGAATTCTAGGACAGTGAGCGATAAAGAACATAGAGGCATGAGAAGATACAATAATTGCACCCATTGTAATAATGTGTTTGTTGGAAAGAGCATCTCTCACCCATGGACAGGCAAAGACATTAAACTCAACCATTCGGCAGACTGCAATGCGGGCTTCTTTATGTTGAGAAGACGCAACGAAAGTTGAGAACCAGGATTATCGAACATAAAAACCATATTAGGACTCAAGCATCACACTCACCTCTGGCGATCCATTGGAATGAGAGTCATCATACAATTGCTCAACTACGATTCTCTGTTCTTGAAGTAGTCACCTACCATCCTGATAGGAATCAGGCAAAGATCCTAGCACAACGAGAATCTCTATGGATCAGATACTTGGACACATTGAACCTTCAGGGTTTAAATGATAAATTGGAATTATCATGCTTTCTTTAAAGATTTAGGGGCCTATTACGATGGCGGTCGGATGTCCACCGCCGGGCCGGCGGTGGTGCCAGCCGGACCGGCGGTGGCCATCAGACCGCGATCGCAAGCCAGAAATCCGCAGGTCAAATTAGGATGGCAGTGGTGACCGCGGCGGTGGGAAATTCCGACCGCCGCTTTTCCGCTGGTTGCCATCCGCACTCCTGCCTGGCGGATGGAGCAGGACCGGGATAATGGTGGCGGTGCAGAGCAGGCTCCGCCGGCAGGATTATGATGCCAGCCTTTTCTCAGCGGTCAGACCGCCATTGAAAGGCATGCAGTGATTGTCTTCCGGGGGCCCGTTGCGGGCCCCCAATGTGTTGGGGGTGTGTGGGTGCACTGGGGGGTACCCATGGTCCCCCCCTACATTTCCCTGTACCAGGTGGCAGGCACTGTGCAGTGCCTGCCACGCAGTGCAGGGAAATGCAGGACATGCTCTTTTCGGCATCGCAGCGGTGCTGCGGGCAGCAGCAACCGCCGCAATGTTAATGCCCACGATCCGACTGCCGCAGTCGGATTTCGACAGCGGGTCATCGTAATTCGACCGGCGGTGATGTTGCGGTACATGCGGGCGGTCTTTTCCCGCTACCATGGCGTTCGGGGAGGTTTCCCGACCGCCATCGTAATAGGCCCCATAGTCATGACTAGAGAAGATCTCTTTTTCAAACTTCTTTGATTTTGCTCAACTCAAGTCTTTCCTTTTTTTCGGCAAAACTCATAAACTTTATTGACACATTTGGAATCACATACTGCCATGTTGTCTTTCCATTGTGCCACTGGAGGTCCTCCACAAACCATACAGTTTAGGCACACTCAAACGTTTACATTAAGTACACGTTCAACGACTATGGGGCCGATTCCGATCTGGGTCGGAAAACTCTCCGACCGAGTTGGATCCGGAGAGATTTCCGACCGAGCCGGACTCCTGCAGTCCGACCGAGCGAGTACGATGTGGCCGCATGCTGCCGGACTCGATTCGGTCGGACTCCCATTGAGCCGGTCGTACGACGCGTACATGGGCTCCCTTTGACTCAATGGGTACATCGCGAACAAGTGCACCCCTTACAGCGTGTACGCGTTGGTGCAACTCGCACCGTACATGCATGTTTAGGGGGGACCCTTGGGTCCCCCCTGTGTTCGACTCATATGGCTCCGGGTGCAGGGGGGTCCGGCACGGACCCCCCAAGTCCGGCTCCGGGAGCTTTTTCGAGCCGGACGCTCCGACTCGATCCGGCTGTCCGATGCGTCCATCGTACTCGGTCGGTCGGAGAATGTCTCCATTGCGTGGTGCGATTCGATTCCGTACGAGTCGGTCGGAGCGGTTTGGATCCGGAAACGGTTCGGTCCGAACACACACGTACATTCGCATCGTACTAGCTCGGTCGGACGACTGTACGAATCGGTCGGAAACAAGGCCTCCGACTCGGATCCGGTAAAGCCGAATCCGATTCGGAGCCCTACCGACCGAGATCGGAATCGACCCCAATGTTCGTTGCAATATGGTTGTATTAGTATCTTTGTCTTATTGTTTTTGCCTTATTGTTTTTGTGTCATCCATATTGCGAAGTGTTCTGATTGAAGTTTGTATTTTGTTTTTCATTTCATGTAAGAATAAGAGATCCGGCATAGGATTGATACATATGTTGATTTATGGGTTTGAAATATTACAATTAATTCTAGTTAGCGTCGCACTTTAAATTGGTGGGTTGTCCTTTAGTGGTACTCAGCTGTTTAAATCATGGATAACTTTGTAGAATTTATTTGGTTGATGTAAATTTTTTCAGTGAGAATAATTTATATGGCAGTAACGTTATTGTAACTTTCACATCACACTTTGTTTCCCGGGCAGTCTGTTTTTCTTTTCGTTTCTTTCACCCAATTAAGTCAGGGCACGTACGCTTTATGGGGATCACTGACAGAATATCGACATTGAAAATATCGAAGTACAAAAATTATCAAAGCAAAAATATCGTTGTCCGGAATATTGAAGTCCTATCTACATAATGGTAAGTACAAAAAAAATATCGTTTTTTTTTAATGTTTAAAAAGTAAAGTAAAACAAAGTAAATAATACATATAATAAAAAAAAACATAGTTAGAATTATAAGAAAATGTTTAAAATTATAAGTAATACATACAATGTAAAAATAAATTAAAAATATATATATAATATAATATATATATTTACTTAATAATATTGATAAATATTTATTTTAATAAATTATAAATTGTTAGAAACATATTAAAATTATAAATACATATATATATACGTATACACCAATAACATAAAAATAAAAATAAAATATATATATATATAATAAATTAAAATAGTAAAATATTTTTAATCTTTTTAAAATACATTTTACACTACATTAACTGAAACAGTAGAGAAAATATTGGATAGCAGAGGGGATAAAATTACTATTCCCACTCCAGTGAGTGCAACAGTAGGGAAAGTGTTGGATAGCGAACGGTAAAAAATTACTATTCCCACTCCAGTGAGTGCAACAGTAGGGAAAGTGTTGGATAACGTAAAGGTAAAAATTACTATTCCAACTCCAGAGAGTGCAACAGTAGGGAAAGTGTTGGATAGCGAAGGGGTAAAAATTACTATTCCCACTCCAGTGAGTGCAACAGTAGGGAAAGTGTTGGATAGCGTAGGGGTAAAAATTACTATTCCCACTCCAGTGAGTGCAACAATAGGGAAAGTGTTGGATAGCGTAGGGGTAAAAATTACTATTCCCACTCCAGAGAGTGCAACAGTAGGGAAAGTGTTGGATAGCGGAGGGGTAAAAATTACTATTCCCACTCACGAGAGTGCAACAGTAGGGAAAGTGTAGATAGCGTAGGGATAAAAATTACTACTCCCACTCCAGTGAGTGCAACAGTAGGGAAAGTGTTGGATAGCGAAGGGTAAAAAATTACTATTCCCACTCCAGTGAGGTCAACAGTAGGGAAAGTGTTGGATAACGTAAAGGTAAAAATTACTATTCCCACTCCAGAGAGTGCAACAGTAGGGAAAGTGTTGGATAGCGAAGGGGTAAAAATTACTATTCCTACTCCAGTGAGTGCAACAGTAGGGAAAGTGTTGGATAGCGTAGGGGTAAAAATTACTATTCCCACTCCAGTGAGTGCAACAATAGGGAAATTGTTGGATAGCGTAGGGGTAAAAATTACTATTCCCACTCCAGAGAGTGCAACATTAGGGAAAGTGTTGGATAGCGGAGGGGTAAAAATTACTCTTACCACTCCAGTGAGTGCAACAATAGGGAAAGTTTTGAATAGCGGAGGGGTGAAAATTACTATTCCCACTCCAGTGAGTGCTACAGTAGGGAAAGTATTGGATAGCGGAGGTGTAAAAATTACTATTCCCACTCCAGAGAGTGCAACAGTAGGGAAAGTGTTGGATAGCGTAGGGGTAAAAATTACTATTCCCACCCCAATTGAGTGCAACAGTAGGGAAAATATTGGATAGCGGAGGGGTAAAAATTACTATTCCCACTCCAGTGAGTGCAACAGTAGGGAAAGTATTGGATAGCAGAGGTGTAAAAATGACTATTCCCACTCCAGAGTGTAACAGTAGGGAAAGTGTTGGATAGCGTAGGGGTAAAAATTACTATTCCAACTTCAGTGAGTGCAACAGTAGGGAAAGTGTCGGATAGCAGAGGGTTAAAATTAATATTTCCAAAAAATTAAAATAAAAATAAAAAATAAACAAAATAGCAACTACAATACAAAAATTGTTAATAACACAAAAATAAAAACCATATAAAAATACAAAAAATTCCAAAAGATAGAAAAATAATTTAATATTAAAAAATACTAAAAAGTAACTACAAACATTAATTTATAAAAGTTTAAAAACAACATTTTACAAACACATAACTATCTTTAAAATTAATTAATTATAATCAAAAAAATTAACATATTTAACACAAAGAGATGATGGACGGAGTGCTGAAACTTTTCAAGCACTCACCCCCAGTCACAGATCTGGGTTGCATCCATCATCATTCTTTAGCTCACTTTGCCACCCCAGTTTAGACACAACTATATGCAAATCAGGCTTGACCCTGTTCCTCATGGGAACAGTCCAGCCCGAACTGCCAAACCATGTCTTCCCTGGACCGGAAACAAGCATCCCGGGACCGGTTTCGGGCCAACAGCCCTCATCAGCCAGGCTAGCTTGAATCCAGTGGCAAAGTGAGCAAGGGACCCACGTCTGGGCATACCCTGCCAACTTAGGGCCAACAAAGCAAACACAAAGAGATGATGGACGGAGTGCTGAAACTTTTCAAACACTCACTCCCAGTCACAGATCTGGGTTGAATCCATCATCATTCTTTAGCTCACTTTGCCACCCCAGTTTAGACACAACTATATGCAAATCAGGCTTGACCCTGTGCCTCATGGGAACAGTCCAGCCCGAACTGCCAAGCCATGTCTTCCCTGGACCGGAAACAAGCATCCTGGGACCAGTTTCGGGCCGACAGCCCTCATCAGCCAGGCTAGCTTGAATCCAGTGGCAAAGTGAGCAAGGGACCCACGTCTGGGCATACCCTGCCAACTTAGGGCCAACAAAGCAAACACAAAGAGATGATGGACGGAGTGCTGAAACTTTTCAAACACTCACCCCCAGTCACAGATCTGGGTTGAATCCATCATCATTCTTTAGCTCACTTTGCCACCCCAGTTTAGACACAACTATATGCAAATCAGGCTTGACCCTGTGCCTCATGGGAACAGTCCAGCCTTAACTGCCAAGCCATGTCTTCCCTGGACCAGAAACAAGCATCCTGGGACCGGTTTCTTAACATATTTACCAATTAATTAATTATAATTTTCAAACAATTAATAATTAATTATTAATAAATAAATTACCACAAACAACACTATAAAATCGAAATATAAAATAAATACTAATAAATAAAAAATATTAATTACTTTAAGGCCCATTACGATACCGGGCGTAAAAAAATCCGCCACCCATGATAGCGGCAAAAATCCGCCCGCCTACACCTTCTGAATACCGACCCAGCAATGATGCCTCGAACCGAAAACCGCCAGCGGCGGTAAAAACACACAAAATACCGCCCGCCCATGCCCGAGTCGGAGTCAAACCGCCCGCCACGGACGGAAAGACGCACGACAACACAAAACCGCCCGCCCTCACGGTCGAGACACCGCACGTGAAATTACGATCGCACCGACATGAGCGCGGAAAAACAACAAATACACCGCCCGCCAGCGTAAACAACACTGAAGAAAATGGACACGGCAGAAGCCATGGCGGCCACGTCCCTGCACAGAAACAGCCCCGGACTCAAACAAACACACACAACATGGCAAACAAGTCCACACAGCAACCCACGCACAAATACACAGACAAAGTACACATCCCGAAAACACACCACCCCTGGACAAACAAATAAACCACAAAGCCCAGAACACCGGCCACAACACACCTGAAAACAACAGACCATCAGGACACACCCAAACAGGTAAGTACAAAAGCAGCCCCTCCACAGACCACAACCCCTTGCAACATTGCAAAGCAGAGAGGAGAGGAGAGGACACAGTGACACAGCAAGGACAGCAGCACACCACAGATACGCACACATCACACCCACCACCACCACCACCAAACACCGGCACCACAAACCCCCTGCACATCACACATCACACACCGCACCAGCACCACAAACACCATGGCACCACACAGAATGCCCAAGTTCACTTCCACTGAGCTGACGGTCATGGTCGACGAGATCGTCAAGGTGCACACATAAATCTATGGCAACCAGGTCCAGCACACACCACTAGCCACCAGAAACAGAATGTGGAACAGAATTGTAGACCAGGTCAATGCAGTCGGGACCGTACCCAGAAACAGAGGAGAGATAAACAAACGGTGGAACGACATCAAAAGCCTGGTCAAGAAGAAGGAGAGCAAAAACCGAGAGCTGGCTGCCACGACTGGCGGAGGGAATCCCGCGCATTACAAGACCTTCAAAGCGTGGGAGGAGAAGGTGCGAGTCATCATCCATCCAGAGATCCTCACCGGATTACCAGGGGAGTGGAGGCTGGTAAGTACAAACAAATGTATACCAGCACACCGCTATGTACTCACATGCACTACCACCATGCCATAGCTCCGAGGGACAAACACCCCCATGTCCAGTACACAATACACAACACATTACTCACACATGCAACATGCAACAGGCACCACCACACACACAGCCCAAACATATCAACTAACAAAACCATGGGGGCATGTGTACACCCAGCCAGCCACGTAACTACCAACAGGTCCCCTAGTACTCCAGAAGCGCCACAACGAGCACCCCCCACACCCATGTGGCAGCCGTAGCTGCACCAACCGACAAGTAACAGGTAAGTAGCAGCAACACAAAGCGCAGTGGGTGGGAGGGGGGACATCTGAAGTACAACACACACCAGGCCCCTAGTCCCACAGCACAGCAAGGAGGAGCACAGCCCACACCCCACACCCACGTAGCAGCCACTGCAGTGGACACCGGCAGCCGACAGGTAGACATCCCGCCCCAGGACAAACGGTGTCAGTGGGTGTCCAGCCATCACCACGACCCATAACACCGCCCCCACCCCCACAGACCTGCAACATGGAGCACCCCCGCCCACAACCATGTTGCATCCAGTCCAGTGCACGCTCAAAAACAACCTGCAGGTGGGAAACTGGACAGGGTGGGGTGACTGGAGGCATGAGGACTGAATTACGACTAACACATGGGACATGTCAAGTAGCAGAGGAACACGCAGCACTGCTCCCTGCCACAACCATGTGAACAATGTGCACACGGACATGAACCACAGAGTCACACCCCACATGACCCATCACAGACACAGCAACACCCAAGGAGCCACGTCTGCATGCACAAGTCACACTGATTACAGAACAACACGGCAGGCACAGTGCAACCCATCACACACAACTGCAACACCATCGAAGTCCTGTCCATGTAGCCCCCACTGCCTGTCAAGCACACATCCCACAACTATGCCCATGTAAGACATACCACACTAGACGCAACAGCGTGGAACAACATAAATGCACACGAACACCACTGGACCCATCAAACACACAGACACACAATGCACATACAACATACCATCCATCTCATCCGTCAGCCCCAGTCACATGAAAGGTATGTCATCCGAACAGCTGGTCCACACACAGTAGTCACGCAAAGAAACATGCCCATGATAAATCATGTGCCAGTAGTGAATGAAGCGCACGTCACACTGTGAGCAACTACACACATAACATGAGCCACACACCCCCGAGCACTGCAGTGATGCACATGGCACAGGGCAGCACGCACACCAAGGAATTGGACCATCTGCAATACGTCGTGTGGCACACAACCATCACTCACTCATAACAATGCGTCCAATTACATGGCCAGAAATCACAACAGACAGCAAAAATGCAGGGTATGTCAGACATACACACACCTCAAACCATGCACTGTCATGTTGCCACAACACATGTCACGTTCTGCACCCATGGCACACAGTATGTACCCCCAAAGCATAGTTCATCTCAAATGCGTTTCAGGGGCTGACCCCCATTTTGCCATCTGCGTTTCGAAGCGTTACATTTGAACCCCAAGAGCATAGTACAAACCAACCTCCACGATGGGTCTGGAGTCCGCATACACCAGAGCCACAAAAGCAGGAGCACAGCAACACACCCATCGGCATTGCCAATCCATCCCATGCCACATGTCCACAGCACACAGTCCCATTGGCATGCCCACACAACAACAAATAGCACAGCCACACACACGGCTCCGGGAAACCTGTGCACGACTGTGCACGAACTGTGGATGTCAGACAACCTATACATACTTTGTCATGTGCAACACAATAACATATCTCATTCCCCCACAGGTGACGAACTGCTGGATGCTGGAGATGGAGACAGCAGCCAGCACAGCCAGCCTGCAAGCCCCCAACAAGGACTCACGGATGTGGAGGATCTGTCCTCCGATTCGGACACGGACCACCAAGCAGGCCCATCTGGTGTGGCAGGGCCCAACCGCACCCCAGGCACCCTCCTACCCACCAACCCATCAACCAGGGCTGATGACCACTCACAGCCCCCTGCTGCCACAGTCGTTGCGGCCACTCCCACTGTTGTGGCGGCCACTCCCACTGCCGCAACCACCACCATCGCCGCAACAACCACCACCGCCGCGACCACCACCACGTCATCACCGGCCCCAGCACCAGCGCAAGTGGTGGTCCGGCCGACTGGGTCCACCCTGGGAGCCACAGCGAGGACCGTGGTGAGCAATGTGGCTAGTGGGCAGGCCGGTGGCAGCAGTACTGGTGGGAAGAGCAGGGTCAGGCCAACGCCAGCCTCCCCTGGGAGCCATGCCCTGCCTCAAATGGCCAGAGTCCTTGGGGCCTATGAAGAGGCCCAAGGACAATGGGCCAGGTCTGCTTCCGACACGCGGGAGGTCCTGGGGGTGTTGAGGTCCATGGACGCCCATATGGGCCAATTCGTGTCCCGTATGGACCAACTCGTGGACCTCATGGGCCAGCTGGTGGTGGCGGTGAGGTCACAGGCAAGGCCAGCAACACCACCTCCGCCACCACCTGCTAGGGCGCAGGGTCGGGCAGCAGTGTCCAGTTCCCCTGCGTCCACAGCCAGTGAGCACACCTCACCCACCACCAGCAGGTCGCCACCACACCCCCTCCCAAACGTGGAAGGGGCCGTCCGAAGTGGAAACAGATGTCCCGGGAGGACTTCGCACGCTCCAGACGCAAGTGAGGCAGCCAGCCATCCTTGACCACCCACTGCATTGACTTGGACTACGATCCCACCCCACACAGCCATCAGAATGGCATGTGTCTGTTGGACTAGGGACATAGAACTAGTGGGTACACCCTGAGCATCACGCAGCCATGGCCGACAGCTCATTGTCACTGCACGCAACACT
The DNA here is from genome assembly GCA_963921515.1 of Calotriton arnoldi. Classification (NCBI taxonomy): domain Eukaryota; kingdom Metazoa; phylum Chordata; class Amphibia; order Caudata; family Salamandridae; genus Calotriton; species Calotriton arnoldi. Next base: position 2,009,044 of record CAWUFW010002792.1, on the reverse strand, counting down.
CATGTCATCACCTTGCACACAATGACATGTCACAGTTGAAAATAAATGCACCTTTTACACAAACTGCTGTCTGTGCACTGTGTTTATTGAACGATGATCAACCGCCACCTTGAGCAGAAAAGCATCGGATGTGTGGCATGGCGATGGGACAGGAGGGGCTGTAGGGACATAGGGGGGGGGAGACAGAACAGGAGCACATTCAATGAGTGTGTCACACACCCATCACACAGTACATGTCAACAACTACAAGCAATGTACACACATCGCACAGAGCAATAGGGCACAATGCCACAGCCACCGTCAGTGGCATACAAACCTGGACATGGACCATTGACACACAGCACACAGTGAACAAAAGGCCTCCGTGACACAGCACACAGACACCTGCACAACTACAGCCACATCAGCCGTCGTACATGGACACTCACCGTCAAGTGAAGTAGCGGGCGATGAGCTGCTGACGGACATTCACAGCTTCCTCCTCTCCGCTGTCTTCCTCACTCGAGCTGTCCTGGTCTGCAGGCTGGGGCCCTGGTTGATCTCTGTCATCCACAATTAGGGGGATCTGCTTTCGAATGGCCAGATTGTGCAGCATGCAGCAAGCCACCACTATCTGGCACACCTTCTGTGGGGAGTACGCCAGCGCACCCTCGGTGCGGTCCAGGCATCTGAACCTGGACTTGAGGAGGCCAAAGGTACGCTCGACCACACGTCTGGTCCTCCCATGTGCCTCATTGTAGCGGTCATCTGCTGGGGTCCGAGGATTTCGTAATGGACTGAGCAGCCAGGGCCCATTCGGGTAAGCCGAGTCACCTGGGTGTGGGGGACACAGAGAACCGTTGCAATTCAAACAGGACAGTAGACAGCATCCTTAAGCCAGCACGCTACACAACTCCACATACTCACCGACAATCCAGCCACGGTCCTGTTGCAGATTGGTCATCAGTCGTGGTAATATGCTGTTTCGCATGATGTGCGCGTCATGGGCCGAGCCTGGGAACTTTGCACACACGTGGGAGATGACCATGTCCGCAAGGCACACCACTTGCACATTCAGGGAGTGCGTGTGCTTCCGGTTGCAGAAGAGCTGCTCAGTGGCCTGTGGTGGGACAAGGCCAACATGGGTGCAGTCAATGGCACCAACAACGTGTGGGATCCGTCCAAGGGCATAGAATGCACCCTTCACTGCCGCCAACTCACGTGCCCTGGGGAATCTGATGTACCTGTTCCTGTACAGCATCATGGCTGCCAGTACATCCCTCAGCACCATGCTGAACATGGGCTGGGACATCCCACCTCCACTGCCCACTGTGTGCTGGAATGACCCAGTGGCGAAAAATGCAGTGCAGCCATCACCTTAGCCGTGGGGGTGAATGCTGTCGGATACACCCTGCGAGGACGGAGGTGGGGTTCCAACATGGCACATAGTCGATGCAGGGTTGGTCGATCCAGACGAAATTTCCGGATGACCTCAGAATCCTCCATGTCCGCCAACAATTGGTAAGGGCGGTAAATGTTTGGTCTCCGCCTAGGAAAGATGGAAGTGGACACATGTCAAAGCAACACGCCACATGACATTTTCACATACACATAACTGATATGACAGAGCAAGTACATGAGTCACAGAACAGCTGTCATGCAGGGACAGCACAGCCACAATACACTTACACAGGTCTCCCACCAATAGCAATGGGCAGTGACACAAACCATTGCTATGTGCATGCACATGGGGATCCAGGCCTCAATGACCTGTGAGGCGTGCTGATGGGGACTGACTGCATATCCGGCAAGCGGCAACACCACGGCAACATGACTGGCTGCTGTGCATCACACTGCTTCCGAGGCTGGATGAGTATGGCACACACCAACGACGATGTGGGCACAGGCTGAGCGGCCAAGACAAGTGGGACCTGTGGCACGAGGGGATATGAGACAGTCATTGGTGTCACCACTGCACCCTATGTGCAGCACTGTACGGATCACACCTCCAGAAGCATTGTCAGGTGTACACATTGACAGCCCCATGCCAACACGGCTGTGTGCTTGCAAATACACATCACATGTGACACGTAACCTTGCACGTGCCAAGTGGCAGATGTACATAGTGAGAGATGACATGCGTGTGCATATGCGTATACCATGCACCCATGCCAATGTGCAGATGATGACATGCTAACAGACATGTGGGGGCCAGCCACTGGCCGTCCCTGCCTATGCACACGGCATGTTGTGGCCCCGTCCATTGTGCACCTGCACCCACACGCACATCATGGCCACACCTGCAGATGCAGTGCGCACATCATACTGTGTGGTGCACATGGCATCAGCGGACTGCCACCAACATGGGCCAGGCCATTACGGCCAACTCCGATGACCCTCGCGGTTGCACCCTGCGTGTTCCACTATGGAGGTAGGCGTCCCGGGCCAGCTGGGTGCAGGCCAACGTCTGCAATTGCCAATGCAGGTCTCAGTGCACTTGTTGCTCGTGTGAATGTCAGGCTGGGCCATGCTGCCCCTCTCAGTCCCAGCAAGCCTGGCCTGCACATTGACTGCACAATGCCAGTAGGTGACAGCACCGACTGCCTAGTGGGTTGCATGTGTCTCCTGTTCAGGACCCTCCAGATGGGCGCTAACTCAGTACTGACTATTGGACACACCATGTCTCGTGATAGGGATGTGTGTGTGGGATGGTGGCACTGAATGTGACCTCCTTTGCGTGGTGGGCCATGCACAGGGCCAGTACGTCGATTATTGCGCAGTGTTGGTCACAGTGGGTGCACCCACACAGATGTGTTGCCCTATGTTCATTTTCTATGTCCGCATGATGATGGACTGTAGGTGTGGGCAGACTACACATTGGTCGATGTGCTGTCAATTTGAATGTGCCTTCACACCAGGCACAGCTGCCCCTGCACATGTGACCCCTGCTGCACTCGCTGCTGGGTCTGTGGAGCTGATGCACCATCTGTGCGTGGGGCGGACAGCTCTCCTCACTTCCGTCATTGCGCATGTCATCACTTTGCCGCAGGTGACATGGATCATGGAGGGCCCACATGTACGCGTGGGTGGCCTCAACAAGTGTGTCCAATGGTTGTCACCCCCAGTCAGTGCTTCGAATGTGAATGATGTTGTGCTGGTGCTAATTTCAATGTGGTGGGTGGGCGGGGCTAGGTGCGGGCTTACATGCAGGACATGGGAGGGTGATCGGATTAGCGACTAGTTGCAATACACACGGGCACGTCTTTTCCTGTCCACATCAGGGTCATTCCTTGAACTCACTGACAGTAATACAGTCGTCTTTGTCCCTGTCCTCATGGCCTCCCCTCGCTCCCCCAATATGCATTTGCTCCTGTGGGGCTAGCGCATGCAGATGCAGCCCCAAGCTCGCCCCGGAGAGGCCAAGGAGTGTATGTGTGGGTCCAGTTGAACGAGTGGTCTGTCTCACGGCATGATGTGTGGCGGGACGCCGTCCACCTGCGTGGTGCCCCGACTCGAGACCGGGGCAACATAGACAATGCATAGCAGTCTCCGCAGTCCGGATACATCACCTGCGACACACAGAGGCTGTAGCTGCCCTAGCGGCCCATGCCGCGTCCATCTGGGGCTGATGGACCCACACATTCACTCTTTTGCCTCACTGGGGCGGGCTCGGAGGTGCTTGCGCACGCGCTGGCTTCTCTGTTGCAACGGCATGTGACGTGTGTGGAGATGTAGGCAATGGGTGGGATGGTGCGAGCCACCTTCCGTGACGTCACTCCTGCTCGTGATGTGTGCGTCCCCCAATACTTCCATATGACTTGAGCCATGCTACACTTTGAGGATGTTTTGCCTGCGTGATGTGTCCCGGAGGAGCGCGCCGAGTCCTCTCCCCCACCATGCTCCACTGCCATCCCGTGCCCTGGATTGCCTGTGCAGGTTGACAATGTTGGGGATACACCTGGTCGGCAGGGGCTGTGTGTGCCTTGTCAAGGGCCTGGCGGGCGCACAACAGGATCCAGCTTGTCCACAGAGGGTGGGCTGACGTGTACGCCTGATACCGCATTGTTCGTGTGCCCGGCTGCTGTGCACACACGTGTTCACATCCCCCCGACATGTGGCCTTTGACATTGCCCAGGGAAGCGGTAATGTGCAGTTCCGGACCCCTCCCGACACAGCGTGTTTCAACTTTGCATGTGCGCATCTACCCGTCACACCCACCCACCTGAGCGAAGCGTCACTCCCGCTTCACACGACACATGTGTGTCTTCCACAGTTGTGCTACTCATTTGCGTTGACATCGAATGACAGTGGACTACATAGTCATGTCACGACTGCCGTGTACATCACACACTCTCATCATCTCACATTCGTACTTGTGAAAGGAATCAGCAGAGACAGTTTCTTTCTTCAAACCATGTATTGTGACTTATGTCCTCTGTGATGCAGTATAGTGGACACTACTGGCAGCGGTATGCATGTGGAGGATATACTGAGCATGATTACACATAGCTAAGGGTGCAGGGGTACATGTGATTAGCTGTTGCATGTGGGATGTGGGCTTCAGAGTTACATCTGCCTGGCTGTTGCTGTGCTAATGTTCATTTGCAAGTAGCTGCGGTGCTGTGGACTTTGACACAGACGGTATACATTTAGCCTACCAGACCGCTTGGCATCATGGGCACAGTCCATATCAGTTCCATGTGACAGGTGTGCTGCTGTTGTTACTCATGCACGCGTGCGTGTGAGTTGACATCAGGGCATGGGCTTACGTGCATGCAACGGCGTCCCACTTGTTGTTGCCATATGGTGGATACTGGACATGTCACAGTCACTGGGGTCGTGTTGTTGTTGTATGCACTTGTCGTCCATGCAAAGGTCCTGTTACGGGATTTCCGGGAGAGGGGAAAAGGGGTGCAGCTCTCACATACTCCAGCCGGGCGATTCCTGTCCACTGTGCGGTGCATATGTCCATGGGCGCAGGATCCATGTCATGGCATAGTTGTACGTGCAGTTCTGTCCATGTGGGTGCGATACACATATCCCATGCCACTGCCTCCCCGGATACATGCAGAGTTCCTGGATGTGATGGGGAACGGAGTGCATGTCCCGGACACATCCGATGTCATGGCAGGGTCGTTGATGGTGTGGTATCAGTTGCAGGTCGTTTGGTATGGCTGTTGTGGTGGTTACTGGCCAGTCCGTGCGGAAGCTAAGCATGGGTACAGTGTCGGACATCATGGCTCAATTGGGGGATTGCGCCGGGGTCCTACGAATTGACAGGTTGTCAGGTATGCGATGGCTTCCTGCAGGGCTTCCATTTCATTGGTGGTATACATGTTTGCCAGCCAATGTAGCGGATGGTGGCTGTCACGGTGTTGTTCGTAAGTTGTCCCTTGTAGGAGCATGATGGGGCATGCTGGGTGACATTCGATGTAGCTGTGATCCATGATCCGTCGTGTGGAGGTACAGTGGTCCCATTGCAGTGTGGGTCCGATGTTCGCCACATACGCCATGCCCCCATAGGCTGAACAGGCCCTGTCGTGTGCGTCCAGAGGGTGGAATAGTGGTAGCAGGTCCGACCTTGGACATGCCGGGTTGGAGAGGCACAACTCCACAGGATGGTGGAAGGGACACCTCCGACAGTAGAAGACGGGTATGACGCAGCTGAACAATGCGATGCGGTAAGTCAGTCGGTAACTTACGTTCAGCAGGGATAGGGGTTCGCATCCCAGTAGCTGTATCAGGTTGTGTTTGTACAGCTTGACCTGTTTGGCGTAGTTGGGTAGGTGTGTTGTAGGTGCCATTTTGCTGCGGGGCGATGTGGTGGCGTGCTCCGGCTGTGTGTGCAGTCTGCAGTGTGCAAGCTCCGAGGTTGCTGTGAGGTCTGTGATGGTCGTAGGGGGGCAGGACTTGTGTTCTGTTAGCTTGTGCGGAGGACACGGGCCCTCATCCCACGTGCTTCTCTGAATGTTCAAGGTCAGTGGTGTGTGACTCCTTCCAGATAACTTGCATGGGAACGGCATGGGGGAGTTTTATATAATTTATTCTTTCCCGTTTGGTATGTTCTTAGGTGATATGCGCTATCTGCCCTGTGGTCGGTTTCCTCTGCATGCCTGTGTTGGTCTTTTTTTGGGACAATGGCTGTATTCTCCGGCTTGTTTAGTCGGGATGTGGTTTCGGAGTTGGAATGGAAGGTCATTCAGTGCTGTCTGCTCTCCCGTGTGTGGGCGGCAGGCTGTGTTTCCGCTATGCGTTGGGCCTTGTGTGTGGGTGTCATCCTTGGGTCCACCTGTTGTCGGTCCCCGGGCTCTTTGGTGTTCCGTTTTGTATGTCTGGTTCATGGGTGCAGGGTGGTATGGGTGTTTCTGTGTGGTACTGGCGTACCTCTTCCTGACGGGGCCCATGTTCTACTGGGTGGTGTTGCCGCCGCTGTGTGCTTCGCCATGTTTGTCACACAGGGGTGTGTCCTGATGTTGCGTGACTTCACTGACATGTGGGCGTCGGTTGTGTGACATTGGGTGTTGTCCATGAATTGGGCGTTGGGGTCATGACTGTGGCAGGCCTGTCATGTGTCATGTGCGTTCTGGGTGTGGCTGGTGTGTGTGGTGCTTAGTTGTGTCCCTGTGTTGTTTGTGTGCGACGCATACATGGCGTTATGGTTGGGCGCTGAGTTGTGCGCATGTGTGGCTGCGTCATCACCGCTGTGCTGCGGTGCCGTGACGGGGTCGTTAGTTCCTAGTCCCAGGTGGTGTGCCCATGATAGTTGCGAGATGTTGCACTTTGCCCTGTGTTACATTTGTGGGTGCAGTTGTGGATGTGTCTTGTCTACGCATGGGTGTTGGGGGGGTGCCATGTCCTCCTTTTCCGCACTTGCACTGTGTGCGCTGTTTGCGTGCCCTTGTTGTGTGTGTGCCTACCTGCGTCTCCGCGGTACGTTGCCTCCTTGGTGGTGCATCAGGTATAGCATGGGGAGGGCCTGCAGTGCTGGATTCATGCTCGGGGGGGGGTCGCCTCTTCGGTGTCTGTGCTCGCCGTTCGGGTTTCCGCCTCACTTTCACGTGCGGTGTCTCTTAGCCGTGGGAGCTGTTTGTTTGTGGCATCGTAATTTGTACGCCGGGCGGTACGTGATTTCGTCTGGCGGTGTGTCTCCATTGGGCTGCGCCGCTACGTGAGCGGGCGCACTTTGATGGCGGACGGCATCGCTGGCTTGCCGGCGGTGTTTGGCTGCCTTTTCACATCGTAATTTGGCGGGCGTGTGGGCTGCGGCATGCGGGCGGTAACTGGTGGTTTTTGCATCCGCCAGCACGGCGGTAGTGCTTCCGCCCGCCATCGTAATGGGCCCCTTTATTTTAATTAAATTACTTCCCACCCTATTCCCCTATAAACCTACAACCCGCTTTTTAAAAAAATAACACTATTAACATAATTATCAATTAAATAATTATTAAAAATTATTAAACAATTAATAATTATTTAATAAAAAATTAAATATAAATACTAATAAATAAAAATTACTAATTACTTTATTATAATTAAATGACTTCCCACCCTATTCCCCTCTAAACCCACAACCCGCTGCTAAAAAATAACACAATTAATATAATTAATATAATTAATTATCAATTAATCAATTAATAAAAATTAATAACCAATTAATAATTATTTAATCATAAATTAATTATAAATACTAATAAATAAATATTAATAATTACTTTTTAAATTAAATTACTTCCCACCCTATTCCCCTATAAACCTACAACCTGCTCCTAAAAAAATAACACAATTAATATAATTATCAATTAATTAATTAATAAAAATTAATAAGCAATTAATAATTAATTAATAATGAATTATTTATAAATACTAATAAATAAAAATTAATAATTACTTTATTATAATTAAATTACTTCCCACCCTATGCCCCTATAAACCTACAACCCGCTCTTAAATAAAATAACACAATTAATATAATTATCAATTAATTAATTAATTAAAATTAATAACCAATTCATAATTAATTCATAATAAATTAATTATAAATTACTAATAAATACAAATGTATAATTACTTTATTATAATTAAATTACTTCCAACCCTATTCCCCTGTAAACCCACAACCCGCTACAAAACTAAAATACACAAAAATTAATTAACATAAAATTAATTACTGCTAACAATTTAACGCATACACTTAAAAAAAAAGATATACTTATACAAAAAACGTACATCACATACTTTTAACACACATACTAAAATACAAAACACTAATATAAATATCGATATTATTAACAACGATATTTTTACAAACGATATCACTGTCTTCGATATTAAAAAAACCGGTATTTCTTATCTTACTGTCGATATTCTCTACCACGATATTCTTGCAGTCGATATTCTTGTACCTCGATATTTAAAACTCGATATTATGGTACTTCGAAAAAAACAACTTGATATTCTGTCTGTGCACCGTTTTATAGTGCCACTCAAGCAGCTTTCACATAATGGCGGTTCCGAACTTTGGTCACCGCGGTACCTGTACGAGACGCTTGCATAAGCCTTGCGCGTTTGCAAGAGCAAGGTTAGTACATGGGGAGAATTTCTTGTCACAACAGACTGAGAACTTGGGGGCTCATTACGATGGTGGGCGGAGGCACAACCGCGGTGCTGGCGGAAAATGTATTTTTCCGCACTCCAGCAGCGGTCCTCGCGCCCGCCATATTACAATGGGAAAACATAGCCCATTTCCCATCCCCCGCAGAGCGACGTAAACCGCCAGAAATTTACGCCTGCCACTGCGCCGGAGGGAGCCAATAGAGACCCACAGCCGTGCGGAATGACGTCCTGTCTGCCGTACAAATCACGATGCCACAAACAGCCCCTCACACCGCAGCGGAGAATCCACCCACCCAGAGAAGGCGGAAGCACGACAGCGGAACGCGAAACCAGACTCCCAGTCCCCTCCACCCGGTCCGGACCGCAATGGATCCAGCTCTTCAAGCCTTTCCGCTGCTGTACCTTATCCACTACCAGCAAGTAATGGACCATCGTGGACAACGCCGCAGGTATGCAAATACACAACTCCACACACAACCACAACACACAACTCCTCGGTTCCTGTCCACATCAGACACTCTGGTGGGGACAGGAACACATCCCCAAGTGTACCCACACATGTCCTGCCTGTTAGAAAATAACCCCTCCACATCCGGGTCACCCACAAACCGCGAAATCACTGCAATGTCCCGGTCACGTCACCACAGCGGTGAAGACGCGGGAAAACCTGCGCACAATGTAGTAGGCAGGCCCGGCGCCAGGCATGGGCAGTCCACAAAGATTCACAGGGCTCCACCTCCACCCTACACACACTAAACTTCCCACACCCATTTGGGGACATGCTGCGTGCTCTTCCTGTGCCCCTCCAGCAAAATTAAGCTGCCAGGTGTAGCCAGACCGTGCACCCCACACACCAAAGGAGCAGGGAGCCTGGCTTGGAAGGCGGGGGTGAAGAGGAACACCCTGCACAGAAGCTCAGGGGCTGGACAACCCTCCCCCTCACACCTACCCTCCACACATGTGAAGCAAAATGAGTATAATTCAAAAATGAAGACTGACACTGCATAGGAACATCCACTGAACTGTTCACACTGCCTGTCAAGTCACTCACAAACACCCCACACTGACACCCAGCCACATACACATACCATAGCCCAGCACCAATGGAGGATAAGAAATGGGTCAGCCAAAAGTGAAGTGGACAGTGCTGGAAAGCCATGGAGCAAGCCACATAACTAGCGTACAACACATGCAAGAGAAGGAACATATCACACCACCCTTTGGGCATCAAATCACACATGGGTGGCACAGTGAGTGAAATTAACCCAAAGTGACCTACATGCAACAACTCAGGGAGACATCAAGGCATCCGTTCCAACCACCCATATACCAGGGTCCATGGATGGGACCACAACCCCTGTGGAATGGACCTCTTGGGCAGAATCCTCACATGCAACAATACCAACAATTCCAAAACCCCCATTTTTACAACAGAGGGAGGGGCAGAGGAAGAGGCAAAAGAAGAGGAGGATCCAAGACTGTCCACTGGCAAGATCAGGAACAGAGGGTATTGAGGAGCCAAACAGCGAGAACCTAGTGGTCAATCTTTCTTCTAGACCCTTGACGTCGGGGGAACTTATGCTCTTGGAGAAGGGCCTTGGTTTCGTCCCCACGCCCAAGGAAGATGACTTTAGACTACACCAAGAACTTCACCAATTTTTCAGAAAAGTGCGCTTAAAAGCATTTTTCCAGGACAAGCCAGAGTTCCCCACCGTGGGTACTGGTTTAAAAATAAAATCTAGATTCACTCCCACCGCCGCTCTGACGCCTCACGAAGTGTTGACGTTTGAACAAACCATCCTGAAGGATGTGAGCCACATTACCATCGGACGTCCTTTTGACAATCTTACCAAAGAAGAAAAACGATTATTGAAGAACATCGCGGAAGACACGACGATCATCCTGAAACCCGCTGATAAAGGCGGTGCCACTGTGATACAGGATAAGGACGCATACGATGCTGAATGCCTTCGCCAACTTTCTGACACCAGGTACTACCAACCCATTGAAGAGAACCCCACCTCACGGCTATCCATTAAGATACAGAGTCTTATCTTCGAAGCCGAAACAGAATGCTGGATCTCACGTGATGAAGCAACGTTCCTTATCAACAACGAACCCCGCATCCCTTATTTCTACTGTCTACCTAAGATTCATAAGGGGGTGAATCCACCTCCGGGGCGCCCCATCGTGTCCGGCATTGACTCCCTGTTAGAACCCTTGAGCAAATTTTGTGATTTTTTTCTACGTCCTTTGGTCACTCAAACCCCTACATACCTGAGAGACACCACTGAGGTCCTCAACCTCATAGAACATTTCGAGGAACCTGCATCTATCAACCTCCTTGTTACCCTAGACGTGGGAGCACTTTATACCAACATCCCTCAGGATGCCACCATAGCTGTCCTTGAGAAGGACCTCCTCAACATTGACCCATGGCCTTACGTGACACCGGTCACCTTTATCTGTGACTGTGCTACCATTGCCCTCAAAGAGAACTTTTTTGCCTTTGACAAAAAACTATACCATCAAATTCAGGGCACCAGCATGGGAAGCACCTTTGCGCCGAGCTTGGCGTGTCTCTATATGGCTAACTTTGAAGCAGAACATATCCTAGATCCTACCAATCCATTTAAGAGCAATATCCTGCTATGGCGACGCTATATCGACGATATCATCATCTTTTGGAAAGGGGATGAAGAGGAATGCCGTTCCTTTTTGACTGGATCAATACCATTGACCCATTCCTTAAGTTCACGGGCACTTTGTCTCGGTATTCCATTCCATTCTTAGATCTTTTGATCTCTCTACATGATGGTACCCTTATGACAACCAACTATAAAAAGCCCACAGATAGGAATAGTCTCCTCATGTAGCACAGCCACCACCCAAAGGCATTAAGGGATAACCTACCTGTGGGCCAGTTCCTACGCCTCCGTAGAAATTGCAACACACTCACTGAGTTTGAGAACCAAGCAACCACTCTCACAGAGAATCTGACAGCTAGACAATATCCTATAAAAATCATCAAACACGCACGGAAAAGAGCCAAGAACAATCAAAGAGAGTCCCTCTTAGAATGCAGGAACAAAACTAAGACAGATACCTTGACCTGTGTAACCTCGTTCACCCCTAACTCCAATAGAATCCAGAAGATTGTTAAAAAACACTGGAAAATTCTGGAGACAGGCACTTTTAACCCGGGTCCCACACCATTATTCGCCTTCAAACGGACACAGAACTTGAGGGACATTCTTGTGCATACTCGCCCTAAGAACACCATCCGACAACAACCCACACTCTGGACACTGCCTCCAGTAGTGGGTCATTACCCATGCGGCTCATGAGCAGTTTGCCCACAAACCAGACCGTCCAAAGAATTAAACCTGGGGCTCACAAGACCTTGGCAACAAAGACGCCATACTAACTGTAACTCGAAGAACTGTGTTTACATGATTACATGCCCGTGTGGCTCTAAGTACATAGGCATGACAGTTAGACCAATAAAAGTATGGATCGGAGAACATAAGAGCACAATCCGATGTAAGAAAACCATCACCAGATTACAGAGACACTTCTTAGAGAAAGATCACTCCCCTGACAGTTTACAGTGGACTGTGATTGAGTCTAACCCCTACTGGACAGTACCAGCACTGTTTAGACAAGAGCAACGATGGGTGTTTAGACTCAAAAGTAATGTTGAAGGGTTGAATGATGACATACCTTGGGCTGAACTAGTACCGTGAACCTCTCCCTTCTGATATCTTTCTTCATACAGTAGGGATACATTATAAATACCCCTCCTCTTACTCAGCACAGGACCTGTTATATTCCTCTGCGTTAGGGGTGAGCCTCTGAACCCTTTATCGACCCCATTATTATTGAAGCATATGCAGCATTTGATACACACGCTGTTATGGGGTTATACGAGCTGTATTGATAGAATCCATATACACAATCATTATCCATAGACATGGCTACTATTCTCTATGATCATTCCTCAGCACTACCAGCTCAAACATCATTATCTGTGTTGGTTTTTACTTGCATACCATCTGAGCACCACCAACTCGCTCAGCATGTATAACATCGGCCACCATTACTAATGTGAACCATGCTGTCATGGATAGAAGCCACATACACCAGCGCCATCCCCATATAGATGGCGATTAGTTGCAGTGAAAATTATTGGGCACCATCATCCCAATTTGCCTTACATATGTTGGTCCTAACTAAAAACACATTGCCCGGGCACCACCAACCTGCTCGGTCTGTATAACATCGGCCACTATTACATATAAATAAAAAATAACAAACACTTCAGGAGTAATACCACGGCTATCTTTCTGTGGTCTGACATAGGTTTCTGGATTACACGATATCATTACATTACGGGGGAGTTTTACTAACATGGCTGCTACCGGCTGTACATACCGCCAATTGTCCACACTTAGAAGCATATATATCACACCACACTACCCCCGTTGTACACCCACCTATTACTATGTATTAGATATGATATTGAATGCCATTTGATCTTCCATGATCATCTTTCACCACACGTAGTACCTTTGGCACTAGCCGGTTCCTATACGTATAGGACACCTGAGACCTGTCCAAGATGGCCACCATCTTTACGTGCCCCATTAGTTCATCTCTCCCGCACTCCTAGGTCGCATAAGCTATGACGGGCGAGATGTTGATTTTGTCGACTATATCTACAGAGACTTCCTACACCACATTACCGGCGGACTGGGCAGGCTGTTAGGTCTCCAGGATTCGGTTGGAAGGTGATAAGTACGTTTTCTACACTGCTGGCCACTACAGGATTTCAAGGTAAACCTGTGATGAGCACTTTTAGCTATGTCGAGAGACATGTACTAGCGTCTCTGTTTGTTTGCCCTTTTTTTGCAGCTCTTCCTCCTTCACTAGACCGCTATCCGCCGAAGAATCCCTATTCCAACTCGGGAAGGGTATGACATTATTTTATTGTTTGACAACAGTATGCGGTGAACCCACTTTGCCTCGCTTCTGTTGACCTTCCCATTATGTGTGTTAATTCGTTTTAGTTTTTAGCCACACGCATGGTGCCTCACGGAGTACATCTCTATTTTTATTAAAGTACTGGGTCAGCGCGGCGTCCCTCTTTTTTCTGTTATATTCACCCACTCCCGAAACCGAGCTCGATACCCTGAACTGTGTTATTTATTGTCAGCGATATGACCTTAGGAATATAGCGGTTATCAACGACATGGTTCACTGCAATTGTGTCATTTAATGTCAGCAGTATGACCTTAGTAATTTAGCGGTTGTCAACGACATGGTTTACTGTACGTATGTACTCTAGTCTTAGTCTGTATTTTACTGCCCTACTTCAGATGAAAGGGGATACTATCCTCTTCCCATTGCCACGTTATACAGCCCTTTTTAATTCTCAGTTACGCGTTTGCATGGTGTTGTTTTCTACCAAGCATGATGAGTACTGTCTGTAGTCCATTGTATCGCTTTCCAACACCATGTTCTATTCAGGTTTTTCGTTTTTCCTCCTCTTTTTTTCCCTTTCATTCTGTCTCCATTAGGTTTGACCCAGAGTGCACGGATAAGACGTGACTCTAACAGACTTCATTCCTCCTCTACGAAGGTACAGTAGGAATATAGGGTGCCTTTTTCCCTGATTCCTCCCTCTCTCTACCATTATTCACGGTCTTGATGAAGCGCTCCGGGATCCACTAGGGACCAAATAGCAGCGCGAAACATGTCGACCTTTCACTTTTAACACCACAACAACACTGTCACATGGGTTGAGAGAAGTGGGATTCTACCTTTTTTTTCCCTCTCCATCAGCATAAAGTGCATCTCCATTCCCGTCCAGATTTTAGCCTAACCCTGAGGACCCTTTAATAAATTCATTAGGACACCAACGGGTTATTTTATCTTCACTTTCACTCACCACTTGGCCCACACACCCACACGCACAACTGCGGCAACTCCAAAAAGATCTCCACCAGAGTGCCCTCCTGTAGGGCCCGTGAGGGACTGCAGCGCCACCCCCACGAGGAGCAGTGCCCAATGATGATGCTTTACACTCGCAAGGGTGTGTGAGGGCACAACACACATAGGAGTACCACTCCCCACTCTGACACACTCATTCCTTGTCTTTGGAGACTTTCTACCCTGAATTGCAACCATAACAGGCTGCTGGCCTCTCTCTTTCCTCTAGGAACTGGTACCATTTATAGTATTTTACATTTCCTTTAGGAGCATTGGTACAGGACCTATTTTCAACTAGCTCCTTGTCCCTCCTTCTTTGGAATTGTGGTTACAGACATCAAGGCAAGCCATGCATAGGCATAGGAATGATAGGAAGTGTCTGAAGTCAAACAGTGACCGGCCACACATCTGCGTCAACTTACTTGACATGTGTATGTCATCAGCACAACACACAAGGCTCATTGTCACACTCCCTGATTGACAAACACAAGTAGGACCTTCACACATGCCCCTCATCTACCCACCTTACACCTGCAACACTCAACACCAGTGTGAAACACACAGAATGGTGCAAATGATGTCCTGTGAGTTCACTGACAACCAATCACACTACCTGGGGTGCATACCCAAACATCACACTCACACTCAGGGATGTCTGAACCAATGCTGACACAAAAACAATAGCCAAACACAAAGCTCACAAACAACATACACAGAAGTCCAACAAGCCCACACATGGGCAGCCAAACAGTGGAAAGGCAATGTGATCCTAGACAGAACAGGAATACACAACATTGTCACTCATGGCCAATGCACAGACACCAAACATCAATACAAACAAGAGGTGCATCCTCAAAAATCAACCATGAACACCAATTGGGATCAATGGGACAATCAGCTAACACAGACAGAGACACAACACCACTCATCAAGTGGACAAGGTACCATATTGTACCACAAGCATGCACATGCACAATCCTGAAAAGTGACAGGTCAAAAATAGGAGGACAAACCAACAATGTGCATTCAAAACAAGCCCAACAACAAGAATACACCTTGCTGCATGTGACAGACACACAAGTAATGCACACCACACCTGAAACACACATCTGAATGTATCACACAGCAACAACTACTCACACACAACGTCATGCAAATAGAACATTACACACACATAGCATCTGTCAGTAGAAAGAGCCAACAGAGGCCAAACACTGCATACATCCACAACAAAAACACAACAGATGCACAGACCAATCCATCACAATGCAAACTTAGCTGCACATCAGGGGGATGCACAACAAGCAAGTACAAGGCAACATACACTGACAACACTGCATGCACACCAAGCAGTGTATGCACAACAACCAAATCAGTAGCACACACAGCTGAGTGCAACACCATGTACTCCCACAACACAAATCATCACAGCAAACAGAGAACATCACACCCAGGAAGGGTATCAGTACCTCAGTAAACACACATACAGCTTAGCCATCACCCACAGGTGCACAACTCCGGGACACCCAGGTGCAAACAACATGACCAGAGAACTGTGCTGCCCAAACATCTGCACTGCACATGAGCAACCATGACAGCAAACCAGTACAAGAAAATTACACATAACTAATTGGGAAACTGTCCTGAGTAGCACATTTGTCCTGTACATAGATCAGCCTCACACAGCATAGTGTCACACTATGAAGTGGTGGGGAGGCTCACACACTGCCAAGCCATGAGGTGGAAGACATGAGATTTAAGTGGTGTGTACTTCAGTAGTGGACAGGTGAGCAGGGTACAGTACACAAACACATAGAGGAGTTACTCACAATGTGTAGGCATCAGAAGCACATATAGGGAATGGCATGACTCCACATACCACATACCATACTGGATCCAAAAATGGGTCAATTGACAGCAATGCATGAGAAAACACACAAATAATGTCAGTGTGGCTGAGCAGGTCTGCACAGTGTGCACAAATAGTAACAAGACACATGGCTGATCAACAAAACACAACACAGACTTGGCTGTCACACACTCTGCATACTCACAACTGGCAGCAACAACAAGTAGGCGTCCCCCAGGAGTGCAAGGACACACCCACACACTGCACAGTGCCCAACCTACAACTCTTACATGTGCCCACAAAATGAAGCACATGGCAGACAATTGAAACAAACAGGCACGCATCTCCTGGTTCATACATTTGTGCAGTTGGCATTGCAGGGGCACACACACATCAACACTACTGACAATTACAGCCCATTCACACTTCATGACCACACAAGTGCACACATCCAAATGTACCCATGTGACTAGGAAGACAGGCCATCACAAGATGACCATACATCAACACTGCTGTTCACACATCAACGAAGATCACACAGATATAATGGACCCTGGCCAGCCCACAAGTAATACTGTGGATAGAATTCACCTTTGTTCTGGTATTGCATTATCACATGACATGTGTACAATTTAGCAAACATGACCACATGATGAGTATGACAATAGTAGACCATCAAATACACCCATCATTGCACCCTCAGAATGAAGAAGAACCAAAGTGCCCCTCACCACTGGCAAACCCTGAAAAAGTTAAATAAGCAATTGGCAATGTTAAAGTGGCATACAGAGCATTTGTCACATGCAACCATACCCATACAGAAAATATTTTCATTTAGTAAGGACACTGACAAAGCAGACAACAGGAGTAACTGTTTTTATTACATATCACCAAGATAGGCATGAAAAGTAGACAACAGCAAGGCCAGTGGCCAGTCCATAGTCCAAAGGACGGACATGTGTGCATGAGAACCTGCACAGGGAATGGGCATCCAAAGTTACAAACAGCAAGGCCAGTGGCCAGTCCATAGTCCAAAGGAGGGACATGTGTGCATGAGAACCTGCACAGGGAATGGGCATCCAAAGTTACAAACAGCAAGGCCAGTGGCCAGTCCATAGTCCAAAGGAGGGACATGTGTGCATGAGAACCTGCACAGGGAATGGTCATCCAAAGTTACAAACAGCAAGGCCAGTGGCCAGTCCATAGTCCAAAGGAGGGACATGTGTGCATGAGAACCTGCACAGGGAATGGGCATCCAAAGTTACAAACAGCAAGGCCAGTGGCCAGTCCATAGTTACAAGGAAGGACATGTGTGCATGAGAACCTGCACAGGGAATGGGCATCCAAAGTTACAAACAGCAAGGCCAGTGGCCAGTCCATAGTCCAAAGGAGGGACCTGTGTGCATGAGAACCTGCACAGGGAATGTGTGACACCGTACACTGCCATGGTAAGCAACACAGCTAGGGGGATACCAATGGCCAGTCCATGCACCGCTGTGGGAGAGATAGGTTTGGGAGGGGGACTTTGCCTCAGACTTGGCTGTCAGTCGAACTGGGAGGTGGCTGATTGTCGGGCCAGTTGGAGTACTGGACCTGGGAGAGAGAGGACCAGCTGAGGTAGAGGCATCAGTGGCCTTGGTAGGCAGAGGGCTGCTTGGACCGGGTGGCATGGTAGCACGGGGAGGCGGAGACATGCTGCCGTGAGACACAGTGTGTGAGGGTGAATGTGGAGGGCTGCCTCTCCACTTCTTGGGGATTCGATACTGAAGAATTGTCTTGGTAGGAGTAGGAAGTGTGGTGGGCACAACAGCCTCACTCTCCACCAAAGGTGCATCAGGTGCAGGTGGCTCTCCCTGTGGGGATTTGCTGGATCTGGCGGTACACTTGGCCTGGCCTTGCCTTTTCCCCTCCATCCCCTGTTGACCATGTGAACCCCCTACAGTGCCCTCCTGTCCCAGCTTCACAGGGGTGTGGGTGGAAGTTGAGGTTGTGGGTGAATCTGCCTTGGAGGGCTGTTTCTGCAGACTCTTAGCAGGCACCAGCTTCACAGCAGGCACGGCAACTGTTTGCCTGTCTTTGGGGGGCGCTTTTGTGGCGGGAGTGTCCTTGGATGTGGCTGATTTTGAGGCATGTGAGCCTCAGGCCTGCTTCTTGGCCTGATGCCCTTGAGTGTCACCTGATGGGCTTTTTCCTTTGAGCTTCTGTGTGAGTTTCTTTTGTTTGGGGGATGGTTTCTATGCTCTGGGCTGCTTGGGGTGCTGCTGTTGTGTGCTGCGTGTGGAGTACCTGGAGCCTGAGGGTTGTGGTGTGTGGTCACTCTCATCAGATGTTGCCACTGGCAGGGGGGTTGCCAAAGGGACTGGAGCTGGACTCTGAGCCTGTGACAGCTGAATGGCTGCCGTCACTGTGGAGGACAAAGACTGGACAGTTCTGTGTAGCCCACCCACGTCAGAATGAATCCCCTCCATGAGGCAACTACCTGTGCCAACTTCTTGTCATGATCCTGGAGGGCATTCAGAGGAGTTGTCTGACCCACACACAGCTGGTGCAAAAGGTCCACAGCCTCAACACTGAGGGCAGCAGGGGAGACAGGGGCAGCGGTGCCTGGGAGAAGGACACTCTTCCCTTCTGACTGCTGCGGGCACATGCAGCACTAGTGGAAGTAGCCAGGAGGGTGGGCACTGGACGATGTGTGGTGGAACATGAGTCAGATTTCCCGCTCCCTGTGCCTGCTCCCTGTTTCCCGCTCCCTGTGCCCGAGGAGTCACCGCTGGCGTCAGATGACGTTGAGGTTGGTGTTTCTGGGCGTGATTCTTCAAGGGCACTCCTGTCCCCCTCCGAGACGCTGGTCACATCAGTGTCAGTGAGGTCATGTGTAGCAGTTGTGCAAGATGCCTCACCACTGGTGTCCGTCCCCTGTCCTTCTGTGCCCTCTGTAGATGCTGCAAGAGACAGAGATGTAGGTTCAGTTTAGTGCCTGACTCACAGACATCATATGCAAACAAAGCACAAAACAAATTGATGATACCCCCATGTTACACACACCCCTGTGCAGTCTGCATTTGCAACCTAAATGCTAAAAGCAAAAGATGCATGGTAACATGCATACCTGGCATTAATGACCCATGTGATGTCCACACAGCCAAATAGCTTGCCCGTGCCTCGATGTAACCTGACATACAGATTCCTGTAAGCATACCTAGGTGCCCGTAGGTGAAAAAGATGTACATCTCAACATGTTGTCACAGTCACATATGGAGTCACTTTAAGGGGACAACACAGGTACAGAGTCCAAAATGTCCTTTTGCAATGGCCACAAGCTTCAGCTATCCTCCATGTTGTGCTTCGAAGCACAACTACACTTGCACATTGGTGTCAGAGTTCTCACAATTTCGAGGTCAGGCACTGCACACATCGACGAAAGCACACTAAGATGAGGCACACTGCAGTTCACTGCCCAGTGATGTCCATGACTCCCCAGATGCAGCTGATGTCATGAGGCCACATCTCAGCATGCAATGTCAAGGGCCAGTACATTAAACACATGATAGAGTACATGTGGCGTAAATGCATGACAGCTGCACTCAACACAGAGGCCTATTACAAGCCATTGCATCACACTAGAAACATCACAGCGCTCCGTATTGGCTCAGGGTTGGGATACATGCAGTCACTCACACCCAAATTCACACTTCGCAGAATACTCACCCCCAACTTGCTGCTGATGGGCCCTAAAACGTCCATCCAGGTCTGGCTGTGTCACTGCCAAGATGCGGGCCATTAGTGGTGTCATGCTCCTGCGCGCCAACCTGCCAGTCCCAGCGTCATCTCTGCCATGTTTTTGCTCAGCTGGCAGATGTCATCCCGCCTTTTGTGCAGTGTGTGTGCCGTCGGTTGGAGACACCCAGAGCCCGCACCTTGCGTGCAATGGCCCTCCATAAGGCATTACGCTGGTGGACTTTAAGCTGCAGGCATGAGAGACAAGAGGAGGAAATATAGGTAACACTGGGTTTTGTACCACTGTGTCTCAGTACAGGAGCATGCACAAACCTAGCACAGCTATACAGATATGTTTAGCAGGGGCCATACAGCATGACACGTACTACATTAGCATAAGACAATCGAACACAAATGCATGCAGGTATGAGGATGGACACAGTACCTGCCCATCTCATGCATATGCAGAATGCCAGCACAGAAAGCAATGTGAAGAAGGACCACATCTGCAATGCAGTTTGTGAGGGAGCAAGACATACATCACATTGTAAATGTAGTTTCGGGGCAGAATCACTGTGTCCAACAATGCACACCCCTCATGTTCCTTGGGCTGCGAATGGCTACCTGTGTCATGGAGGTCACATTTAGGGACATGAACTAACATTCTCACACACTTCTCACAAGGTCTGTCTTGTGCAATCCACAGGCCTGAGATAGATCATTGTGGGATAGGGTGGAAGACAACACATATGTCTCACTCTGTCCCTTCAGTGATGGCTCCATGTCAAATTGGGCAGTAACTGTGCAGGCTCACACTGAGGTTAAACGTGGGCCATCAGAACATTCACATGCATGTACAATATGAGAGGGCAAACAGTGCCTACACATGCGAGTCAGAACACAAAATGAAAATAATGGAAGGGGGATGTTTCAGAAGTACAAGAATCTTCTGTTTCATATGGGAATTTCCACCAGGAGTGTCACCCTCAGCCATTTCACTCTTGTGCATACTGCTCACAGATCCATGGTGGCAATACAGAGTCAAACACACTTCCATCAGCACCCTCTGGACGGAAAGTCCTTGTAATGTCACAAATGAGCATGTGAAAACCTCACGGACTCAAACATCCATCAGCACAGGCAATGTATGTACTGACTTCTACTTTCAAAACCTGCAGTGTCACTGTATGGCTGCAAGGACACTGCATGTCACTCCCATCCTGAAGTGCTGCCCGGGAAATGTGTAAAATAGGCTACAAACCCCATTTTACTGAAGTCAGCATGCTAGGCAGTGTATCACACAAACCCACACTCTCAGGCACATACTGTAGTAGATCAACTTCATGTGTGCACTCCCTGCACTCTCACTTCCACTCTGAAACACTTACCATTACATCTGGAGCACCATATAAACTCCCATACTGTGAGAGCACCTCGTCCACAAGGACCTCCAGCTCCTCTGTGGTGAAGGAACGGGCCCTGATGTTCTCAGTTCTCGCCATCACTGGGTCCAGGAGACAGGAAAAGCAGCAGGTGATGGTGAAGAGTGTCAGTCAGCAGTGTCTGGAAGCAGTGGAAATGTGTGGCTCTCTTCCACACATATATAGCCCCCTGGGGTTGTTTCAGTGGTACTCAGCTGCTGCAATTGGTGGTCCAGGCCAGCTTTTTTCAAATGCATCCAATGACCAGCCCCGCGGTAGCGGAGCACGCCTACCGCGATTTTCAAAAGTGCATTTGTCTACCGCTATTGCGGTTCCCATTGGCTGTAAGGGCATGGGCATTGGCAGTGTGACACCGTGGGGCCCATGCGGTCACTACCGCAATGGTGCATCTTTCAATTGCATCCAGTGACCGCGGTAGTGGAGCACGCCTACTGCGATTTTCAAAAGTGCATTTGTCTACCGCTATTGCGGTTCCCATTGGCTGTAAGGGCATGGGCATTGGCGGTGTGAAACCGCGGGGCCCAGGCGGTCTCTACCGCGATGGTGCATCTTTCAATTGCATCCAATGACCGGCCCCACGGTAGTGGAGCACGCCTACCGCGATTTTCAAAAGTGCATTTGTTTATCACTATTGTGGTTTCCATTGGCTGTAAGGGCATGGGCATTGGCGGTGTGACACCGCAGGGGCCAGGCGGTCACTACCGCAATTTGTCCGCTTAACATTGGTGCCAATGGCCATGTTTACGGTGGTGGAGCACGCCAACCGCCATATTCCAATGTGTATATCACTACCGCGATTGCGGTTCCCATTGGCTGTAGGGGCATGGGCATTGGCGGTGTGACACCGCAGGGGCCAGGCGGCCGCTACCGCAATTTGGCATCTTTACCTTGGTGCCTATGGCCGTGATTGCAATGGCGGTGCACGCCTACGGCACTTACGGACACATCATGCGTTAGCAATGGCAATGGGCAGTTCTCAGCATTGAACAGTAGACACTTACTATGAATCATGCCACCAGATAGTGTAATTCAATGCTAGTGTGACATTTAACTCACTGATGACTACACATGCCATGACTGTTCACAGGATTACATGCATTGGCATGTACTCCCTCACATGTGACTTATGATGTTGTTGTGCATGTAGACAGATCTGTTGTGTGATGGACTCTCAAATATGTACACATGTCAATGTGTGAGATGGCTAAGCAACCCACATTAATGAAGGACTGACTACCTTATGTGCATATTTCACTGTGTAGATTGCTGTACTCATGTTGATACTTGATCTTCATGCACGCACTGTGCTTGTTGTGTTGTTGATCTGTGCCCTGTCCGATTTGCGCAAGAAGGTGTGGCAGGTACAGCAGCTACGTAGGAGCCAGCAGTGTTGCTGTTTCAGACATGTGCTGTGTCAACTACTCTCAGGGCTGGTGACACAAGATGTAGGGATGTACCTTTTGGCATTCACATAGTCTGAATCTGTTTTGGGGGTACTCACTGTGTAAATACTGGACAGGTGTACAACTACTTTAGATCAAGGTGTCTCTACATGTGACTTGTGCTGTAAGCTGTAGTTTCAGGCCATTCATTGTTGGTGCTGTGTCAGTCAAATCGTAAGATGTTGGACACATCTGAGAGGGGAATTGAATTGACATGTGTCCCCTTTCATCCTACCTAGGAGGTGGCCAAATGTGCCTCGTCCATTCACATTGCTTGTGGACATGGAGGATGAGGACATCATACGGAAATTCTGTTTGGATCGTCCTACCCTTCTGGACCTATGTGCTCAGTTGGAGCCCCATCTGAGGCCTCGCCGAACCTATCCAACTGCTCTGACACCAACATGTAAGGTGATGGCGGCCCTGCATTTTTTTGCAACTGGTTCATTCCAGTACACGGTGGCCAGCGCAGGTGGAATGTCTCAACCAATGTTCAGCATGGTGCTACGTGATGTCCTGTCTGCTATGATGAACTACAAGGACAGCTACATCCATTTCCCCAGGAGACATGAGTTGGCAGCTGTGAAGGGAGATTTTTATGACCTTGCCCACATCCCTAATGTTGTTGGTGCCATTGACTGCACACATGTTGGCCTGGTTCCACCACAGGCACGTGAGCACATCTACAGGAACAGGAAGCATACCCATTCCATCAATGTGCAAGTGGTGTGCCAGGCGGATATGATAATCTCCCATGTCTGTGCCAAATTTCCAGGATCAGCCCATGACTCCTACATCCTGCGTAACAGATTCGTACCACAGCTGATGGCAAATCTGCATCCAGAGCGTGCGTGGATTGTGGGTGAGTACACAGAGTCAAGTAGTGTGCTGTATGTGTGACATGCTGTCCTCTGCCACAGTTTTGTTACAAAGTTGGTCTGTGTATCTCACACCTAGGTGACTCTTCATATCCCAACCGGCCTTGGTTGCTGAGCCCACTGCGGAATCCCAGGACCCCGGGTGAAGTCCGCTACAATGAGGCCCATGGGAGGACACGTCTTGTGGTGGAGCGTACTTTTGGTCTTCTTAAGTCTCCCTTTCGGTGCCTGGACAGGACCGGAGGTGCACTGATGTACTCTCCACAAAAGGTGTGTCAGATCGTAGTTGCATGCTGCATGCTCCACAACCTGGCCTTGCACAAAGAGATCCCCCTGATCCTGGACGATGATGAGCAGCAGATGCCCCCGCCTGCAAACCCACACATGTCCAGTGACGAGGATAGTGGAGAGGAGGAAGGTGTCGACCTGCGTCAACAGCTCATCAACCGCTACTTCCCTTGAAGGTGAGTGACATTGTACAACGGTGCCATTGTATGCTGTTTTTGTTGTTGTAGGGAGTGCCTAGGGGAGCTTTGTGAGAGCTGCCTGTTGGTGGTTCTGTGCTGAGGGCTGATGTTTCTGGGACAGGGTTGTTATGCACTAGCTACATGATGTCTATGTCGATATCGTTGCTCATTGTAATGTGTGCAGGTTTGAGTACTTGATGACAAGTGTTGTGTAATGGGTGTGATGCCATCACCTGACAAGTGAATCTTGTTCTCTTGTGTTTTCCTAGGTCCCTTCAGCCTCTCAATGCCGCACAACAATCAGTGCAGCTGGCACATTGTAATCTGGGTCAAGATTGTACATCCTGTGATAAACATGGAGCTTACACGAAAACATAGTTGTGTAAAGAGTGTTTATTTACAATAAGTATATGTGACAGGGAAGTGATTATTTACAAATAGGTGGAAAGTGAATCAATGAGTTGTCAGTGATGGTAGACGAGACAATAGAGTAGTCACCACATTGACATGGTGACACAGTTCAACAGACGCCTGCCATCAACATGGCAGTGTGGGTAAGGATAGTCAACAAAGT
This sequence comes from Calotriton arnoldi, assembly GCA_963921515.1. Taxonomy (NCBI): domain Eukaryota; kingdom Metazoa; phylum Chordata; class Amphibia; order Caudata; family Salamandridae; genus Calotriton; species Calotriton arnoldi. The sequence goes on along the minus strand of CAWUFW010002792.1, from coordinate 1,984,092 downwards.
CAATGGCAAGGTGAAGAGAGGTGCCATCATGGCTGTCTCTTTGACTGGCATTTGGCTGGTGCTTTGCCACGTGATCCTCCCCTGCTTTTCCTCGGACTGCCCCTGAGCATTTGGCAGGGGGGGCCTCTGCTGTGGTATCTGCGGTGTCTGAGGACTCATCCTGTTCCAGCTCACCCCTATCTGTGGCCGCAGGTGAGGTGGTGGGACTGTCATCCTGCAGGCCACTGGAGGGAGGTTGAGCTGTCCTTTGGGCCGCAGGGCTGTCCCTCAGAACACCCACAAGCTGGCCCAAGAGGTCCACGATTTGGCCCATATGCGTGTCCATGGACCTCAGCAGCAGGCGGACCTCACGCACTTCTTCCAGAACCTGGCCCATCTGTCCCTGGGTTTGTTCATAGGCCCCAAGGACTCTTGCGATTTTGGCCAGGGCTTCGGACCCAGTGCCCTGTTGGATTTGTCGCCCAGTTGCCCTCCCACCTGCCCTGCTGTCCCGGACCTGTGGCGTCAACACTCGATGCACCCGCTGACTCTCCCTGCCCTCCTCAGATTGTGGGGTGGTGTGGGTATCCTCTGAGGCAGGGATAGTGTTGCAGGCAGCACTGGTGGTGGTGGTGGTGGTGCTGGAGGCCGCACAGGTCGTTACAGCAGGGGTCAGCGCAGTTGTTGTTGCTGAGGTGGTGGTGGTGGGGACAGTGGGGGCCTGGGCCCTGGTGCGCCCTGGCAGGCCTGGTGTGCCAGGTTCTGTGTCCGCATCCGAGGAATTTAGGGAGTTTGCATCCAAGAGTCCAGGTTCCGGGGGGGGGAGGGGGTGGCTCAGCAGGTTGGTGTTGTCATCTGCAGCAGTCAATTCTTGGTCACCTGTGGTACAGAGAAGAAATGGTCATTGAAGTGCACCCCACAAGCTTGGTGTTAGATGTTTGGATGTTACATGTTATATACCACACAGTTTACATTGAGATCACTTTGTATGGCTGCACGGTACTGAGCATCATGACATGATGTGGAGGTACATACATTACTTGTCCATGGTGTGACATGTCAATAGATACCATGCCCCACATACAGATTGTGTGATTACAAGGACATGTCGTCATCTAACAACTAGCAGCACAACAACTTTATGTGATGCATATTTGTTGTTTACTCTGCATGTAAGACGTTCATTCTGTGCATGTACTGGCCATTGTTATCTCATGCATCCCTCTATCATATCATGTGCTTTGCTTTCTTTTTACAAATGACCATGCTTGTTTTGTTTTCATATGGGCCTAGATGCTCTGCCCCCATGGCACTTACAGATAGTATTCAGTGCTGTGCATGATTGTGCCCTTGATTTCTTCTACATGTGACTTTGTGGTTCAAACTTTAATTTCTGTGACAGTTACATACGCTTAGCTGTCTGCACACTGCAAGTAGCTATTGGATCTATGCCAAGTTGGGTGGGATGTGAGGGCTGGTGTGGTCATATGGCTCCATGCTTTTTGAGAGACATGGCAGGGTGCATTCACTGTCTACCTACCTGTTCTGTGGCACAGTTGGGGGGAATTGCTGACACATAGTTGTGGGTGTGGGGGAGTGCTCCATCTTGCTCAGCTGTGGGACAAGGGGGCCTGGTGGGAGTTGTAGTGCTGGCTGCCTATCCTCACACCCCCCTCCCTGTTAGGATGGCTGCCTCCCTGTGAAGTGGAGCAGAGGTAGGGAATAGGTTACACATGGAGTGTTCCATCCTGCTCAGGGGTGGGACAGACGAGCATAAGATGGCTACCTACCTGTAAGTTTGATGAGTGAAATACAATGGCTGCCACATGCTTCTGGGTGGAGGGGGGAGTGCTCCATCCTGCTGAGCTGTGGGACAAGGGGGCCTGGTGGGAGTTGTGGTGCTGGCTTGCCACCCACAAACACCCCTCCATGTGAAAATGGCTACCTACCTGTAAGTTTGATGAGTGAAATACAATGGCTGCCACATGCTTCTGGGTGTGGGGGGGAGTGCTCCATCTTGCTCAGCTGTGGGACAAGGGGGCCTGGTGGGAGTTATAGTGCTGGCTTGCCACCCACAAATACCCCTCCATGTTAAGATGGCTACCTACCTGTTAGTTTGATGAAGGCAATGCAATGGCTGCCACATGCTTCTGGGTGGGGGGAGTGCTCCATCCTTCTGAGCTTTGGGACAAGGTGGCCTGGTGGGAGTTGTAGTGTAGGCTTCCCACCCACAAACACCCCTCCCTGTTAAGATGGCTACCTACCTGTAAGTTTGATGAGGGCAATGCAATAGCTGCCACATGGTTGGGGGGGTGCTCCATCCTGCTCAGGGGTGGGACAAGAGAGCATAAGATGGCTACCTACCTGTTAGTTTGAAGTGAGCAATGCAATGGCTGACACATGGTTGTGGGTGTGGGTGTGGGGTGGAGTACTCCATCCTGCTGAGCTGTGGGACAAGGTGGCCTGGTGGGAGTTGTAGTGCAGGCTTCCCACCCACAAACACCCCTCCCTGTTAAGATGGCTACCTACCTGTGAGTTTGAAGTGAGCAATGCAATGGCTGACACATGGTTGTGGGTGTGGGGTGGAGTGTTACATCCTGCTCAGCTTTGGGACTAGGGTACCTGGTGGGAGTTGTAGTGCTGGCTGCCTATCCTCACACCCCCCTCCCTGTTAGGATGGCTGCCTCCCTGCGAAGTGGAGCAGAGGTAGGGAATAGGTTACACATGGCTCTTGGATGGGGGAGTGTTCCATCCTACTCAGGGGTGGGACAGGAGAGCATAAGATGGCTACCTACCTGTAAGCTTGGTTGGTGAAATACAATGGCTGCCACATGCTTCTGGGTGTGGGGGGGAGTGCTCCATCCTGCTTGCTTTGGGACAAGGTGGCCTGGTGGGAGTTGTAGTGCAGGCTTGCCACCCACAAACACCCCTCCCTGTTAAGATGGCTACCTACCTGTGAGTTTGAAGTGAGCAATGCAATGGCTGACACATGGTTGTGGGTGTGGGGTGGAGTACTCCATCCTGCTGAGCTGTGGGACAAGGTGGCCTGGTGGGAGTTGTAGTGCAGGCTTCCCACCCACAAACACCCCTCCCTGCTAAGATGGCTACCTACCTGTGAGTTTGAAGTGAACAATGCAATGGCTGACACATGGTTGTGGGTGTGGGGTGGAGTGTTATATCCTGCTCAGCTTTGGGACTAGGGTGCCTGGTGGGAGTTGTAGTGCTGGCTGCCTGTACACATGCCCTCATGGTAATGTTGCTAGCTACCTTTGGGGTGAATCAGAGGGAGTGAATGTTGGAACTGTGAGACATGTGTTGGGGAGAGTATGGTGAACATGCATGCATTTGGACCTAGGAGGTGTAGCTTTGTAGTTGTGCAAGACAGTACATAGCAGTGTGATGGTAGACATTTGTTGGTACTTACCGGCCTCCACTCCCCTGGGAATTCCTGTGAGACTCTCTGGATGCAGTATGTCAAGCACCTTCTCCTCCCATGCAGTGAATGTTCTTAGTGGAATGGGAGGGCCACCGCCAGTCATCTGAGCCAGCTTGAGGTTCTTGTTGTTCTTCTCTTTCACCTTGCTCTTGAGGTCATGCCACCGCTTCACGATCTCCTTCTTTGTGCGCGGGACAGTCCCTACTGCATTGACCTTGCTGACTATCCTTACCCACATTTGTGTTCTGGTGGCTAATGGTGTCTGTTGGACCAAGTTTCCAAACAAATGTGGTTCTACTCTGATTACCTCATCTACCATCACTAACAACTCATTGTCAGTGAATTTGGGCATTTTCTTCTGTGCCATGGTGTGTGATGTGCAAATGGGTTAAAGGTGTAGGTGTGTGAGTGGTGGTGGTGATGTAAGTGGTGTGTGTCTGTGTTGTTGTGCTGGTGAGATGTGTGGTGGTTTGGCTCTCCTTTGTGCTGTATGGTAGGTTCCTTCAGTGGTGGAGTATTGCAAAGTATTCTGGTCAGGGAAGGGGCTGGTTTTATACTCAGCTATGTGGGTGTGTCAAGATGGAGAATTCCTGTCAGGTGTGTTGTGTGGGTTGACCTGGGATTTGTATTTTTTAACTTGCCCTGGGGATGTGTCATTGGGGTGTGTTAGGTGTTTTTTGTGGCTGTGCCAGTTTAATGGGTACACTTGGTGGGCTTGTTGTGTATTTTTTTTGTCGTCCACCATAATTGTTCCGGAGCGGCCGCGGCGGTGGTTTGACAACTGCCCTTCCGCCAGCTCTCCCATTCATCACTGGTAGTGATCGCGGCGGTTGGAAACAGCGGATCGTTCCGCTGTCACCTCAATTGTATCCTAATTTCACATGCGGTCAATCCACTGGCCGTGCGGCAGTTTTGGGTTTTTCCGCCGCGAATCCGACCGCCGCGGACGGATTTTCACCAGCTCCGCACGCTACCGGCGGTCTTTCGTGGCATCGTTCCACCGCGGTCGGATTTTTCTGGCGGTTGATCCTAATCAGACCGCCGGTTTTGCCGCGGTACCGGCGGATGGTTAATTTACGCTACCACGGCGGTCGGAATGGTTTTCCGACCGCCATCGTAATCAGCCCCTTGGTTCTGCAGACCGGTTCACACTTTACTTTTTCTATTTTTTGCACGATCGCTAAGGAATGCGGTAATTTGTGGATCGCGGCGTCTTGTTTACCAGCTCCACTGGTCCATAACATTAGCAAGGTTAGATTTTTGTCACAAATTTTGACTCAACATGCTTTCACTAAACGCTAACTCCTGTTCACCATAAGAACACCAGCACATACAAGTTGATTACGTATATTTTTGTGCATGACTGGGAGCGGTTGTGGTTATTTATCGCGCACTCTAATCAAACTGAGTAGTTCACGTTTCTGTTGGTGTTACAGGTTTGTTTTTAATTGATGTGAGTATCAGTCACAGAAGGCGTCAGTACCATTCTTATTGTGATTTTCTCTACTTTCTCACTCACTTGACCATCAGCGTATGGTTCACATTCTAACTGGCTTCCAATTAAATTATGGCTCTCTTGGTATGAGGTTATAACTGCTGTTGGCGACTTGTTTATATATGTTTTGTTAACACTTGTACTGCCTCTAATACACTGATAGCACATATGATGTATTTTTGCTTATAGATACCCCTGATGAAGGGCCTGGTAGAGGCCCGAAATGCATTGGGACTGAAATGATTCATCACATTTCTTGAAAAATTAAAGAAGCATCTTTCAATTGGACGATTCATTCATTCCTGCATTGTCTTCTTTTCATCATTTTTAACGGACTATATGCTCATTCCAATTTAATACCACATGTTGTGGAAACAAAGGGGGTCATTATGATGGTGAGCGGATCGCCCCCGCCGGGCCGGCGGTAGTCACCGCCGGCCCGGCGGGGGCGATCCGCCCGCCATTTACACAGCAAGACCCCCCGCCATATTATGATGGCTGGGGGTCCACGGCGGACGGAAAGACCGTCCGCCGCTTTTCCGCCGGTCGACTCGTCGACCGGCGGAAAACCAGGTTAATATGGTGGCGGTGTCTGCAAGACACCGCCATCCATATTACGATGCATGCGGAGATCAGCCTTTAAGGCATACGGTCTTCGATGTTGGGGGCCCGTAGCGGGCCCCCAGGAGGTTGGGGGGGGTGGAGGGTGCACATGGGGGGGTACCACAGGTACCCCCCTGCATTTGTATGCACAAGGTGGCAGGCACCGCGCGGTGCCTGTCACGTTGTGCATGCAAATGCACGACGTGCATTCACAGCATTGTGGCGGGCGGTGTGGTGAGCACCAGTCCGCCACAATGCTGTGAATAGGGCTTGCCACGGTGGCGGTGGCATCCTAATAGCATGTGCGGGACCGCCGCACCCCTTGCGGACGGTCCCGCATTCCGCTGTGGTGGCGGGCGGACTTTGTCCGCCCACCATCGTAATGTTGCCCAATAATATTTGGTGGTTTACTTTAAGTTAAAAGTCTTTATTATTTTTTGTTACTAATGAATAAGTGAGTTACATTGGATCAGGAACCCCTAAGGGGGACACAATAGTGCACATGGTGTCTAGACCAGAGGTTCTAGTTATTAGTAACTTTCTAAAAGTGGCATTTCAGAATTGTGACCTAAAATCTGACTTTACCATTAAAGAGGATTTTAAATTACAATGCATTTGAGTGCAAACATTATATTTCTATCTCCTAGGCCTTACAATAGTGAAAAACACCTTTAGGAGTTTTTCACTGCTAGGACATGTAAAATGTATGCTCACGTCCTACTTTTTAAACACAATGCACCCTTCCCCATGAGCCTTTAGGGCCTACCTTACGGTGACTTGGATGTATTAAAAAGTAAAGTTTAGGCCTGGAAAAAGGGCTATTTTGGCAAGTCAAAATGGCAGTTTAAAACTACTCGACAGGCTGCAGTGGCAGACCTGAGACATTTTTTTAAAAGTCTACTTTAGTGGGTGGCACCGTGAGTGCTGCAGGCTCACTAGTATCATTTAATTTACAGGCACTGGGTACATATAGTACCATTTACCAGAGACTTTACAAGTAAATTAAATGAGCCAATTTGGTGTAGGTCAATTTTGCCATGTTTGAAGGAGAGAGCTCAAGCACTTTAGCACTGGTTAGCATTGGTAAAGTACACAGCGTCCTAATGCCAACAAAAACAAATTCAGCAAAAAAGGAGGAGTGAAAGCACATGTATGTATGGAGGAATACCACACCAAGATGTGAGATCTAACAGATAACCTACAGAAAATATCAAGCCCGTATGATTTAAAATGAGATCTTGATTCAATTTCAGGCCAGATTCAGATCAAGGACAAGCACGATCAGTCTTGTTTTTTGTTTCCTCTTAACCAAGTGGAGGACAGTGGACACCATTCTGGGCAACCTATATGTTGCATTTGTCAATCTACGGGCCACCTTCAACATGGTTCCAAGAGTGAAACTTTGGAAGATGCTTTATGAGATAGGACCCCTCTTGATTAAATAGATCTAATCAGGCGGTGGTATACAGACAATTTTGCACAGGTTCAGTAGGTGTAAATGGTAAGTCTCAGAAAAAACAGGTTTTAGCAAAGGATTCCAAAAGGTCTGTGTATTGGTTTCCACCTTGTTCCTTCTTTTCATTAACGCTTGTGTGGACTTCTCATTAGATTTTGAAAATGAGTCCCCTCTAGTACAGGTCAGAAGGTACCCGCCCTTCTTTTTGCAGGTGATACCCTATTAATTTCCAAAACACAGAGAGGGCTCCAGACTCTGTCACACAGGTTTGCTCTATTTCACAGCTCCCATGGTCTTGAAATTATCGCATCGAAGACAACATTTATGGTGCTTAATCCCCATAAAAACTTCAGAGGTAAAATAACACTAGGTCCAACCACCATCGAGAGAGAGTGAGGAACGTCCGCTACCTTAGTGTTAGATTAACGGACTCCCACTTGTGCCCTGAGCAAATTTTAAAAAGTATATTTTTACTGAAACATAGAGCACCAGCAATAGTTAGATTTGCTAGGCGAGCAGCTACTTATCCTGCGTCACCGGCTTTCGAGATATACAGAGCGCATGCAGTTAGTGCCACTCTGCATTGCTCAGAGCTATATGGGCACAGTATTGAGGAGGCTCTCGGCAAAGCTGAAAATGACTTTTATGATCTTTATTGAGGCTTCCCTTGATTCTACTGATTCCGTTGAGACTGAACCAGGTCTTGAAATCTATAGTGTGTGCTAAGCTAAGGACTATTGGGTGTTGGATCTCAGTTTGGTCAACTGAAAAGCAACAGGGTTTATGTAATGTTATTGCAAGACCACAAGTGCTCAAAATCCCTTGTGTAAAATATATTAACCCCTTCGCTGCTAGGCCTTTTCCCCCCTGTGCTAATCCTTTTTTTGGCTATTTGGGGTAGTTCGCGCTTAGGCCCCTGTAACTTTTTGACCACATAAAGTATCCACGCCAAATTTGCGTCCTTTTTTCCAACATCATGGGGATTCTAAAGGTACCCAGGGTTTTGGATTCCCCTGGAGGGGACCCAGAAATTAGCCAAAATACAGCTAAATTTTGGGTTTTTGGGGAAAAATGCGAAAAAAGGGCTACAGATGAAATCGTCTGGTATTTTCCCTGCAAATGGTATCAAAAAAGGGGTTGTGGGGCTGAAATCACCATCTTCCCAGATTTCAGGGACAAGCAGACTTTTGTCAGAAAACCAACATTTTTTACACAGTTTTGGCATTTTTCTGGGACATAGCCTATGTTTGATATTTTTGTGCTTTCAACCTCCTTCCAGTTAATGGTAGAAATGGGTATGAAAGCAATAATGGATCATGGAAAGCTATACATTTTTGAAAAGTAGACACAATTCTGAATTCAGCAAGGGGTCATTTGTGTAGATCCTTCAAGGTTTCTTTATAGAAACTAACAGTTAAATATAGGAAAAATTGAAAATTAGTTGAAAAAAACAGCCATTTGTGTCAACGTTTTCACCTGTAACTTCTTCTAATTATGACATCTGTTTGAAAGCAATATACCGTTACAGCGGCTGGACCTTTATGGTTGTGGGGATATATAGGACTTGTAGGTTCACCAAGAACCCGACGAACCCAGAGCCAATAACTGAGCAGCGTCTTGCAATGTTTTTTTATTATGTACCGGGTATATAGCAATTATTCTGGGAAAATGTATACATGGAAAAATCGGTATAAAAGACACCTATGTATTTCTGAAATGGGAACAAAATATAGAGTTTAGAAACATTAGATATTTGCACATTTCCGAAATTGGGAGTACCCAAACTAGCATGAGAATTTTAGGTCATTTTTCAAAATGACTTCTTTTTTACACATTGTCTTTCATTTGGAAGGCAGAAATGCATCGAAAGTCAATAGGTAATAACAGTTGCTCTACAATTCTGTGTTAACCTAAGTCTCCCGATAAAAATGGTACCTCACTAGTGTGGGTACGCCTAGTGCCCATGACAGGAAACGGCTCAAAACGCAACGTGGACACACCACATTTTCACAATGAAAAATGACCCTTTTTTTGCAAAGTGCCTAGCTGTAGTTTTTGAACCCTAGCTCTGCCGGCACCTAGGGAAACCTAGCAAACCTATACATTTTTGAAAACTAGACACCCAGGGGAATCCAGGATGGGGTGACTTGACTGGCTCTCACCAGGTTCTGTTACCCAGAATCCCTTGCAAACCTAAAACATTGTCCAAAAAAACATATTTTCCTCACATTTCAGTGGTGGAAAGTTCTGGAATCTGCGTGGATCCACAAAATTCCACCCACCCCGCGTTTCCCAAAGTCTTCCGAGAAAAATGGTACCTCACTTGTGTGGGTAGGCCTAGTGCCCGCAACAGGAAACGGCTCAAAACGCAACGTGGACAAACCACATTTTCACAGTGAAAAATTACCCTTTTTTTGCAAAGTGCCTAGCTGCAGTTTTTGAACCCTAGCTCTGCCGGCACCTAGGGAAACCTAGCAAACCTCTACATTTTTGAAAACTAGACACCCAGGTGAATCCAGAATGGGGTGTCTTGACTGTCTCTCACTAGCTTCTGTTACCCAGAATCCCTTGCAAACCTAACAAAATTGACAAAAAAAACACATTTTCCTCACATTTCTGTGGTGGAAAGTTCTGGAATCTGCGTGGATCCACAAAATTCCACCCACCCCGCGTTCCCCAAAGTCTTCTGAGAAAAATGGTACCTCACTTGTGTGGGTAGGCCTAGTGCCCGCGACAGGAAACGGCGCAAAACGCAACGTGGACACACCACATTTTCACAGTGAAAAATGACCCTTTTTTTGCAAAGTGCCTAGCTGTAGTTTTTTAACCCTAGCTCTGCCGACACCTAAGGAAACCTAGCAAACCTCTACATTTTTGAAAACTGGACACCCAGGGGAATCCAGGATGGGGTGACTTGACTGGTTCTCACCAGCTTCTGTTACCCAGAATCCCTTGAAAACCTACAAAATTGACAAAAAAAACAAATTTTCCTCATATTTCTGTGGTGGAAAGTTCTGGAATCTGTGTGGATCCATAAAATTCCACCCACCCCGCGTTCCCCAAAGTCTTCCGAGAAAAATGGTACGTCACTTGTGTGGGTAGGCCTAGTGCCCGCGACAGGAAACGGCGTAAAACGCAACGTGGAAACACCACATTTTCACAGTGAAAAATGACCCTTTTTTTGCAAAGTGCCTAGCTGTAGTTTTTGAACCCTAGCTCTGCCGGCACCTAGGGAAACCTAGCAAACCTATACATTTTTGAAAACTAGAGACCCAGGGGAATCCAGGATGGGATGACTTGACTGGCTCTCACCAGGTTCTGTTACCCAGAATCCCTTGCAAACCTAAAAATTGTCCAAAAAACACATTTTCCTCACATTTCTGTGGTGGAAAGTTCTGGAATCTACGTGGATCCACAAAATTCCACCCACCCGCGTTCCCCAAAGTCTTCCGAGAAAAATGGTACCTCACTTGTGTGGGTAGGCCTAGTGCCCGCGACAGGAAACGGCGTAAAACGCAACGTGGACACACCACATTTTCACAGTGAAAAATGACCCTTTTTTGCAAAGTGCCTAGCTGTAATTTTTGAACCCTAGCTCTGCCTGCACCTAGGGAAACCTAGCAAACCTATACATTTTTGAAAACTAGACACCCAGGGGAATCCAGGATGGGGTGACTTGACTGGCTCTCACCAGGTTCTGTTACCCAGAATCCCTTGCAAACCTAAAAAATTGTCCAAAAAACCACATTTTCCTCCCATTTCAGTGGTGGAAAGTTCTGGAATCTGCGTGGATCCACAAAATTCCACCCACCCCGCGTTTCCCAAAGTCTTCAGAGAAAAATGGTACCTCACTTGTGTGGGTAGGCCTAGTGCCCGCGACAGGAAACGGCGCAAAACGCAACGTGGACACACCACATTTTCACAGTGAAAAATTACCCTTTTTTTGCAAAATGCCTAGCTGCAGTTTTTGAACCCTAGCTCTGCCGGCACCTAGGGAAACCTAGCAAACCTATACATTTTTGAAAACTAGACACCCAGGGGAATCCAGGATGGGGTGACTTGACTGGCTCTCACCAGGTTCTGTTACCCAGAATCCCTTGCAAACCTAAAAAATTGACAAACAAAACACATTTCCCTCACAATTCAGTGGTGGAAAGTTCTGGAATCCGTGTGGTTCCACAAAATTCAATGCACCCCACGTTCCCCAAAGTCTTCCGAGAAAAATGGTACCTCACTTGTGTGTGTGGGTCAAGTACCTGCGACCTGCAAGGGCCCAAAACCTATTGATGCGACATCAAAATTACCTATCACAAAACAACCTGGTTTTGCAAGGGGGTCCCATGAGTTTTTGCCCCGGGCTCGGCGGCCATCTAGGGAAACCTACCAAACCCACACATTTCTGAAAACTAGACACCCGGGGCATTCCAGCGAGGTATTGCTTGCATGGGTCCCCCAACGTTTTCCTACCCAGAATCCCCTGCAAACCTCACATTTAGCTGAAAAAAATCACTTTTTTCGCAAATTTCTGTGTGGGAAAGTTCTGGAATCTGCGTGGATCCACAAATTTCCTACCACCCAGCGTTTCCCCAGGTCTCCCGATAAAAATGGTACCTCACTTGTGTGGATAGGCATAGTGGCTGCAACAGGAAATGGCCCAAATCGTACTATGGAGACTTCAAAATTACCTATAACAAAACTACCTGGTTTTGGGGGGGCACCTGGGGTTTTGGCCCCAGGCTCGCTGCCATCTATGGAAACCTACCAAACCCACACATTTCTGAAAACTAGACACCCTGGGGAGTCCAATGAGGTATGGCTTGCGTAGATCCCCCAACGTTTCCCTACCCAGAAACCCCTGCAAACCTCAAATTTAGCTGAAAAAAACACATTTTCCACATATTTTTGTGTGGAATCACCGTGCCGGCACAAATGTCCTACCCCACAGCGTTCTCCTTTGTGTCCCGAGTAAAATGATACCTCACTTGCGTGGGTGACTAATGCAGAATTGGCTAAAAACGTATTTTTAAAAAAATGCAGCGCTTAGAATTCTCGGTGCTATACCCTAAATCCCTATGTTTTGGGCTCTTCCCAGTCACAGGCCCTTGCCCCACCCACACAAGTGAGGTATCATTTTACTCGGGACACTAAGGGAAATGCTGTGGGGTAGGACATTTGTGCCGGCACAGTGATTCCACCCAAAAATATGTGGAAAATGTGTTTTTTTCAGCTAAATTTAAGTTTTGCAGGGCATTCTGGGTAGGAAAACATTGGGGGATCCACGCAAGCCATACCTCGCTGGACTCCCCCGGGTGTCTAGTTTTCAGAAATGTGTGGGTTTGGTACTTTCCCAAGATGGCCGCCGAGCCCGGGGCCAAAAACCCAGGTGACCCCCCTTGCAAAACTAGGTTGTTTTGTAATAGGTCATTTTGATGTCTACTCAATACGTTTTGGGCCCTTGCCTGTAGTGGGTACTTGACCCACCCACGTGAGTGAGGTATCATTTTTATCGGGAGACCTGGGGGAACGCTGGGTGGTAGGAAATTTGTGGATCCACGTAGATTCCAGAACTTTCCCACACAGAAATTTGAGAAAAAAGTGTTTTTTTCCAGCTAAATTTGAGGTTTGCAGGGGATTCTGGGTTGGAAAATGTAGGGGGACCAACGCAAGCCATACCTCGCTGGACTCCCCCGGGTGTCTAGTTTTCAGAAATGTGTGGGTTTGGTAGGTTTCCCTAGATGGCTGCCGACCCTGGGACCAAGTCAAGTACCCACTACAGGCAAGGGCCCAAAACGTATTGAGTAGACATCAAAATGACCTATCACAAAACAGCCTGGTTTTGCAAGGGGAGTCACCTGGGTTTTTGGCCCCGGGATCAGCGGCCATCTTGGGAAACCTACCAAACCCACACATTTCTGAAAACTAGACACCCGGGGGAGTCCAGCGAGGTATGGCTTGTGTGGGTGTCCCAAAGTTTTCCTACCCAGAATCCCCTGCAAACCTCAAATTTAGCTGAAAAAAACACTTTTTTCTCAAATTTCTGTGTGGGAAAGTTCTGGAATCTATGTGGATCCACAAATTTCCTACCACCCAGCGTTCCCCCAGGTCTCTTGATAAAAATGATACCTCACTCACGTGGGTGGGTCAAGTACCCGCTACAGGCAAGGGCCCAAAACGTATTGAGTAGACATCAAAATGACCTATCACAAAACAGCCTGGTTTTGCAAGGGAGTCACCTGGGTTTTGGCCCCGGGCTCGGCGGCCATCTTGGGAAACCTACCAAACCCATACATTTTTGAAAACTAGACACCTGGGGAGTTTAGCGAGGTATGGCTTGCATGGATCCCCCAACGTTTTCCTACCCAGAATGCCCTGCAAACCTCAAATTTAGCTGAAAAAATTATTTTTTTTCCAAATTTCTGTGTGGGAAAGTTCTGGAATCTACGTGAATCCACAAATTTCCTACCACCCAGCGTTCCCCCTGGTCTCCCGATAAAAATGATACTTCACTCGCGTGGATGGGGCAAGTACCCGCGACAGGCAAGGGCCCTAAACGTATTGAGGAGACATCAAAATGAACTATCACAAAACAACCTGGTTTTGCAAGAGGGGTCACCTGGGTTTTTGGCCCCGGGCTCGGCGGCCATCTTGGGAAAGTACCAAACCCACACATTTCTGAAAACTAGACACCAGGGGGAGTCCAGCGAGGTATGGCTTACATGGATCCCCCAAAGTTTTCCTACCCAGAATGCCCTGCAAACCTCAAATTTAGCTGAAAAAACCACATTTCCACATATTTTTGGGTGGAATCATCATGCCGGCACAAATGTCCTACACTACAATGTTCCCCTTAGTCTCCCGAGTAAAATGATACCTCACTTGTGTGGGTGGGGCAAGGGCCTGTGACTGGGAAGAGCCCAAAACATAGGGAATAAGGGTATAGCACCGAGAATTCTAAGCACTACATTTTTTTTAAATACATTTTTAGCCAATTCTGCATTGGACACCCACACAAGTGAGGTATCATTTTACTCGGGACACTAAGGAGAACGCTGTGGGGTAGGACATTTGTGCCAGCACGGTGATTCCACACAAAAATATGAGGAAAATGTGGGTTTTTTTCAGCTAAATTTGAGGTGTGCAGGAGATTCTGGGTAGGGAAACGTTGGGGGATCCATGCAAGCATAAATCATTGGACTCCCCAGGGTGTCTAGTTTTCAGAAATGTGTGTTTGGTAGGTCTCCCTAGATGGTGGCCGAGCCCGGTGCCAAAAAACCAGGTGCCCCCCCCAAAACCAGGTAGTTTTGTTATAGGTAATTTTGAAGTCTCCACAGTACGATTTGGGCCATTTCCTGTTGCAGCCACTATGCCTACCCACACAAGTGAGGTACCATTTTTATCGGGAGATCTGGGGGAACGCTGGGTGGTAGGAAATTTGTGTCAGCCCAGTGATCCTACAACTTTCCCACACAGAAATGTGAGAAAAAATGGATTTTTTTCATCAAAATTTGAGGTTTGCAGGGGATTCTGGGTAGGGAAATGTTGGGGGACCCACGCAAGCCATACATTGCTGGACTCCCCCGGGTGTCTAGTTTTCAGAAATGTGTGGGTTTGGTAGGTTTCCCTAGATGGCCGCTGAGCCCGGGGCCAAAACTCATGGGACCCCCTTGCAAAACCAGGTTGTTTTGTGATAGGTCATTTTGGTGTCGCCTCAATAGGTTTTGGGCCCTTGCCTGTCGCGGGTACTTGACCCACCCACGCGAGTGAGGTATCATTTTTATCGGAAGACCTGGTGGAACACTGGGTGGTAGGAAATTTGTGGATCCACGCAGATTCCAGAACTTTCCCACACAGAAATTTGAGAAAAAAGTGATTTTTTTATCTAAATTTAAGGTTTGCAGGGAATTCTGTGTAGGGAAATGTTGGGGGACCCACGCAAGCCATAACTTGATGGACTCCCCTGGATGTCTAGTTTTCAGAAATGTGTGGGTTTGGTAGGTTTCCCTAGATAGCCGCCGACCTTGGGGCCAAAAACTCATGGGACCCCCCTTGCAAAACCAGGTTGTTTTATGATAGGTAATTTTGATGTCGCCTCAATAGGTTTTGGGCGCTTGCCTGTCGCGAGTACTTGACCCACTCACACAAGTGAGGTACCATTTTTCTCAGAAGACTTTGGGGAATGCGGGGTGGGTGGAATTTTGTGGATCGACTCAGATTCCAGAACTTTCCACCACAGAAATGTGAGGAAAATGTGTTTGTTTTGACAAATGTTTAGGTTTGCGAGGGATTCTGGGTAACAGAACCTGGTGAGAGCCAGACAAGTCACCCCATCCTGGATTCCCCTGGGTGTCTAGTTTTCAAAAATGTATAGGTTTGCTAGGTTTCCCTAGGTGCCGGCAGAGTTAGGGTTCAAAATCTACAGCTAGGCACTTTGCAAAAAAAGGGTCAGTTTTCACTGTGAAAATGTGGTGTGTCCACGTTGCGTTTTGGGCCGTTTCCTGTCGCAGGCACTAGGCCTACCCACACAAGTGAGGTACCATTTTTCTCGGAAGACTTTGGAGAATGCGGGGTGTGTGGAATTTTGTGGATCAACGCAGATTCCAGAACTTTCCACCACTGAAATGTGAGGAAAATGTGTTTTTTTACAAACTTTGAGGTCTGCAAGGGATTCTGGGTAACAGAACCTGGTGAGAGCCAGACAAGTCACCCCATCCTGGATTCCCCTGGGTGTCTAGTTTTCAAAAATGTATAGGTTTGCTAGGTTCCCTACGTGCCGGCAGAGCTAGGGTTCAAAATCTACAGCTAGGCACTTTGCAAAAAAAGGGTCAGTTTCCACTGTGAAAATGTGGTGTGTCCACGTTGCGTTTTGGGCCGTTTCCTGTCGCGGGCACTAGGCCTACCCACACAAGTGAGGTACCATTTTTCTCGGAAGACTTTGGGGAATGCGGGGTGGGTGGAATTTTGTGGATCCATGCAGATTCCAGAACTTTCCACTACATAAATGTGAGGAAAATATGTTTTTTTGGGACAAAGTTTGAGGTTTGCAAGGGATTCTGGGTAACAGAACCTGGTGAGAGCCAGCCAAGTCGCCCCATCCTGGATTCCCCTTGGTGTCTAGTTTTCAAAAATGTACAGGTTTGCTAGGTTTCCCTATGTGCCAGCTGAGCTAGGGCCCAAAATCCACAGGTAGGCACATTGCTAAAAAAAAGTCTGTGCCTAGTGGGCTTTCTGTCGCCCTGGGGGGAAATCGGGGGGGGAGGGGGGGTTTGCCACGATATGCCCCCAAGGGGGGCAGAAAGACTGTGGCTATTTTTGTGGGGGTGGGGGCATTGGTATGCCCATTCTGGGCAGCCCCCACCCCCACCCATAAAAAAGCCAGCGAAATCGCAGGCGCCTAGTGGGCTTTCTGCCACCCCGGGGGGCAGATCAGGGGCCACTGCCCCCATCTGTCCCCCTGGGGGGGCAGAAAGACTGGAATTTCTCTGGGGGGTGGGTGGGGGTATTGCCATGCCCATTTTGGGCAGCCCCCACCCCTACATGAATAAAAAAAAATCCCTGGTTTCTAGTGGGCTTTTTGCCCCCGGGGGCAGATTGGGGGCTACTGCTCCCATATACCCCCAGGGGGCAGAAAGACTGACATTTTTGCGGGCGGGGGTGGGGGCATTGGCATGCCTGTTTTGGGCAGCCCCCACCCCTGATTGAAATTGGCAAAAAATCCCTGGCATCTAGTGGGCTTTTTGCCCTCGGGGGGCAGATTGGGGGCTACTGCCCCCATCTGCCCACCAGGGAGACAGAAAGGCTGTAATTTTTGCAGGGGGTGGGGCATTGGCATGCCCCTTTTGGGCAGCCCCCACCCCTAAGTGTAATTGCCCAAAAAAATCCCTGGTTTCTAGTGGGCTTTCTGCCCCCCCGGGGGGGCAGAGTGGGGGCTACAGCTCCCATCTGCCTCCCAGGGGGGGGCAGAAATACTGTAATTTTTGTGGGGGTTGGGGGCATTGGCATGCCCGTTTTGGGTAGCCCCCACCCTAATTCAAATTTCCCCCCAAAAAATCCCTTGCGTCTAGTGGGCTTTTTGCCCCCCGGGGGGGCAGATTGGTGGCTACTGCCCCCATCTTCCCCCCAGGGGGGACAGAAAGGCTTTAATTGTGGCGGGGGTGGGGGCATTTGCATGCCCGTTTTGGGCAGCCCCCACCCTAATTAAATTGCCAGAAAGGCTTTAATTTTGGCAAGGGGGTGGGAGCATTGGCGTGCCCGTTTTGGGCAGCACGCACCCTAAATAAATATGGTGGCAAAAAATCCCTGGCGTCTAGTGGGCTTTCTTCCCCCCAGGGGGATCAGAAAGGCTGTAATTGTGGCAGGGGGGCATTGGCGTGCCCGTTTTGGGCAGCCCCCACCCTAAACAAATATGGCAACAAAAAATCCCTGGCGTCAAGTAGGCTTTCTGCCCCCCAGGGGGGGCAGAAATGCTGTAATTTTGGCAAGGGGGTGGGGGCATTGGCGTCCCCATTTTGGGCAGCCCCCACCCTAAATAAATATGGCGGCAAAAAAATCCCTGGCGTCAAGTGGCCTTTCTGCCCCCCAGAGGGGGCAGAAAGACTGAATATGGCCAATTTTATTGGGGGGAGCAAAAGCCCTTGCCCAAGGGGCCGCTCCCCCCTCCCTGGTGTCTTAGTGGGTGGATCCCTGCTTGGGGATCGCCCTCCTGGGGCGATCCCCAAGCAGGGATCCACTGGGGAGGGATATCCTTGGAAAGGGGAGATTCTCCCCTTTCCAATGATACCTCTCCCGTCTTTCTACGTGCTCAGGGGGCAGATCGTCATTTCACAGAAACAGGTGGGGGGGGCCTCGGGAGCTGGGGAAGCTCTTTTCCAGCTCCCGAGGCTTTGGCAGAGAAAAAGAAATCCCTCTGGTGCCTGCACCAGAGGGATTTCGTGCCCCTGTCCTCATGACGGAATGGTTCCGTCATGAGCACAGGAGCACCGATGCTCATGACGAAACCATTCCGTCATGAGCATCGAAGGGGTTAAAAACACTGTATGATATCTGGGGCTGAGCGACTACTGATTCAGGACTTCATCTATTTCCTCCAGGGCTTATACCATTGTGAAGGAGAAATTCTGGTATGCTGCTTTGGAGAGACTGCAGACCTCATCATCTTCAGGCAGGTAGACTAAATGCTTTTTAGCTTTCAATGTGATTATGAATTTGAAGAACGTCTGGATTATTTCAATCCTCTATCAACAAGAACCTTGTTTATAAAGTTCAGATTGGGTATCCTTCTCTTGGCATACTTTAGCAGTATGTGGCAAACCTCAGACTTTAAATCCAAGCTGTGTCCCACTTGTCATCAGTCTGAGGAAACTGAGGATCATTTGAATTTTTTTGCAGGGCCTATACAAGGCCATGATGAGTTGTACCACTTTGTGGAGTGCTGAGAATAAGGCATTTACAATATTCCACAAGAATATGTAAAGCCGACACTTGTTCCTGTTATGTTATGAGTATTTGGACGTGGCTGTATGGTGTTCTCCATCTCGCCATTTTTACAACCAGGCTGGCATCTAAAAGCAAAAGTATTGAGGCTAGGGTAATAATTTAGGGGGCGATTATGATGGTGGTGGGACCGCCACCGACAGCCCGTCGGTGGCGTTCCCACTGCCATTGGAACGATGATATCCGCCCGCCATATTACCATATCGGGCCAATAGGTGGCGGTCGGAAAGACCGCCCGCCATGCATCCGATGGGCTCCTTGAGCCTGCCGGTGCATCGGAGGGGAATCATATCACTACAACGGTAGCGGTGCCTACCAGGCAACACCGTAGGAATTATGATGTCCCTGTCCGCCCTCCGTTTCCTGGCGGTTAACCTGCCATGAAAAGGCAGGCAGAAAGGGACTTTGGGGGCCTGTAGCGGGCCCCCCTGGCCCTCTGTTTTGGGTGTTGGGGGGCACCTATGGTGCCGCCCCTACATTTCCCTGCACCATTGTGACAAGCACCGCATGGTGCCTGCCACGTAGTGCAGGGATATGTCAGGTGTCCCCAGTTTGCTTTGCGGCAGGTGCTGCAGCCAGCAGCATCTGCCACAATGCAAAAGATAGGCTTTGCGACCGCCGTGGTGGCCGTCGCATCCTAATGCCTCTGTCGGAACCGCCGACTGACTGTCGGGTGGTCCTGTTTTCCGATAGGTTGGCGGGCAGACGACGAATTTCCACGGAGGTGGAGAGCAACTCCGTGGAACTTTGCTACGCTCCGCGCCCTCCCCCCTACCAAAATAATTAAAATTAATTAAAAGGCACTTACCTGCCCCGTGGCTGCCTCCTCCTGGACATCGCCGCTCTCCTGCCTCGCCCTCGCAGTCCTGCTTCACTAATAACCCCTACATTGTACGTCTTGCGCATGCACACTTGCAAGACAGTACAGCCATCGCGCCCCATCTCCGGAAAATAATCAACATCTCCTTCGAGACAGCAACCTTCCCGGAAAGCTGGAAGCACGCCGAGATCACCGCCTTACTCAAGAAACCCAAGGCAGACCCCAAGGACCTCAAGAACTTCCGACCCATCTCTCTGCTCCCGTTCCCCGTGAAGGTCACCGAGAAAATCGTCAACAAACAACTGACCCGCTACCTCGAGGAGAACAACATCCTGGACCCTTCCCAGTCCGGCTTCCGCAGCAACCACAGCACCGAAACCGCCCTCATCGCCGCCACCGATGACATCAGGACCCTGCTAGACAACGGAGAAACAGCAGCCCTCATCCTCCTGGACCTATCAGCCGCCTTCGACACGGTCTGCCACCACACACTACGAACACGCCTTCACGACGCCGGGATCCAAGAGAAGGCCCTGGACTGGACCACATCCTTCCTTTCCGGCAGAACACAAAGCGTCCGCCTCGCCCCCTTCCGATCCAAGGCCACCAAGATCATCTGCGGCGTACCCCAAGGCTCCTCCCTCAGCCCAACGCTGTTCAACATCTACATGGCACCCCTCGCCCACGTCGCCCGACAGCACAACCTCAACATCATCTCCTACGCCGACGACACCCAGCTGATCCTCTCCCTCACCAAAGACCCTCACACCGCCAAAGCCCACCTCCACGAAGGAATGAAGGCCGTCGCCGAATGGATGAGGACCAGCCGCCTGAAGCTGAACTCGGACAAGACGGAGGTCCTCATCCTTGGTTCCAACCCTTCAGCCTGGGACGACTCCTGGTGGCCAACATCACTGGGAACAGCCCCGCCACCCACCGACCACGTACGCAACCTAGGGGTCATCCTCGACCCCACCCTCTCCATGACTAAGCAGGTCAACGCCGTTTCCTCATCCTGCTTCAACATCCTCCGAATGCTCCGCAGGATCTTCAAGTGGATCCCCACCGAAACAAGAAAAACAGTCACCCAGGCCCTCGTCACCAGCAGGCTGGACTACGGAAACGCCCTCTACGCAGGAACGACGGCTAAGCTCCTGAGACGGCTGCAACGCATCCAGAACGCCTCTGCACGTCTTATCCTCGACATCCCCCGACGCAGCCACATCACACCCCACCTGAGAGACCTGCACTGGCTCCCTGTCAACAAGAGGATAACCTTCAAGCTCCTCACCCACGCACACAAAGCACTCCACAACTCCGGACCAGCCTACCTCAACAGACGACTCAGCTTCTACACCCCCACCCGCCAGCTCCGCTCGACCAGCCTCGCCCTCGCCACAGTCCCCCGCATCCGGAAAACGACCGCCGGCGGCAGATCCTTCTCCCACCTCGCCGCCAAGACCTGGAACACCCTCCCCACCAACCTCCGACAGACCCAAGACCTACTGGCCTTCAGAAGACTCCTCAAGACCTGGCTCTTCGATCAGTAGCAGCACCACCCCCCTCTTCCCCCAGCGCCTTGAGACCCTCGCGGGTATGTAGTGCGCTTTATAAGTGACATGATTGATTGATTGATTGAACGTAGGGGTTATCAGTGAAGCAGGACGGCGAGGAGGAGGCAGGAGAGCGGCAATGTCCAGGAGGAGGCAGCCACGGGGCAGGTAAATGCCTTTTAATGAATTTTAATTCATTTGGGAGGGTGGAGGGGCCAGCTAACTACGATCCGCCATGGAGTCGTAGTTTTGCCTGAATTCCGCGTTCACAACGGAACGCAGAGTAGGCAAAACTATGTAAACTCTTCTGGCGGAGCGTAGTTACCTGCCCGGGGTTATATAGCAGGCCTTTACAATCCTGAAGGCAGGGTGCTTGATTCTAAGTGAGAGGGCACCCCTGCATGAGCAGGACACCCCTGCAGCCTATGGAGTCCATTCTCCAGGGTTGTCCGTGAAGCAGCCATATACTATTTAGAGGGGCATTGCGTGACCGCACGATGACCATCTCGAAAACGGCTGCAACGAATCCTATCATGTTTGGTATCAAACATGTTGGAATCATACCTCCCACACCAGTAACGAATCATACCCCCACACCGTTAACAGTGTGGGAGGTATGATTCCAAGCACCAGAACCGGGCTCCCTTGGGCCCCTGGTGCTCCCGGTACCAGCCTTCTAGTCCTGGACAGCACAAAATGGTTGCTGCCGACCAGAGACACATTTCTGCCCTCCTGCTGCTGAGCCAAGCTCGAGCAGGGGAAAGCAGAACAATAGGCATCCTGCCACAAGGAGGTGTGACCACCTCCCAGACAGGATTTAGAGTATTTGGGCTGGGTGGGTGCGCTGGCCTGCACCTGAAAGTCTGCATAAGGGGCACATTTGGTGTCCCTGTGCATAGTCCAGTTCAAACCAGTCCTTGGAGCTGTTGGCTTCCGCTTTGGCGTGAAACTGGACAAAGGACATGGGAGTAACCTCCCCTCTGTCCAGGCCCTCCCCTGAATCTTCCCAACCCTTTCATTAAGGTACTTAAGGGCTTACCTAGTTATAGTCCCTAGATTTGTTGTGGACAAGATTCAGAACTGAAACCACTGCACTTCTACCATCTGGGCACTCTGGACTTCGTTTGGGCTTGATTTCATCTCCCTCTCAGTCCCCTGCCTCCTCTGTGCCTCTGCATCATTCAGGATCTGTGCAGGACCTGTGGAGCATCCAAGACACCTGAAGATAATCTCACTTGGAGTGAAGGAATCACTCCCCTGCATTCGTAGGCACCGCAACACTGCTGACTGGTCTGCTGATCCCAAGCTCCTACAGACTCTGAAGGGTTCAACAACACAGGAGGTGGGTTTCTATGTCCCTCGAGGCCTGAGCTGCCCTCTCACTCAGTTTGAGGCCAGAATCCCTTATGGGGGCTGCAATACCGGAACCTCTGTACACTGCATACTTTTGCAAGTGCAAATGCTTGTTGGCAATTCGGCAGTAAGTGCATTGGGCTCCAAGTAGCCCCAACCTCTGGCAACTTCTCCTGCAAAGATCTTTAACCACATCGCACCGTGTGCTCCGTGGCCTGTTGTTTTGTAAAGCTGCTTGAGGTCCTCTAGCGACTCCTGTGCCTCCGGCCTGTGGGTCACATTGAGGGTCATCTTTGTTTTCCTTGGGCTCCTCTGATTGCTCGGGGCCTGCCCCAACTCCCCTGCTTGTGGTGAGTCTCATTGACCTTGATGGTCCGAACCGTGCACCTTCTTGACTTCCTGCATGGGGTGCTGTTGCCAAGGCTTGTTGGTGCTCCCGCCAGACACCGACCCCTCAACACTCAACATCCTTTGTGGGATAGCTTGTATCCAGCTTCTGGTCATCCTCAACATCACCTGGTCCCCGCAGCTGCAGAGTCAAGGTCACCGTCATCTCTCCTGAAGCACCCGACATCAGTGGGCATTCGCCTACCGAGCCCCTGGTCACTCTCACCTGACTCAGACTCTGTCCCCTCTGATTTCAGGTACTCTTCCTCAAGAATCCACATTTGGATTCCCATAGACACTCTCTCCTCTTCCAGCAGCGGCACTTTCCTGAAGTCCTCCATTGGGTTCGACTCCGGTTTCCGGCACCACTTTACACCTATGCACCCGGCTTCCCTGGGATAGGTAACTTGGGTACTTCGGTATCCACAGGTGGGGTGGCTCTCCAACCTTCTGTCTTCCACTGGGTTATTTCAGGGTCCACTGGGAAGGGTCCCTATACTTTAAAATTTCAACCGCAACTTACACATAGACTTGTACGGAGCACGCAGTCGTGTTCACACACTGCACACACCCTCCGTGGGGTCCTTCTCTACTCACCTTGGGTGGTTCCTTGGGGTCCCAGCAATTCTACATCCTCTTGACATTGTTCTGACTTGAGTCGTGGTTCTTATACCACTTTCTTAGTATATGGTTTAGTCCCCCCCTGGGGCCCACTGTGTATTAGTGCTATTTACTGTGATTTCTTTGCTAAAGTATTGTTTGCTTTGTGTCTATCTCCGTGTGGGAGATATTGTAACGTACTAGATAGTATTATATAATAAATACATATTTTTATAACTACTGTGTGGTTCTCCTTTCATTTAATCTATACTATAAGATTGCATTCTGGTAAAACAAGCTCCTTTACACTCCTTCAAGACTAAGCCAGAAGGCTGCTCTCCACAGCTACCACTTGGATAGCCTTCTAAGGTTGTCTGAGACCTCTTAAATCATCATAAGGGTTGTCTGGACTGGTGCAAGGTGCCCACTTTTATTAGTGGACATCATATACCAGGCCAGCTTCTCACATTGATGTGCAGCGGTTGGGGTTCAAGCCTGCATTGTTTTACCAGATAAATCTTTGTATTGATTAACTGAAAAACCACTAGTACTAGGCACATATAAATACAAGCTTAGAATAGTAAGTTCTACTAAACTTAGGGTTGGGTAAGTCAAGGGTTTAGCACACCCTTTCTCCAACCTCAGAGAGTTTAGTTCCCACTAGGTTAGGTAGGTGCAACACCCCACCACACTTACTATGTCTTTGGAAGGGGAAGCTATTGGATCCCTAGCCTCTAGGTACAGTGTGCTTTTGTTCCAAGAACTGAAAACCCTTTGTGCCTCTAGAAAGCTGAAGACAGGGAGAACTGCCAACACCCAATACCTTAGGGAGTTGCTTTGGCTAGATGACCTCAGGAAAGCCAGTGGGTCAGATGAGCTAGATAAGCAGGGTGGGCAGGGGACAAAAGATAGGGTAGGAGAGGAACACCTGTCTGACCTTGAGGCTGACCCTAACCAGGAGGAGCATGAGGACTCCCACCTGGACAACTCAGATCTCCCAGAAAATAATGCAGAGGGCCCTGAGGCCCCCCCTTAATTTCTCCTGGGAGAGTGCAGAGTTTGCAAAGGAGATCTAGATCTCCCTCTGCATAGTCTAATCACTCAGGACAGTCAGTAGGGACCTCTGAATCTAGCAAGAGAGACAACTCTTTTGATAGGAAGTACCAACTTCTTGAGCTTGAGAAAGATAGGCTTAGGCTCAGGCAAGAGCAGTTGGCCCTTGACAAAGAATCCTTAGAAGTCCAGGGGGCTAGAAAACAGTTGGGACTAGAGTCCCGTGGTGGCAGCAACAGTGTCCCTAGAATTAAGGAACATTCCTTTGACCATAGGAACCTGAACAAGATTGTCCCTCCCTACCATGTCCGGGATGACATCCATAAATGGATAACTGCTTTGGAGAGGGCCTGTAAAGTTCAAAGGGTCCCTCAACAGCAGTGGGCAGCTATCTTGTGGCTCTCCTTTGCAGACAAAGGTAGAGATAAGCTCCTCAGTGTTAGATAAGAGGATGCTGACAACTACTCAGTCCTGAAAAGTGCTCTCATTCATGGGTTTGGCCTAACCACGTAACAATACAGGATTAAGTTCAGAGACACCCAGAAAACACAGACCCATGACTGGGTAGACTTTGTGGATAGTGCCATTAATGCTCTGGAAGGTTGGTTACTTGGCAGCAAGGTGCATGACTATCAAGGATTGTATAACTTGATTATGAAGGAGCAGATCTTTGGGGGCGTGGCTAAGCACCGTACATGGCGGCCGCGTTGTAGCAGAGCTCCTGGCCGGGACTTGCATTATCCTGCTTTCACCGCTGAACCTTGGCACTACCCTGTCCAGTTCTTATCACCACTTGCCTGTGAATCCACCGGGGACGATCGCCAGCAACAGCGGCGCCGCGAAACCCTGCGGCGGCCGAGATATCCCGGATCAGACGCCATCGGCGCTCCCGGGCCTTGTGATACAGCGGGCGGCGGCCCGCCGGGAGATGGCATCTGGAGTCCGCTAGCTATTGCGTCTTGCTGTGAACTCATCCGGGGGCAGCGCGGACCCAGCACGCGTCTGGAGCCGGGCCGAGGGTACGAGCGGTGCGGACCGGCACTGGAGCGGGGGTCCCTAGAGTCGAGGGGTCTGGGTCCATGCATTGAGGTCTCCTGTGGCACGGTGCGCTGCTGTCCCTGAGTGGGGGCCGCTCCTGAGAACTGCGGTCTGCGTGTGGGGCCTCTCCGGTGTGGACCTCCTGACTTCCACCTGCCCGGAGTGCTGTGTTCTCAAGTCGAGGCCAGCGGGCGGCCTGGTGTTGCACTCCTGCTCCGCCGCGCTAACTGCGCCACTGGGCCCGGCGCATTGGCGGAGGTTCCTGCCCTGTGATCGGTGCTGGGACTTCTGTGTCTGCACGGTTGGTGCCCCTGGCTTCCCTGAGCCGGTCCATCCATCGTCCCGAAGCTGGAGGGGGTCCTGTCAGACTAGTGTGGGCCGGCGAAGAGGTGAGCGGACCGCGCGGCAGTGAGTTACATGCGTGTGTGACCGGGCCACCACTTGGGCATCGGCTGCCACTTTGAAGGAGGCCTGGGCCCTGCGAATGTATCTTGAGGGAGCTGCATTGAGGACTTACCACAGCATTGCTGGCTGCATGGGATTGGACGGCGTGCGTATTGACTGTGCCCCTGTCATCTGACTATATCCCTAGCCGGTGCGCCTCTCTTGCCCCAGCTTTCTGGTTGCGGCCCACAGTGGCTTAATCCTGTCTCGCGGCCCGTTGCGCTACCCGCGTGAAGCGAACGATACCTGCCTCATGTAGCGCTTCTCGCGCACGGGCTACCTTCTTGCCTGGCGGTGCCTGGGGACCGCGGAGGCGGGGCAGTGCTCTCCTTTGATGCTGGGCGCATCTATGGCGTTTCCTTTGGAGTTTTCTTTTTGAGGCTGTCGACAGGGAATTATCGCTCTTCCTTTCCTAACGAGAGTGTCACGTCTGTCTTCAACCAGGTCCCACTCGCGCGGCTTCTACCTCCTTGGCACGTGTCTTATGGACATCAACTCCACACTGGTCTCAGCGGCTGTTGCAGACACCTGGGTGCCTCTTCTCTTACCCAAATCGACACCACACATGTTACAATGGGGCGCCCGAGGGGGAAACACCCTGATGGGCCATCCACCGATGATCCACCTCAGGGGGACGCTGACTCGGCCTCCCAGGCTTCTTCAATCAGCTGTGTTCCACCGACGGCCTTGTCACCCCCCGACAAACTGGACCAGATTCTTCAGGAGATCAGAGATTCACGGCAAGTGATTGAACATCAGATTGGCACACTTACTACTGGCCTCACTCTTCTGCGTGCGGATCATGGTAAACTCTCAGATACTGTCAAAGACCACACTCAAACGCTAAATGATCTTGTACCTCAACATAAGGAACATTCTGACCAGTTGGAGCAAATGAATAAGCAATTGACTACCCTGCTGGAAAGGGCAGAAGATGCGGAAGGAAGAGCGCGACGCAATAATGTCCGCATTATTGGCATGCCGGACGGTCTGAAGGTACTAATGCAACACAATTTGTTGAGCAGTGGCTCAGGGACCAGGTAGCCCCAGAGGGGCTCTCCGCCATCTTCTGTGTAGAGCGTGCACATCGTATCCCTACGTGCAGGCCAATCGCAGGTAGGCCCCCCAGGCCACTTATAGCCCGTATTCTCAACTACAGAACCGCGATCTTCTGTTACAAAAAGCACGAGAAAATGCCCCAATACAGTTTGAAAACACCCAAATCTCCCTGTATCCAGACTATACAGTACAGGTGCAACGCCAGAGAGCCTCTTACCAGCCACTAAAGAGGAAGCGCCAAGTCCTCAATTTGAAATACGCCTTGTTGTTCCCAGCACGCTTAAAAATTATTCACAACCAGAAAACCCACTTTTTTGACTGCCCTGAAGCAGCGAATGACTGGCTTGAAAACAACCTGCCCTCCCAGTACTTGGACAGCATGGATCAACGGGTGCGAGGTATGCAGATGCAGACCAATAGGCTCAGACCCCGTCCCAATAGAACTTTGCGATCGCTGTCTACTAAAAAGAAACCGTCACCTGAACAGGCCGTGCTGGAGCAGGAATCGGCGCTGGTGGTGGCCGCCTCCATGCGGGACCCCACACAGGTCTCCTCCCCAGAACAATCTGATGACAATGTAATGCCGTCGGACTCTGAAAGTAATGACATCCTGTTTCCCTCGATCACCCCACAGATAGTCAAAGACTTATTTGGCTGACATTGTGGCTCGATCTCTGTGGATCTCCCGTAATTATGGACATAATCTACTTTGCTGAAGGACAATAAGGCATTGCGAATATATGCATAACATGTGGGGGTTTTTTTCTTCCCAGGATTCAGCATAATTCAAAATCCTACATGGTCCCGGCAAGAGTGTAGCCATGTTTATAGCTGTACAGTAATGCTTAGTGTAGGGCCCGCCCCCCCTGCAGTTACTGCATGGTATGACCGTTTGGAATTAGTATATGTTTGTATATGTTTGGACCAGCATAGTTCGATTGTTGGCACTAGTATTGGGGGTTGTATTTTTTGGGGAGGTTCTCGGTTCCTGGTCCACCTTACACTTTTTATTGTATTGTATTCACAGCGCCTCCCTAGGGTGCCCTTTTTTTCATGGGTGTTGAAATATGGCTGTCTTAGCTAAATATAAAATACTAACATGGAACGTGAGGGGTATGGGGTCAGTTCACAAACGACATAGAATCCATGCTCAGCTGAATAGGCATAAAGTCCACATAGCTCTTATTCAAGAAACACATATGACGGATTTGGAAGTCGCCAAACTGCAGAGAAAATGGAAAGGACAAATTTATAACACATCTTATTCTGCCTTTGCAAGGGGGTCACTCATTTGGGTTCGGAGCGGGGTACCCTTTGTGCTGATGGAACAGAGGATAGACACAGCGGGCGTTATGTCCTCCTGCGGGGTAAACTTGATGGTGTCCCGATTGTCCTTGGTAGCGTGTATGCCCCGAATTATGAACAGAATACTTATCTCACTAGCCTTAACACAGTGTTAATGGATTGGGTAGTGCACCCCTGGGTTATTGGCGGGGACTTTAATTCTGTCTTAGATGTGCATCTGGACCGCTCCCACCCCTCGGTTCAAGGTGCAGTGACTACCAAGACTGCAGAATTCTTACACGCTTGGGCTTTGGGCTGGGCGATCAGTGATGTATGGCGGTTACAACATCCCGATAGTCAGGAATATTCATTCTACTCCCCTCCACATCAGCTACACACGCGAATAGACAGAATCTTTTGCACAACGTCCTTGTCGCCCCAAATAGTTGAATCCACATACCTTGGTAAAACATTATCTGACCACAATCCACTCGAAGTGCTACTTGAATGGGGGAGGGTTCCCGCCCCGGTCCCGACTTGGCGATTATGGCCACATACACTTTAAGACGGGGTATTCCGTAATACCTTGGCTACCGCTATTACTAATTATTTCACAGAAAATGTTGGTTCTGCATCCTCACGCTTAGTTGAGTGGGACGCATTTAAATCAGTGATCAGGGGGACAGCTATAGGGGTTACTGTTGGGGCTCATCAGGAACTACACAAGAACCTCATCTCGGTGGAGGACTCACTGAATAAACTAGAAAATGAGGCCATCACTAACCCTTCCCGACAGGCACAGCTACAGGAAGCCAGAATTCAACATGCGGAGCTACTTGAACGACTCCGCTTAATAGACTACAGTGCATACACTCAATATAGTCATAAGGAGGCAGACAAATCAGGGACCCTTCTAGCTCGTCTCATTCGTGATGCTCCTCCCCCGGTCCCCATAACGGAAATCTCTCTCCCAGATGGCACTGCCGTTTCCACCCAGGCTGATATCAACGCGGCGTTCCATACCTATTACAAGACCTTCTACACTGCACCGGCTGTTATATCCCATGACCATATAACAACTTTCCTGGATGACCTCACATTTCCTACACTGTCAGCGGATGCACAGTAGGACTTGGAGGCCCCTATTACCAAGGCTGACATACTAGGAGCCCTTCAAGACCTCCCTAGAAATAAGACCCCGGGTCTGGACGGATTACCGACAGAGTTTTACTTGACCTATGCCGAACAACTGGCTCCACATCTAGTGCACCTTTATAAGACGGCACTGGATAAGCGCACGCTCCCCATCACGACTATGCAGGCCCTGGTTGTTTCCCTCCCCAAGCTAATAGGGATCCCCGTGATATATCAGGCTATCGTCCTCTCTCCCTGTTAGCTACTGAGTATAAAATACTCAGCAAAATATTGGCTCAGCGCCTGCTCCCTTATCTTCCAAAACTTATTCATATTGATCAGAGCGGCTTCGTACCAGGCCGCAGCACATCCCTAAATATTAGACGCCTTCATTACCTTATGGAAACTGCAGCAGCCCTTTCCAACTCTGCTGGGTGTATCTCTCTTGACATGCAACAGGCATTTGACACACTTGATTGGACCTACATGTTGTCTTTCCTTTAAAATTTCGGCATCCCAAAGGGCTACCTGCAATGGGTCGAGCTACTATACACCTCCCCCACGGCTCGGGCCCGGACGGGCTCATACATATCGGCTGCATACTCTGTGACCAGGGGTACCCGGCAGGGCTGCCCCCTGTCACCAATATTGTTTGTCTTGGCGCTGGAACCCCTACTTCTCAAGCTTCGTAAAGAGTCTATGGACTTGGGGATACTGACGAATAACGTAACACATGTAGCATATGCATATGCCGATGACATTATTCTTTACTTAAAGGACCTTACAGCAAGCCTAGAACCCATACCGTCCATATTTAAATACTTTGGGCGGATATCGGGCCTGGTCATTAACGCCAAAAAGTCACACGCCTTTTATATGCGACATAGGGATGCCCCAGGCCCGATAGCTTTCGGAGATCTACTACTGACGACCGCCCCAGATACTTTTAAGTACTTGGGTATACAAATCTATAGAACTCCCCAGGACTTAATTGATGCCAACCTGCAGAAGGCAATACGGTCCCTCCGGAAGCAGGTCTCTTTTTGGACCTCATTGCCATTGTCTGTGATGGGTAGGATAGCCATCTCAAAAATGGTGATGCTCCCTCGCCTCCTCTATTTTTTCGCCAACATACCGGTTATCATCCCATCTCAAATTTTTAGGACACTAGACACCCTACTGTTGGAACTTGTCTGGGGAGGGGGACGTAGGAGAGTGGGCCTGGCAAAACTACAGCTCCGACCTGAGGAGGGCGGTCTTGGAGCGCCGGACTTTCGAGCATATTGTATGGCCAGTCAACTACAATGGCTGTCCTATTGGCTGGCGGGCCGACACATCCAAGAAATTGGGTATACTACACGACTTCTCAGTCACGCTTTACTTCTACCACAGGCTAAGATTCCACCTACGGCTCCCCCCTTACTTAAGAGTAAGCTAAAGAATGATGATGGATTAAACCCAGATCAGTTGACTGGGGGTGAGTGTTTGATTTGCTCTAACGCTCCGTCCATCATCCCCTTTGGTATCGCTTTGTTCGCCCTAAGTTGGCAGGGTATGCCCAGACGTGGGTCCCTTGCTCACTTTGCCACTGGATTCAAGATAGCCTGGCTGATGAGGGTTTTGAACCCGAAACCGGTCCCAGGATGCTTGTTTCTGGTCCAGGGAAGACATGGCTTGGCAGTTCGGGCTGGACTGTTCCCATGAGGCACAGGGTCAGACTGATTTGCATATGGCCATGTCTGAACTGGGGTGGTGGAGTGAGCTAAAGAATGATGATGGATTAAACCCAGATCAGTTGACTGGGGGTGAGTGTTTGATTTGCTCTAACGCTCCGTCCATCATCCCCTTTGGTATCGCTTTGTTCGCCCTAAGTTGGCAGGGTCTGCCCAGACGTGGGTCCCTTGCTCACTTTGCCACTGGATTCAAGATAGCCTGGCTGATGAGGGTTTTGAACCCGAAACCGGTCCCAGGATGCTTGTTTCTGGTCCAGGGAAGAAATGGCTTGGCAGTTCGGGCTGGACTGTTCCCATGAGGCACAGGGTCAGACTCATTTGCATATGGCCATGTCTGAACTGGGGTGGTGGAGTGAGCTAAAGAATGATGATGGATTAAACCCAGATCAGTTGACTGGGGGTGAGTGTTTGATTTGCTCTAACGCTCCGTCCATCATCCCCTTTGGTATCGCTTTGTTCGCCCTAAGTTGGCAGGGTATGCCCAGACGTGGGTCCCTTGCTCACTTTGCCACTGGATTCAAGATAGCCTGGCTGATGAGGGTTTTGAACCCGAAACCGGTCCCAGGATGCTTGTTTCTGGTCCAGGGAAGACATGGCTTGGCAGTTCGGGCTGGACTGTTCCCATGAGGCACAGGGTCAGACTGATTTGCATATGGCCATGTCTGAACTGGGGTGGTGGAGTGAGCTAAAGAATGATGATGGATTAAACCCAGATCAGTTGACTGGGGGTGAGTGTTTGATTTGCTCTAACGCTCCGTCCATCATCCCCTTTGGTATCGCTTTGTTCGCCCTAAGTTGGCAGGGTATGCCCAGACGTGGGTCCCTTGCTCACTTTGCCACTGGATTCAAGATAGCCTGGCTGATGAGGGTTTTGAACCCGAAACCGGTCCCAGGATGCTTGTTTCTGGTCCAGGGAAGACATGGCTTGGCAGTTCGGGCTGGACTGTTCCCATGAGGCACAGGGTCAGACTGATTTGCATATGGCCATGTCTGAACTGGGGTGGTGGAGTGAGCTAAAGAATGATGTTGGATTAAACCCAGATCAGTTGACTGGGGGTGAGTGTTTGATTTGCTCTAACGCTCCGTCCATCATCCCCTTTGGTACCCCCCCTTACTTAAGACAGCATTGATGTACTGGAAGAAGACTCTTCAATACACAAAGAAAGCCCTCCCGTACTCTCCCAATATTCCCTTACTTGGGATCCCTGTCGCACATGGGTCAATCTTGAAAAGGATCGTGTCCCCATGGGAACGGGAGGGGGTGTCTACTGTTGGGGCACTGTTCATAGAGGGTACACTAGCGGACCATGACAACTTCACTCGTGCTCAGGGAGTCCCCTCGACACTATTTCTTCTTCATGCTACCATCATCCATTATGTCAAACGCCATTGGTCCCCTGCTGGGATTGAACCCCCAAAGCATGAATTAGTATATGCTACATATCTGATGGGTACAGGTCGTCATCTCACCCGGTGGCTCTACAGGGGTATTCGAACACACTCAGGAACGTCACTGACTCCACTTCGGACTAAATGGTCACTGGATTTGGTGAGGGAGTTAACGGACAGAGAATGGGCTTCTATTTTAGAATTTCCCAAGAAAGTCTCCCGCAATGCTAAATTTAAATACATACAACACATGATACTACACAGGGCATATCTTACCCCACATAGTCTTAATTGTATCTACCCGGATGCTCAGCTTTCTTGTCCCAGGTGTCAGGAAGCGGACGCTGACCTGCTTCACATGCTATGGGATTGCCCTCGCTTGCGGGCATACTGGCAAACAATTGGTTATAGAGTCCGGGCGGTCACTGGTACGGCTGACTGGTCGGCTGTGGAGAGCTGTCTACTGGGCCGGCATAAACGCCCCAAGAAACAAAAAGTTCAGTATAGATTTGCAGACCTGGCTGTGCTTGTGGCGAAACGAGCCATCACAATGAGGTGGAAATCCGCCCATCCCCCTACAACACTGGCCTGGCAGATGGAAATGATCAGGTGGGGCACTGCAGAGAGTATAATCATTAGGCAAGAAGAATTCAGAGGCCAGCGCAAGACTCTCATTTCTATGGAATGGGACCAAATGTTAGAAACATTCAAAGCCCTCAACTCACTTACTCCTCCGGTGTCCCCAGCTGGACCCGTGCCACTTACGGTTCCCATATCCCCTGCAGTCAACCTGCCCGAAGTTGAGTAACGCCATGCTACGTTCTGTCGTTATTGCCTAGGGATGTATGTATCTGTATGTATTATTGATAAGTTTTGTGGTTCCTTACAGCCAAACCAGTGAGTACAACTTTCTATTGTGTTACATTACAGAGTGTGGGCCAGCGGACCAGGGGGGAGGGGGGTAATTTCAATTGTATTTTCTTCATCCTTTTTTTTCTTCCTTTTTTAAGTGTTGCAATGTTTCGTTGAATAGAAAATCACGAGTTTCCTCTACTGACTGGATAGCTATGTAGATGTAACGCTCCGATCATTTCTGTTCCATGATGGATGTAGCTGTCTTTTTTTTTTTTATGATTGTACCATATGTCAAATGGGCGTGTATTATTACTTATGAAAACTCAATAAAAAAATATGTTTAAAAAAAATGAAGGAGCAGATCCTTAATAATTGTCAAAATCAGCTATTGCATCAATACCTGGTAGATTCAGATCTGACTTCTCCCCAAGAATTGGGAAAGAAGGCAGATAAGTGGGTCAGGACCAGGGTGAATCAGAAAAACCAGAACACTGTTGGTGACCAGAAGAAGCAAGATTCTTCAAAACCTCAGGATAAGGGTGGTGACAAGGGCAAAGATAAGAAGGAGTCTTTAATAGTGCCCCAAAAACCTGCATCTGGGGGGGAGTCACAATCCAACAAAGGTAAAGGCAAAAGAAAACCTTGGTGTTATTTTTGTAAAGTAAAGACCCTTTGGACAAAAGATACTGATTGTCCAAAAGCCATGGAGACTACTCCTACCACCACTGCCCCTAAGGCAACTGCGCCCCCTAGCACAAGTGGTGGTACTGGAAACAAGGGAATAGTGGGGTTAACCTTGGGATCTGAGGTGGGTTCTGGCTTAGACAGAACTCCAGCTCAGGCTGTACTAGTCTGTGATGGTGGCATAGATATTACCACCTTACTTATAAGCCTCAGTAACCTGGGCAAGTACAGACAGCAGCCTTTGATCAATGGTAAGGAGGCAATAGCCTACAGGGACACAGGGGCCAGTGTCACTATGGTGACAGAAAAACTTGTGTCTCCTGGACAGATCATACTTGGTGAGATGTACCAAGTGACCAATGCAAACAATGTCAGGACTGACCATTCCTTGCCAGTTGTTAATTTCAGCTGGGGAGGACTAACTGGCCCTAAAAAGGTTGTGGTAAGTTCAGACCTACCAGTAGATTGTTTGTTGGGCAATGATTTGGAGACTTCAGCTTGGGTGATATGGAATTTAGGACTCATGCCGCAATGTTGGGCATCTCTGCAGATGTGTTTGCTGTGACTAGGTGACAAGCCAAACTGACATCCACTGAACAGGCCCTGGATCCTGGAACAATGGACAAGGTGTCTTCCAAGAGAAGGAGCAGGAGGAGTAAGGCTGTGTCTTCCTCCCAGACTCAGAGTGAGGATCAGTCTCTTGAGGGAGATGATCTCAGTCCCTGTGAAGGAACTGTCCAAGATTAACTTGAACCTGATCAGGTTGAGTTCTTGGGGACAGGGGGCTCTTCCAGGGCAGACTTGAGTTTGAAGCAGCAAACCTGCCCCTCTCCTGAACCCCTCAGACAGCAAGCTGCTGCTGAGGCTGCTGGGAATGTCAGTGGGTCCCACAGGGTCTACTGGGATGAGGGACTCCTTTATTCAGAGGGTAGAGACCCCAAGCCTGGTGCTACCAGGAAGTTGGTTATACCTCTGAAGTTTAGGGCCTTCCTACTCACCCTAGCACATGACATTCCCCTGGCAGGACACTTAGGCCAAAGTAAAACGTTGGACAGGCTTGTCCCTCACTTTCACCAGCCCAACATGTCTGAGGACACAAAGGAGTTTTGTCGCTCCTGTGCCACTTACCAAGTCAGTCAGGGGACGCTCCACTTACCGGCACCACCGGCAACAGGAAATCGGGGGAGACTACAGCTCCCAGACTGCTCCTGAGGGCAGACACAGCTGCCTTGCATCGCGCGCCAGGAGGCGCATAAAGGGCCACGCGGATCTCGCTTCGCGGGACGCTCCACTTACCGGCACCACCGGCAACAGGAAATCGGGGAGACTACAGCTCCCAGACTGCTCCTGAGGGCAGACACAGCTGCCTTGCATCGCGCGCCAGGAGGCGCATAAAGGGCCACGCGGATCTCGCTCGCGGGACGCTCCACTTACCGGCACCACCGGCAACAGGGAAATCGGGGAGACTACAGCTCCCAGACTGCTCCTGAGGGCAGACACAGCTGCCTTGCATCGCGCGCCAGGAGGCGCATAAAGGGCCACGCGGATCTCGCCGCGGGACGCTCCACTTACCGGCACCACCGGCAACAGGAAATCGGGGGAGACTACAGCTCCCAGACTGCTCCTGAGGGCAGACACAGCTGCCTTGCATCGCGCGCCAGGAGGCGCATAAAGGGCCACGCGGATCTTGCTTCGCGGGACGCGCGCGGGCTCGCCCGGGCAAAGCCCGGGCCAAGGGCGGGCCCGTCCTTGCCCGTCAGTGTCCGGAAGAGGCTGGGCTGGGCTACCCCTCGAACGTCCAATATGGGTAAGCGTAAGCAACTGTGTGGTCAGGACCAGGGAGGGGTAAAAGCTAAAATACCAAGGAAATCGGAATCTATTATTTCCTATTTAACTTCGGCGGTGGGAGCCCTTAATAAGGAGATTGCCAATGCAGAAAAAGAACTGGGTATGGGTACGAGTCAAGAGCCAGAGGAGGGGAATGTTACATCTGATTCCGTAACTATAATACCTGTTCCCCTGGAACCCACGGTACTGATTTCAACACCGTTAGTTGCACAGGGCACTCTAACGTGTAATGCTGTTCAGCCTGGGGATATGGCTGACGTTACTAAGGCCCCTTTGCCCAAGTTAGAAAAGGCACCAAAAAGGCTGTCTCTGGGACTTGCTGGGAAAAAGAGACCTACTAGTAAATCCTGTAAACGGGATAGAGGCGCAAAAAGAAGTACGTCTATTCAAGGGAATGACATGATTGAAAATATTGACCTGACAGTTCGGAACTTGGTGGAAGAGATTTTTACCTCAAGGTTGGAATCTGCTCTCACTGTTATAGCAAAAGACATTATTGACACTTTGCAAACTTGTGTTGCTGGGATTTTGGAAAAATGTGAGCGTATTGACACTTTTTTAATGACCTCAAAACCCTTGTTTGTTCCTCCTAGTTCATTTACGCCTCCTAATGTCCAAGTAGAGACTAGGCCAAGCTCTGGATTAGTCAATTTGGGCGCTCATCCAGTTTCCCCGTTACGGGTAAGGTCAGAATTTGGAGAGAGGGAGAGTGCTGGGGCATACCAGGTCCGCCCGGTAAGGGGGGGGGATCGTAGCCATAGAGATAGGAACTTTGAGGGACTGACAGACAATGCCCAGACCCTGGTTACTAGGGAGCCTCTACTATCCCACGAGAGGCCAGTAAATCTTAATTGTGGTAGTATTAATCTCCCCCCAGAAGCGACTCCTTTGGCCGCGGTTCTTGTGAGGGTCCCACCACTTAATCCTGATGAGAATGAACCCACCTCGACCCTTCTGCTAAAAGTAAAAAAATGGTGTGATCAATATTGTACAGGAAGTACTGAAATTTCCTCTGCCATTATAATAGCTAGACGAGTGGGGTGGGTGGGTAACCGCCCGAAACAATTGGATGGCGATTGTATTATTGTTAATTTTAATACACGGAACGTAGCAGATAGATTGTTCTGGGATGCCTCGGACATTAATCGGGATCAGGGGAATGGGGGTATCAGAGCCTTGCCATTGGGTTATTTTTATCCTCCAGTTAGAAGATTGAATGCACTTGCCAAATCTCATAGTGAGATATATTTGAGGAGGCCTTTTCAGCCTCTTAAACGCATTGATGAAACTAAAAATTTGGAGATCTGTCCAGAAAGTTTTAATATTAGAGACACAATAGACTCGCAAATTCTTCCTGGGAAATTAAGCGGTGAAGGGCAGGGCATAGCCCTTTTAAATAGATTTTCTCCACTGTCCCAGTTAGATGAGAATGACTGACTAGAGTCATCTCATGATTGTCTATCTGATTTCGGCCAGAATCACCAGTCTATGGACCTACAAACTGTTTCCAATTGTAAGATCATTAGCTGGAACATTGCGGGGCTTAGATCTAAAAGGGATGATCCTAGCTGGCTTGAGTTTATAAAAATATGATATTATTGCTCTCCAGGAAACATGGGACAGGGAGAGCAATTTTTGGCTGGACGGGTTTAAATCTTTTTCTCACCTGCACGTCCTACCCTGGCAGGTAGAGCCAAGGGGGCTTAGTACTCCTTCTTTCTTTAAATTTGAAAGGGTCTGTAAAAATGTTGGAGGTAAGCTCCCATAATTGTATGATACTAGAACTGTGTATTCCAACTGGTCCCAAAATATTATTAATTAATTTTTATAATTCTGGCGAATGCGACACTTTGAATGAACATCTTTCTTATTTGAAATGTTTTTTAGAAGTTTATAGATCGAAGCAATTCACTTTTTATTATATCATTCTTATGGGCGATTTTAATATTCATTTGTGTAATTTGAATTGTTATGGTGATGATTTTTTGGGTCCTCAATATTTGGTGTCACCCCATTTTGAGCATACGCAAAAGGGGGAGGCCCTGGAGGACCTCCTGGCAGGAGTTGATCTCTTTGAACCTGGTTTTTATGATTTATCTGAGAGGGTTCCGACATTTAAAGCTAAGGGAAGGGATACTATCATTGACTATATATTTTTGTCCCCCTTATTGTTAGCTAATGTAGTATCCTATAATGCTAAGTTGTCCCCCTTAGTGATCACAACCCAGTAATTCTTGAATTACATAAAGACTTGGGCCTTTTATGTTCATTGGGTGGGAACATAGGAGTTAATCACGTGACTACAAGTGATCAGGGGAGGAGGCTCAAATGGGCTAAAGTAATCCCTGAATCTTTTCTTGTTAATTTATGCATGAACGCTAAAGATGATATTGCAAAGTGTGTTGATCATTCCACCCCAAAGGATGAGGTGATTAGATGTTTTGAAGGTATCTGTCATCAGGTAGCAATTGACCTGACTGTT
The DNA here is from genome assembly GCA_963921515.1 of Calotriton arnoldi. NCBI lineage: Eukaryota > Metazoa > Chordata > Amphibia > Caudata > Salamandridae > Calotriton > Calotriton arnoldi. The sequence continues at coordinate 1,945,917 of CAWUFW010002792.1, read as the reverse complement.
AAATCCAAACCTAGACCTAAACCAGTGGAAAGGTGGTTTGACACAAACTGCTCTAGGGCCCATCGCATCTTAGCACAAGCCCTGAAAAAGAGACCAAGAGATAGGGAGCAGATAGCTAGCCTTCGGAGGTCTTATAAGCTAGCGATACATACCCGTAAAAGTGAGATTAAATCGGAGGCCTGGAATGCTCTAATGTCTGTTGAAGTTTTAAAGGATAGCTCAAAATTTTGGGCTATTGTTAATACACCTTTCTTTTCAGGCATAGAGAATGACATAATGGAAACTAACATATCAGAAGACCAGTGGTTGGCACATTTTAATACAATCTATAGTTCAAGTGAGGTGCAGGTTCCCTCTTCAGGATTGGATATTTATGGTGATTTTTCTCTGCTGGTTTTTAATGAGGTGGATATTGAAAAGGCAATAGTTGAGACCTCCAGTAATAAGGCCCCTGGCCCTGATTGTGTCCCTGCAGATCTGTATAAGAGTGAACCTAAATTTTGGGCCAAGATCCTGGCCAATGTGTTTAATGCTTCTGTTGGGCAGGGGTTCCCTGCGTCTTGGTCCCTGTCTACAATTATACCAGTTTTTAAAAAAGGTCAAAGAGGTGACCCTTGGTGTTATAGACCTATATCACTGATTGATTCTGCCGTCAAAATCCTAGGTAAAGTAATTTTGGCTAAAGTCACTGATTGGGTAAATGATAACCGGGTTTTATCCAATCTTCAGTATGGTTTTAGACAGGGCAGAAGTACCATGGATCAGTGTCTTAACTTATATTTATTAATAGGCAAATACACCGTAGCCAAAAAAGGTCCCCTACAAATGGCTTTTATGGATCTTATCTTCTGCCTTCGATCTGGTTAACAGATCGAAGCTTTGGTCCATTTTACTTGGTATGGGTATTGATCCTTGTTTGGTTTATTTTTTAGCAGACTTACATCGGGATCTTTTAGCAGTAGTTAGGGTCACTCGGGAAGGTAAATGCACTAGTCACTTTAAATCAGGTAGAGGTGTCCGTCAGGGCTGTATATTGGCGCCATTACTTTTTACTCTTTATATTAATGCTTTAGATAAAATCTTGGAACAGGCGAGCTTGGATATTCCGCGTGTAGGAACTAGGACTATTCCGGTCCTACTATACGCGGATGAAGCCGTCTTATTATCCCGAACCGCTATTGGCCTCCAGAGACTGTTGGATGCATTCGGGGATTTTATGAAATCCCTGGATTTGGTTGTGAATATGTCAAAGTCACACGTTATGATAATGGGTCAAAGTAAAAGAAAAGGAAAAATCTTCTCATGCAATGGAGCGGAGGTGTCTAGAGTGACCTCCTTTACATACCTAGGGGTCTTATTTGATGATAGATGCTCCTGGGTCCCCCAATCTAGAGCAAAAAAACGCAGTAGTAAGATCAACATCAGCTTTATTAGGGTTTACACACCGACTGGGAGCAAAGCCTTTTGAAGCTATTCTTTCCATCTATAGATCTAAATGTTTGGCCATTGCTACATATGGCTCTGCTATTTGGGGCTATAAACAGCAGATGGGGATGCAGATGGCTGAAAATAAATTTTTACGAACCCTTCTGTCTGTGCCCCAATCAACCCCAACATTTGCTATTCATCAGGAATTGGGGTTGGGTTATGTAACTGACTCACTGAGACTGGCCCCCTTGGTCTGCTGGCTTAAAACCTGGCTTAACCCTGAGATAATCCTGAATCATCAAATTTTACGGGATGTTGTTGCCCTGGAGAAAGCTAACAGCATCCCGTGGCTGTCTTATGTTAGGTCTATGTTTTTTAAACTAGGGCAACCTGATATTTATAATGCCCCAGAAGGGATCAAAAAGATGATGTAATTTGGGTAAAAGCACAATTTTTAAATATACTGATGTTGGAACGAGAGGACCGGAGATTCAAAACCTTCGGTTAGGGCTCATTACTTAATTATTTCTTCCCCGTCAATTGAGCCTTACTTGAGAATTGTAACCAAGCCTTATCACCGTTGGCTACTGATAAGGTTCCGCTTCAACCTGATTCATTTCTCCCTGGGTAACCTTCTGGGATGGTGTAAGCCAGAGGATATAGGCCTGTGCCAGTGTGATAATTTTTCATTGCAGGATACATTGCATTTTATCATGTTTTGTGATTTTTATAATGAAATACGGAGGAGGTTTTTAGTCCCCTCTTGAGGGGAAAAGGTTTTATACAGGCAAGACCAGCTTTAATGTATCTTCAATTGTTAGATGATACCTGGAACATTTTTAATATTGCTAGTTTTCTTGTGGCTGCTGTTCGCCTTAGGAGAAGGAGATTTCTTATGATTAATGATGCATGCATTTTCAAAATCACCCTAATGTAATTATTTTAGTTGATAAATTTCAAGCTCTGATGAATTATAGATTTTTGTAGGAATTTTAATGTCTTTTTTATATCGCCCAACTGAATTGAATGATATTATTGTTGTTTTATGTTCTGTGTACTGTACTTTTATGATTTTAATTATTCGAATAAAGTGATTTGACTGACTGACAGTGGTAAGGCAGGTGGCACCACAAAGGCCCCCCTGATACCACTACCAGTGGTGGGGGATCCCTTTGAGAGGGTTGGGATTAACATAATTTGTCCCGTTAGCCCTCCTACAGCATCTGGGCACAGTTATATTCTAGTGGTGATGGACCATGCCACTAGGTATCCAGAAGCCGTTCCCCTTAGGACCACTACAGCTCCTGTGGTGGCAAGGGCCCTCTTGGGATTTTTTTCCAGGGTGAATTTCCCTAAGGAGGTCTTAACTGACAGAGGTACAAACTTCATGTCCAGTTATATTACTGCAATGTGGAAGGAGTGTGGTGTGAATTATAAATTCTGAATTATGTTGCGCACACCCTTTGCTACCTATGAAATTAAAACAATTATCATTTATGACCAAAATTATCTCTGGTTTGCGTGCAGGTCAGGAGAGAGGTTGCCTGCCTTTGCTAATAATCAAAACCCTGAACAAGTGACACTGCACTTGATGCCTGGCCGCACAGCTTGAAGTTACATTGAACACTTAATCATATGTTATACAATGTTACAAAATATCCAAATCTAAAGTCATCATTCTGTTGTTTATTCAATTAGAATTTCATTCTCTCAAAATTTTATTTTCTCAATTAAACGAACAGTTACAAAAACATACTGATTTTCAGCAACATCAAATTCTTTCTCAAAAGAATGTAAACAAAATGTCTTGTATTATTCACTGTATCACAATTCCTTGAACATTCTGATGGAGATGCCCAATGCATTTCGGGATTAGAATTCACCACACCCTATCATCCTCAACGCAATGGGTTAGTTGAAAGGTTCAACAAAACCCTCAAGGCCATGATCATGGGCCTCCCAGAAAAGCTTAGGCGAAAATGGGATATCCTTCTGCCCTGCCTTCTCTTTGCCTAAAGAGGTCCCTCAGAAGGGGGTTGGCTACAGCCCTTTTGAACTTCTGTTTGGGCATCCAGTTAGGGGTCCCTTGTGTTTGGTGAAGGAGGGATGGGAGTTACCTCTCAAACCTCCCAAACAAGACATAGTTGACTATGTACTTGGGCTCCGCTCCAGGATGGCTGAGTACATGAAGAAGGCAAGTCAAGAATTACAAAAAGCTTGGCATGACCAAAACGCTGTCCTGACTATTTACCAACCAGGCCAGAAGGTGTGGGTATTGGAGCCTGTGGCCCCGTCAACCCTCTAAGATAAATGGAGTGGGCCCCACATTATCATTGAGCAAAAAGGTTAGGTCACATACTTGGTGGACCTTGGCACTCGCAGGACCCCCCCAGGGTGCTCCATGTGAACAGGCTCAAACCTGTTGTAAACAGGGCTGACATGGGCTTGCTCATGGCAACTGATGAGAGACAGGAGGAAGAGAGTGACCCTCTCCCTGATCTCCTCTTACAAACACTGATTTGTTTTTTTTCTTAAATCTCTTTTATTAAGTTTGTGCACTTTTATCTGTTGTTACATGCATACATGGTGTCTCACTGATTACAGATACAGAGAAGATCATGTCAACAGTTCAACAGAACATCCGTGGAATACTGGCGCTGAAATTGTCAACTTAGTCTCTGTGACTAGTGTCCAAGTCGCCATAACATCGACTATGAAGTTAAGTACATTTGTTTGTGTAACCATTAGTTGCTGTTCGCATTATGTAATATACACAGTTCGGTGCTTGTAGGTACAGATACAGCCAACTTCAACTTATGACAGAGTTCTTTTGATTTTAACAAGTATTACAAATAAGGCAAAAATAAACTTTAAAGAAAAAACATTGACCCTCCCGTAGTCCCCCCTCCACCTCTCTATATATACATTCGTACATTGCTGCCCTATTAGCACATTACCCCTTTCCTCCCAGTTATGTCACGTTAGCCTGTGTGAATCATGACGGACATTTATTTGCTAATATGGAAAGATGGAACATATGCGCATAGCACGTCTGTGCGTGTCGGTTACCCGCGTGCTTCTCAGATTGGGGAGCCCCCCAAGTCCCCACTTGTGTGTTGTTGTAGCGTGGTTAAGCACACGTTCAAGTGCGTGGCTTTGGGGACCTGCCTCAGACCCAGTGTTTCCTCACGCCTGATGGCAAGGCCCTCCGCCTTAGCCCAAGCAAGCATTGAGTGTCGCCATGCCTGCGCATGTGGCGGTTCCGCTGCTTTCCATCTTTTTGTGAGCAATCTCTTGGCCACTACGATCCCCAAGTCTAGGAACCTGGATGTCACTTTGGTGGCCGCCGTTCTCCGGAACTTATGTAATAGATATACTGGCCAAGCAAAAGGTAGTTCGCTTCCTGTGCAGGCATGCAACAGACTGGCTACTGCGCTCCAATACGCAACGATCCGGGGGCAACTCCATAACATGTGCGTTATGTCGGCTCCCACCTCAGCACGTCTAGGGCACGCAGCGTCTGTTCTACTAAAGTAACGGTTATTGTTGGCAGGTGTAAGGGAGACCCTGTGTATTATATACAGTTGAATTTGTCTGAACCGCATGTTTCTGGGTATGCATGTTGGGCTTTCTAGTGTCTGAGCCCATTCCTTGTCAGTGAGTGGGTGTCCCAGGTCTAGTTCCCATTTTTTGCGGAGGGGGTCCAGACTTATTGCGGCATGAACTCTGAATGACACAGCGAACCAACGTATGAGATGCCTACCATGCCCCATGACATGTAAATATTGCATCACAAGGTGTGTCTGCTGTTCTGTAGCCATGTCTCCCCATTTGGTTGCTAGCGTGGCTACCAGTGAGCGATGCACGAGAAACTGCCCAGGCGGAAACCCCTCCTCCTCCACCAGGGACGTGTATGGTATAAGTGTTCCGTCTCTGTAGAGAACCCCAAGGGTCTGGACGCCTTTCTCCTGCCATCCCTCGATTGCTTGCGCTGTCAGCAGTGCATGGCTACTAGGGGACCCCACTAATGGTATTGCCGGCGCATAGGGAGTCACGGCCCGTGTGATATATAAACCTCTACGGAAACATTTCTATGCCACGACCAGCAGCAATGGCCTGTGTGTCTCGCCTTCGCGCTAGGATGGAAGAGCCCAATGATTTGACTCAGTGTATATGGAGGCTGTGCAGCTGCCGTATCTGCGCGATGTCTATCAGCCAACCACCAGGCTATCCACTGCAATTGAGCAGCTAAGTAGTAGTGTTCAAAACAGGGTGCGGCCAACCCCCCTTGGTCTGTTGGTAAATAAAGCTTTTGTAACTGCATTCTGTGTCATGCCTTGCCCCATATGAAGTCCCTAACCTGTTTCTCCAGTGTAGCAAAGAAGGAGGCTGGAATATATAGAGGTAGGTTCGCGAAGTAATACAGAAGCCGTGGGAGGGCTACCATTTTGGCCAGTGCCACTCTTCCTGTTACGGTAAGTGGGAGTGTGCCCCAGAATTGCATTTGCGATCGGACGGCCGTCAGCGCTCTTCCCAGGTTCCCATCAAATAGATCTTGTGGCTGACGATAGACCTGGATGCCTAGGTAACGAAAGGCGCGCTCCCTCCACTGCACTGCTCTACCATTAATGGTAAGGCCGGGGTCGCGACAGCCTTCGTTGAATGCGTATAGGCAGGACTTTCCGACATTGACCCAGAGCCCAGAGATGGCGGCAAAGTTCTGTAACAAGTGTGCCAGCTGGTTAGGGACCCTCTCTGTAGCCCGAATATATACTAAGAGATCGTCAGCGTAGAGAGTTACTTGGTGCACTTCATCTCCTAGAGGTATACCATCTCCCAGCGTGGCGCGTAGTGCGTCTGCTAAAGGCTCTATTGCGAGCGCGAAAAGGAGCGGGGATAAGGGGCACCCCTGCCTAGTTCCCCTTCGCACTGGAATAGCATCTGACAGATAAGGCCCCAGCCGTACCCTAATGGTGGGGTCAATGTAAAGCAAATTGACGAGCTGTAAGAACCCTGGGCCTAGATCATATTTCTGCAACGCCGCCGCTAGGTAGCCCCACTCTAGGGAATCAAAGGCCTTTTCCAGGTCTAGAATGAGGCAGCCTGCTCTCGGCCAGTCTTGCACAGCGTCCGTCGCCACTCTAGAAAAGCGCCGCAGATTAAGGGAGGTGCTCCGGGATGGTACAAAACCATTTTGGTCAGCATGGACCAGCGTGGGGACTACTGGCGCCAGTCGTTCCGCCAATACTTTTGTCAGAATTTTGTAGTCCGTGTTTAGTAGGGCGAGGGGCCTATAAGAACTAAGTTCCGCTGGCTCCTTGTCCGGCTTTAGTAGGGATACCAGATACGCCTCTCGCATTGAGGGAGGTAGTCCTCGCTCTTCTAAGGCAGTAGTGTACAGGGCCAGGACATACAGCGCAAGCAGATCTCTGTATGCTTTATAAAATTCCGACGGCAGGCCGTCGGGTCCGGGCGTTTTCCAGGAGGCTAGGGATCCAATGGCATCACTTATCTCTTCCAATGAGAGCTGCTCATTCAGCGCCCCCGATGTTCATCTGTTGGTGTGGGTAATTGTATGGAATTGAGAAACTCCTCCAACCTCTGCACATCGCAGCGCCCACGAGTTTGATAGAGCTGTGTGTAATGCTGCCCCATCTCTTGGTGTATTTCGTGTTGAGTATACAACATTTGCCCTGTGTCTGTGCGTATGGCCCCGATGGGAGCGCGGGCGTACTCCTGCTTAATCAGCCTGGTGAGGAGCTGACCGGCCCGATCCGCCGAGGCGTGTGTACGGGCTGTGTGCACTGCATAGTTGTGGCATTTCAGGCGCTCTAACAGGTCAGCATGCTCAGCACGCAACTGTTCTAGGCGTCTCGGGTCTCTGCCATGTCCCTCACCTTCTTGTTCCTGACGCAGAAGTTGGGATTCTATTTTCTTAAGGGAGGTGGTAGGTGTTTGCGGATATTCCATGTGGCTCCCATACAGTGCCCCCTGATCGTTGATTTAAATGCTTCCCACTCTATTGCTACGCTACTCGCCGTGCCCTCGTTGAGCTCAAAATATGTGAGAGTGGCCATCCCTAGTGATGAGCGGAACTCTGGGTCTTCCAACGCACTAGTCTGAAGGCGCCATGTCGGTATTGGGGGACGGTCTGCCTCCCACTCGAGCTGCATCCACAGCGGGTTGTGATCAGAGTGGGTCCGGCCTAGATAGTCTGTTTTCTTAATTAACGGGAGTAATGAGGGTGAGCCCACAAGCCTGTCAAGGTGCACATGCAGCCCATGAACTGCCGAGTAGTGGGAATAGGCTCGCGCAACAGGATTAAGGGCGTGCCAGAAGTCCACCAGTGTCCAGTGCGCGAGCCAATCCGTAAGAGCCTGAGCGTTGGACGTGGCGAGAGTTTTGTGAAGAGGCGGAAACGATCTATCTAGGTCCACACTGAGTACTGAATTAACATCCCCTCCTATCAACCATGGGAGTCCGGCCCATGGAGCTAGCTTCTCTGAGAGGCGCACAAGGAAAGATGCTTGGTCCACGTTGGGGGCATATATGGAACCCAATAACATTGGCTGACCATTAAGGCGCCCTCTGACAAATGTGTATCGGCCATCAGCATCAGTAAGGTCTTCCTCTTGCACAAATGGGACCCCTGCCCTTACCCAAATCAGCGTGCCCCGTGCGTGTGCCGAGTGCGTGGTGCCAAAAACCTGACCTCTCCATCGTCTGCGCAGCTTTTCCAGCTCTGTATGTGTCATGTGTGTCTCCTGCAGTAGGACTATGCCAACCAAATGGCGCTGTAGGTAGGCAAAGATCGAGTATCTACGCGTGGGTGTGTGCATGCCGCGTATATTCCATGTGAGTATGTTGGTTCGCGTCATGGCTGATGTGTATGCCTATTAGGGGGGGAGCAAGGCGGCCGGCATATTTTCGGGCATGTAGTGTAGGTGGAGAGCCTCTGGGTGGTCCTACATAACCAAAACTTCAGTTTAAACATTAACAGTCATAACTGTGAGGGGCGAACTCTTCGGAGATGTCCGTCCAAACTTTTGTGCAACAGTGACAGAAACTAGTCCAGTGTAGCGTCTGGTAGGGGTGTGTGTGTCGTGTGCTTGACTATTTTGCGCGTGCTCCCTTCATGTTCTCTTGTTGCCACCCGCCATCCAGGCCGGTGCGCATGGCGTGTGTTGCCTCAGCACATGTGTCACTGGTCACGAACCTACACATGAAGGGGATGCGTTGCCTACCCATGCCTTATCTTGTGTGTGCGGGGTCGCCCACAATCTGCCTCATGACTGGGTGTTTGGCAATTTCTTAGTGTGAGTGCGCCGGCTTCGGCATGTATCGTGAGCCTGTGGGGGTAGAGCCTATTGGGGGATACTAGCCCGCCTAGGCGTGCATTGACGGCACCCCAGTATCTCAGGACCGGCGACATATGCTTCCCATTATGGTGGTGTCCCACCCCCAGTGAGTTGGTAGGTATTGTTGTGTCTGTGCCTAATGTGGCCACCCGCCCATCCAGCCAGTGCGCGGGGAGATATACCGTGATGATTGCCCGTTATGCCTATGCGTGGGTGTCACATGTGAGGTGTGCCCGCCTGCATCTGAGATGCCTATAGCGCATTCAGCAACAACTGGTAAACATCAGCACTGGAAACAATTCAAATAAGTCTCTACTTGCGTGGAAGACCCCAGTTTAGTGCGTGACATCTGTAGCCTTTCAAATGAGGTCATCAGCAGTTTGTGGAGTGACTGTCGGCATGCGTGCGCCGTCCAGGTCGTCAGGCATGGGGGTCAAAGAACCGCTGACTGTTGCTGACTCAGAGGAGCACACCTCTTGGCGCTCCCGGTACATCGTGGTGGCGAGTGCCGCAACGACCCCTAGGGCACCCTGTCACTCCTTTCTGCTCTGTTCTGGGCTTGGTGCCGTTGCTGTTGATTTCGTGTGTTCTAGCTTCCCCCGCCTCCCTCGCCGACATGTCCGCTGACCAGCAGCTCTGGTGGATTCTGCATCCGAGGGCCGAGGCCCGTTCCACTGTCCCGACTCCTCCAGCCAGTCCCATACCTCCCCAGGCGACTCGAAGAAGCGGACCACGCCCTTCGCCACTACTCTCAGCTTAGTGGGGAACAGGAGGGAGTAGGTGATTTCTAGCTCGCGGAGCTTTCGTTTCACGGCCATGTAGGTACTCCTGCGCCTCTGTACTTGTGCCATGTAATCCGGAAACACCATAATTGTGCTGCCGCCAACTTTAAGATCCGTGATTTTCCGTGTTTCACATAGGACTGCATCCCTATCCTGATAGTTTAGAAGCTTGAACAGGAACGGACGTGGCCGGGCTCCCGGTGGCGGTCTATGAGCTGGCACCCGATGAGCCCGTTCAACTACAAAGTGCGCTGACAGTGTTCCCGGGGGTAATATGTCCTGGAGCCAACGTTCAACATATTGTTCGGGATTTCGACCTTCTTCCCCCTCCGGGAGTCCAACGACTCAGACATTGTTGCGGCGGGAGCGCCCTTCCACATCCTTGACCCTGTCCTCCAGTGCGTGCATGCGGTCTAGGATGTCTTGCAGTGCCGCAGTGTGGCTCTGTGTGATGGGTTTTAGCTCCGTTAGTGACTGATCTTGCTGGTGAACCTTTTCAGATAGTTTATGATGGTCGGCACGCAGCAGGGTGAAGTCCGATGTGACCTTGTCGATCTTGGATTCGAGGGAGGACTTTGTCTGGTCCAGCGTGTTCCCGATTTTTTCTACTGCTGCCAGCACTGAGTCCAGCTTGGCTGCAAGCGACGTGTTTAGAGAGTCTCCGATCACTTCCCCTCCTGTGCGCGGTGTCTCCGGGTTGCTAGCACGCATGGCACCCTGCTGCATGGTCGTGCGCAGGCGGCCCATTGCTAGCTGTTGCGCGGTAGGCATTCACCTGCACCGGGCAGTTTTTATGCAGTAGCTCTCTTGGTGCCGTGACGCGGCCCCTAGGTCAATGTTGATCGCCACACGTATGGGAAGGTATCCAACGGCCATCGTCCCAGGTGTCACAGTGGGTGTCCAGACTCACCCCGTAGTCCTAGCGTGATCTCGTCGTCCCCCAGATGATGGGCGTCGGCTTCAAATGTGTTAAGAGCTTGTGGCACGATCTTGCGCTTGCACCCAGCACCTGGCTTCCTCCAGTGAGCGTTCTTAGGTCTCAGAGGAAGACCCCCAATGTCCGCCGAGCGTCCACACGGGCTTTTCCCAGCGCATCAGACTGTAAGGGACCAGGTACAGTTCGTCCCCCGGAGCGCCGTAGGTCGTCCTCAGCACGGGGCGGTGTCGGTTGTCTGCAGGGTTCCACCAGGCGCAGGGCGGGGGCCTATAGGGGCGTACCTCTGCGGGTCCGTACCAGATTGCTTCGGTTTGTGACCCCGGCGTGTTCTGAGAACCCTCAGTGTGCTGGTGGTAGGCGTCATTCACTCCTGGCTGCTCCGCTCGGCGCCACGCTATTTCTTATGGATGATCTCGTGTGTCTCTCCTCAACTCTGTGCCTGTCTCTACCGCACTAGAGGCACAGCGCCTCACACAGCTGGGAACTGCTTGATGAGCTCTGCCACCAGGAACGTGCAGCTCAGTCCATCTCCTAGCCTCTTGGCAGTACCGCTTACGTTGCCTCCTGAAGGTAACTACAACCGCACTACCATGGAGTGCGTGTCATTTGCCACCCCGGGTGTCACTGCAGGGGCTTCCCCGGTTGTCGGGATGAGTGTACAGAGACTGGTGAAGGGCACCTTGCCCACTCCCAGATGCAGGTTCACGCCGACCTTCACGGTGTGCCTGACAGGAGTCACTCTCTTATGGCCCAGAGTCTTCCTGCCTGCGAATGTGGTCTCCCGCTAGTTTCCAGGCTCCATATGGTCCCCAGGATATCGCAAATAGCAAACAGGTGCCCACACTCACCACTGTGTCTTGAGAAGGGGAGGGGGGGCTCCCCTCACCGTCAGGACCGACCAAAGCTCCCCCGGGCCTCTGTTTCTCCCTTTACTGGCGGCGACCCTCACCTGCCAGCCTGGTTTCGTGGGTTTCCAAAGTGTACGCTGTGCCTCCGGGCGGTCCGTACCGCTAGCAACTCCGTACGTACAATGGGCGCGGGTGCTCCCCAGTCTCCCCTTTGTTCCACGGATGCGGCCGGCAACCAGACGGGTCTCCTCCGATCAGGGCCCCCAGCGGGAGGTGCGGCGCATCGCCGGTCACCGGGCACCCGCCTCCACACAGCGCAATCTTCACAGCAGGCAGGCACGTACCTCCGCAGTGTCGCACCTCAACAGCAGCGACCAGTGTCTTCCACGTGGGCCCCGATCTCCACCTGTGCCATGGCGGGCGTCCCGTTCCGGGCGTTGCTGTAGCGCGGACTGGCACCACAGATCACGGATCACCTGCCACTTCGCTGCGAGGCTTGTCTGGTCCGCAGAACACACAAGGTGATGGACGGAATGTTGCACAATGGCAAAACATTCACCCCCAGTCACAGATCTGGGTTTAATCCATCGTTATTTTGCTCACCACGCCACCCCAGTTCAGACATGGCCATATGCAAATCAGTCTTGACCCTGTGCCTCATGGGAACAGTCCAGCCCGAACTGCCAAGCCATGTCTTCCCTGGACCGGAATCAAGCATCCTAGGACCGGTTTCTGGCTATCAGCCGTCATCAGCCAGGATAGCTTGACTCCAGTGGCGCAGTGAGCACGGGACCCACGTCTGGGCATACCCTTCCCACATAGGGCGAACAGCAAAACACACAAGGTGATGGACGGAATGTTGCACAATGGCAAAACATTCACCCCCAGTCACAGATCTGGGTTTAATCCATCGTTATTTTGCTCACCACGCCACCCCAGTTCAGACATGGCCATATGCAAATCAGTCTTGACCCTGTGCCTCATGGGAACAGTCCAGCCCGAACTGCCAAGCCATGTCTTCCCTGGACCGGAATCAAGCATCCTAGGACCGGTTTCTGGCTATCAGCCGTCATCAGCCAGGATAGCTTGACTCCAGTGGCGCAGTGAGCACGGGACCCACGTCTGGGCATACCCTTCCCACATAGGGCGAACAGCAAAACACACAAGGTGATGGACGGAATGTTGCACAATGGCAAAACATTCACCCCCAGTCACAGATCTGGGTTTAATCCATCGTTATTTTGCTCACCACGCCACCCCAGTTCAGACATGGCCATATGCAAATCAGTCTTGACCCTGTGCCTCATGGGAACAGTCCAGCCCGAACTGCCAAGCCATGTCTTCCCTGGACCGGAATCAAGCATCCTAGGACCGGTTTCTGGCTATCAGCCGTCATCAGCCAGGATAGCTTGACTCCAGTGGCGCAGTGAGCACGGGACCCACGTCTGGGCATACCCTTCCCACATAGGGCGAACAGCAAAACACACAAGGTGATGGACGGAATGTTGCACAATGGCAAAACATTCACCCCCAGTCACAGATCTGGGTTTAATCCATCGTTATTTTGCTCACCACGCCACTCCCAGTTCAGACATGGCCATATGCAAATCAGTCTTGACCCTGTGCCTCATGGGAACAGTCCAGCCCGAACTGCCAAGCCATGTCTTCCCTGGACCGGAATCAAGCATCCTAGGACCGGTTTCTGGCTATCAGCCGTCCTCAGCCAGGATAGCTTGACTCCAGTGGCGCAGTGAGCACGGGACCCACGTCTGGGCATACCCTTCCCACATAGGGCGAACAGCAAAACACACAAGGTGATGGACGGAATGTTGCACAATGGCAAAACATTCACCCCCAGTCACAGATCTGGGTTTAATCCATCGTTATTTTGCTCACCACGCCACCCCAGTTCAGACATGGCCATATGCAAATCAGTCTTGACCCTGTGCCTCATGGGAACAGTCCAGCCCGAACTGCCAAGCCATGTCTTCCCTGGACCGGAATCAAGCATCCTAGGACCGGTTTCTGGCTATCAGCCGTCATCAGCCAGGATAGCTTGACTCCAGTGGCGCAGTGAGCACGGGACCCACGTCTGGGCATACCCTTCCCACATAGGGCGAACAGCAAAACACACAAGGTGATGGACGGAATGTTGCACAATGGCAAAACATTCACCCCCAGTCACAGATCTGGGTTTAATCCATCGTTATTTTGCTCACCACGCCACCCCAGTTCAGACATGGCCATATGCAAATCAGTCTTGACCCTGTGCCTCATGGGAACAGTCCAGCCCGAACTGCCAAGCCATGTCTTCCCTGGACCGGAATCAAGCATCCTAGGACCGGTTTCTGGCTATCAGCCGTCATCAGCCAGGATAGCTTGACTCCAGTGGCGCAGTGAGCACGGGACCCACGTCTGGGCATACCCTTCCCACATAGGGCGAACAGCAAAACACACAAGGTGATGGACGGAATGTTGCACAATGGCAAAACATTCACCCCCAGTCACAGATCTGGGTTTAATCCATCGTTATTTTGCTCACCACGCCACCCCAGTTCAGACATGGCCATATGCAAATCAGTCTTGACCCTGTGCCTCATGGGAACAGTCCAGCCCGAACTGCCAAGCCATGTCTTCCCTGGACCGGAATCAAGCATCCTAGGACCGGTTTCTGGCTATCAGCCGTCATCAGCCAGGATAGCTTGACTCCAGTGGCGCAGTGAGTACGGGACCCACGTCTGGGCATACCCTTCCCACATAGGGCGAACAGCAAAACACACAAGGTGATGGACGGAATGTTGCACAATGGCAAAACATTCACCCCAGTCACAGATCTGGGTTTAATCCATCGTTATTTTGCTCACCACGCCACCCCAGTTCAGACATGGCCATATGCAAATCAGTCTTGACCCTGTGCCTCATGGGAACAGTCCAGCCCGAACTGCCAAGCCATGTCTTCCTGGACCGGAATCAAGCATCCTAGGACCGGTTTCTGGCTATCAGCCGTCATCAGCCAGGATAGCTTGACTCCAGTGGCGCAGTGAGCACGGGACCCACGTCTGGGCATACCCTTCCCACATAGGGCGAACAGCAAAACACACAAGGTGATGGACGGAATGTTGCACAATGGCAAAACATTCACCCCCAGTCACAGATCTGGGTTTAATCCATCGTTATTTTGCTCTGGTCCGCAGGTTCGCACGCACACCATCTCGGTGCGCCGAAATCGGTGATGGGCAACGTGTCAGACGGCCAGGACGGCCTCCATCAGACCTTTCCGGGGGTGGAAAGCTGCCGCTCAACGGTCACTGAATTGGCGCCTCTGTCCAAGACACTTCTAGCAACAGGTAGGAGACCGTCTACAGCAGCGCTGTCTTTGCTCGTTACTGTAGGCATGTCCTGTTGAGACGATAGGCGCCACCTCTCACCGCGTCTGCCCTTGCTTATCGGCTGCCGCGTTCTTCTCCGGGTTGGCGGCCGATTGCTTAGGCCGCAAAGCTTTTCACTGCAGTATCGCAGGCAGCAGGCGACTCCGCGATCTCCGCCTGCCTGTAAAAAACAAGATTTATAGGCAGCCTGACCATGTCAGAGATTTCATCAGGACAGAGGTCCAAAAGATGCTTGAGTTGATAGTAATTGAGCCCTCAGCTAGCCCTTGGGCTAGCCCAGTGTTCTTAGTTCCAAAACCTCACAACCAGCTTGGTAAGAGAGAGATGAGGTTTTGTGTTGACTACAGGGGACTCAATGCAGTCATTAGGACTGATGCTCATCCAATTCCAAGGGCAGATGAGCTTATTGACACCTTGGCCTCAGCCAAGTTCTTAAGCACATTTGACCTTAGTGCTGGCTATTGGCAAATCCGACTAGCTGAGGATGCGAAACCAAAAACAGCATTCTCAACCCCTAGTGGGCATTATCAATTTATTGTGATGGCCTTTGGTTTGAAGAATGCACCTGCCACATTCCAAAGGCTGGTGAACAAAGTTCTCACAGGTCGGAAGCCTATAGTGCAGCATATCTTGATGATATAGCTGTCTTTAGCTACACCTGGCAGGATCACCTGGTCCACTTGAAGAATGTTTTGGAGGCTCTGCAGAAAGCAGGCCTCACTAGCAAGGCTACTAAGTGCCAGATAGGGCAGGGCAAGGTTGTGTACCTGGGCCACCTTGTGGGTGGAGGCCAGGTTCAACCACTTAAGAGCAAAATCCAGACCATAATGGACTGGATTGCTCCAACTACCCAGATTCAGGTCAGAGCTTTCTTGGGCCTGACTGGGTATTATAGGAGATTTGTTAAAGGATGTGGGTCCATAGTGACTCCCTTGACTGATCTTACCTCCAAGAAAATGCCCAAGAAAGTTCAGTGGACAGTTAGCTGTCAGAAGGCATTTGATGATCTCAAGCAGGCCATGTGCACTGCTCCCCTTCTTCAGAGTCCTGATTACTCCAAGCAATTTATTGTCCAAACAGATGCATCTGAATAGAGGGTAGGGGCTGTGTTGTGACAACTTAATGCAGAGAGCCAGGATCAACCAGTAGCTTTCATTAGCAGAAGGTTGACCCCTTGGAAAAACGTTGGTCAGCTATAGAGAGGGAAGCCTTTGCTGTGGTCTGGGCCCTGAAGAAGTTGAGGCCATACCTGTTTGGCACTCACTTCATTGTTCAGACAGACCATAAGCCCCTCTTATGGCTAAAACAGATGAAGGGTGAAAACCCCAAACTTTTGAGGTGGTCCATTTCCTTACAGGGGATGGACTATACAGTGGAACATAGACCTGGGAGTAACCATGCCAATGGAGATGGACTCTCCAGATATTTCCACTTAGAAAATGAAGACTCAACTGGGCAAGGTTAGTCTCATCTGCTTATGTTTGGGGGGGGGTGTAGGAATGTAGAATCTGCTTCTTATGGTTACGCCCACTTTTTGCTTGCTGTGATGCTGTTTTTGACTAGTCTGACTGGGATCCTGCTAATCAGGACCCCAGTCCATCTGCTTTCACCTTAAACTGTTATATTATGTACTTTGGTACCCTTGTCAGTCCCTAGTATATGGTACCCAGGTACCTAGGGCATAGGTACCCAAGAGGCCTCCCATGGGATGAAGCATGCATTATGCCACCCATGAGAGGCCATGCAAAATGAACTACAGGCCTGCCATTGCAGCCTGTATAAGTTGGTGCATGCACCACTTACTAAAGATATAGGTTTACTATATTTAAGGGTCACTGCACTTAAAACCTATAAGTAACCCCTATAGCAGGCCTTTACAATCCTGAAGGCAGGGTGCTTCGTTCTAAGTGAGAGGGTGCCCCTGCATGAGCAGGACACCCCTGCAGCCTACGGAGTCCATTCTCCCGGCTTGTCAGTGAAACAGCCATATACTATATAGAGGGGCAACGCGTGACCGCACGATGAGCATCTCGAAAACGGCTGCAACGAATCCTATCATGTTTGGTATCAAACATGTTGGAATCATACCCCCACACCATTAACAGTGTGGGAGGTATGATTCCAAGCACCAGAACCGGGCTCCGTTGGGCCCCTGGTGCTCCCGGTACCAGCCTTTTAGTCCCGTACAGCACTTAATGGTTGCTGCCGACCAGAGACACATTTCTGCCCTCCTGCTGCTGAGCCAAGCTTGAGCAGGGGAAGGCAGAACAATATGTTAATGTTAATGTTAATGTTAATGACATTTATAAAGCGCGTCGATTACCCGGAGGTGTCCTGGCGCTAGCTAGATCTTCTAATGGCCTTAGGCGTAAGAAAGGATTTATCGTGACTGGATTATTGTGAGAAGAGCCAAGTTTTTAAGCCCTTTCTGAAGGACAGAAGATCCATAGTGTTTCTTAAATGAAACGGCAATAGGCATCCTAACACAGGGAGGTGTGACCACCTCCCAGACAGGATTTAGTGTATTTGGGCTGGGTGGGTGCACTTGTCAGCGCCTCAAAGTCTGCATGAGAGGCACATTTGGTGTCCCTGTGCATAGTCCAGTTCAAACCAGTCCTGGGAGCCGTTGGCTCTCGCTCTGGCTCAAAACTGGACAAAGGACATGGGTGTAACCTCCACTCTGTCCAGGCCCTCCCCTAGGAGGGTCCCCTGAATTTTCCCAACCCTTTCCTTAGGGTACTTAATGGCTTACCTGGGTGTAGGTCCCTAGATTCGTCGTGGACAAGATTCAGAACTGAAACCACTGCACTTCTACTGTCTGGGCACTCTGGACTTTGTTTGGGCCTGACTTCGTTTTCCTCTCAGTCTACTGCCTCGTCTGTGCCTGTGTACCATACAGGAACTGTGCAGGCGCTGTGGAGCATCCAAGACACCTGAAGATAATCTCACTTGGAGTGAAGGAGTCACCCCTGCATTCGCAGGCACCACAACACTGCTGACTGGTCTGCTGATCCCAAGCTACTATGGACTCTGAAGTGTTCAACAACACAGGAGGTGGGTTTCTATGTCCCGCAAGGCCTGAGCTGCCTTTTCATTCAGTTTGAGGCCAGAATTCCTCGTGGGGGCTGCAATACCCAAACCCCTGTGCACTGCATACTTTTGCAAGTGCAAATGCTTGTTGGCAATTTTGCAGCAAGTGCATTGGGCTCCAAATAGCCCAAGCCTCTGGCAACTTCTCCTACAAAGATCTTCAACCACATCGCACTGTGTGCTCCGTGACTTGTTGTTTTGTAAAGCTGCTTGAGGTCCTCTCACGACTCCTGTGCCTCCGGCCTGTGGGTCCAATTGAGGATCATCTTTGTTTTCCTTGGGCTCCCCTGATTGCTCGGGGCCTTCCCCAACTCCCCTGCTTGTGGTGAGTCTCCTGGACCTTGCTGGTCCGAACCCTGCACCTTCTTGACTTCCTGTGTAGGGTGCTGCTGCCAAGGCTTGTTGGTGCTCCCGCCAGACACCGACCCCTCAGCACTCAACATCCTTCATAGGACAGCTTGTATCGGGCTCCTGGTCATCGTCAATGTCACCTGGTCCCCGCAGCTGCAGAGTCAAGGTCACTGTCATCTCTCCTGAAGCACCTGACATCGGTGGGCATTCGTCTACCGAGCCCCTGGTCACTCTCAAGTGACTCAGACTCTGTCCCCTCTGCTTTCAGGTACTCTTCCTCAAGAATCCATGTTTGGATTCCCACGGACACTTTCTCCTCTTCCAGAAGCGGCACTTTCCTGAATCCTCCATTGGGTTCAACGGTGGTTTCCGACACCACTTCACACCTAGGCACCCGGCTTCCCTGGGATAGGTAACTTGGGTACATCAGTATCCACGGGTGGGGTGGCTCTCCAACCTTCTGTCTTCCACGGGGTTTCTTCAGGGTCCACTGGGAAGGTTCCCTAAACTTTAAAATTCCAACCGCGACTTGCACATAGACTTGTACGGAGCACCCGGTCGTGTTCACACACTGTACACGCCCCGCGTGGGGTCCCTATCTACTCACCTTGGGTGGTTCCTTGGGGTCCCAGCAATTCTACGTCCTCTCGACATTGTCCTGACTCGAGTCGTGGTTCTTATAACACTTTCTTAATATATGGTTTGGTCCCCCATGTGGCCCACTGTGTATTAGTGCTATTTACTGTGATTTCTTTGCTAAAGTATTGTGTGCTTTGTGTCTATCTCCTTGTGGGAGATACTGTAAGGACTAGATAGTGTTTTATAATAAATACATATTTTTATAACTACTGTGTGGTTCTCCTTTCATTTCATCTATACTATAAGATTGCATTCTGGTAAAACAAGCTGCTTTATACTCCTTCAAGACAGAGCCTGAAGGCTGCTCTCCACAGCTACCACTTGGATAGCTTTCTAAGGTTGTCTGAGACCTCTTAAATCACCATAAGGGTTGTCTGGACTGGTGCAAGGTGCCCACTTACATTAGTGGACATCATATACCAGGCCAGCTTCTCACAGTTTTATTCTGAATATTAACATTTAAAATGTATGCAATTTTACATGGAATGTAAATGATTTTATGTGTTCATTGTTGAGGGATCTGTTGTATGCGAACTGCCTAAACAAGCATTGATAAATGCATTAGGTTTCGCCTATGTGATTAATAATAAGCTGTTTTTGTTATAAGTTGCAGTTTGCTGAGTAGTTGTACAATATAAGTTACAGAAAGTCTGTTAAAGTGTTATGACTTGCTTATGTACAAAAAAGGCAGTATAATGTACTGTTACTAGTGGTATAGTACGGGTAAGTAATAGCAAAGTTTTGAAAAATTAAATGAAAGAGAGAAATATTTGGATTAATTGATGTAATTACAATATTATGTGTTTAGGGGAGTTCTGACAACTTTTGGGAACGGTGCCATTGCACCTGCTGCACCATTGAAATCATGACCCTATTGCCTGTAAGGTAAATGCATTTGTGACTGTCTGTTCAGAAGTAAAATGTTGCAATATTTGATGTTTAGAGGGGTCCCTAGAGCTTTGGGCCCCGGTATCACGGCACCTGCTGCACCATTGAAATCATGACCCTAGTGCCTGCAAGGTAACTACACTTGTGACAGCTTATTTAGTAGTTAAATATACAATGTTTGGTGTTTAGAGGAGTTCTGACAACTTTTGGCCCCGGAGCGACTGCACCTTCTGCACCATTTAAATCAAGACCCTTTCAACTGGGAGGTAACTACAATTGTGACTGCTTGATTAGTAAAAAAATATAGCAATATTAGGTGTTTAGCGGAGTTCTCACAACTTTTTAGCCCTGTGCCACTGCACCTGCTGCACCATTCAAATCATGACCCTAGTGCCTAAAAAATAACTGCACTTGTGGCTGCCTGTTTAGTTGTAAAATATAGCAATAATCGGTGTTTAGTGGGGTGCCTGGAGCTTTTGGCCTCAGTGCCACTGCACCTGTTGCACGATTGAAATCAGGACCCCGTTTTCTGCAAGGTAACTGCACTTGTTTAATTTTAAATTTTAGCAATAATCTGGGTTTAGTGGGGTCCCTAGAGCTTTCAGCCCTGGTGCCACTGCACCTGCTGCACCATTCAAATCAAGTCCCTTTTAACTGCAAGGTAACTGCAATTGTGACTGCCTGTTTAGTAGTAAAATATAGCAATATTATGTGTTTAGAGGAGTTCTGACAACTTTTGGACCTGGTGCTACTGCACCTTCTGCACCATTCAAATCATGACTCTGTTGTCTGCAAGGTAACTGTACTTGTGGCTTACTGTTTACTAGTAAAATAAGCATAGCACTTGTATATTAACTTTATTTTTAACGTGCAATGTTTATTACAACATGTAGAATTTGATCATAATGACCAAATATATTACGTTGAAAAAATCAATCCGATAATGCCTACAAAGTGCAAAGAAAGGTACTGAGGCATGCACAGGAAATGCCACAAATGTTCTAAAGCTAAAGCATCTATTTTACACAGCTAAGTAATAACAAGCATTTGCAATGCAATAGGTCTCGCATTTGTAAGAGTTAGAGCTTTTGGCGTTGTAAATGAAAACGCCTTTTACCTATGTGTTTTTGTTTGGAGTGAAGGGGATGTGATGTGGAGTGGAATTATGTGGGTTTTATTGGCAATGTTAGTTGTGGAATTGTGTGGGGTGGAATTGTGTGGCGAGTATTAGTGTAGTGGAATTATGTGGCATAGTGAATAGATAGGATCAAGAGCTGCATAGATAGAAAGAAAGATACAGAGGGATAGGTAGTTTGTGTAGGAAGTGGTGAATGAACTCGATATAGAGGAGCAGAAAGAATGTGTAAGAAAGAGAAAGAAGGAGGGAGCAGGCCACAGACCCATAGTGAGGGAGGACCTGTGTATGCAGGAGATACCTTAAGAAGAAGAGGAGAGCCTGGGTTTGAGGGACGGAAACCTTGATAAGGCATAGGAAATAAACTGTGTTTGAAGACCTGAAGTGAACCATATGAGAGAAGCGGGAAGAGTGCATGAGAGAGTGAGAGAGATGGGTGAGAGAGAGTATGAGAGAGAGATAGAGGGACGAGTGGGAAGGGCACCCAGAGGGAGGGAGGTGAGAGGTGGAGCAGTGCACAGCGTGAGGAGATACAGGAAGGTAGTATGTGTGAGCTGGCAGTATAGAGAGGAGAAAGGGAGTGTGATGGATGGATGAGAGGGGGCAGTGGGATTGTGAGATGAGACGGGATGTTGGCAGAGTGAGGAGAGATTAGAGGGGCAGTGGGTGAGTGGGGGAGAGTTGACAGGGTTGGAAGTGCAAAGAGAGAGATGTGCTGGATTAGAATTGTTTGTTGTGTAATTGTGTGCTATGGAATTGTGTGGTGTGGTGTGAAGTTGTGTGGTGGAAATATGTGGTATGGTGTGCTGTGAAATTATGAGGATAGTAATTAAATGGTACTAAGTGTACTGGAATTTAGTAGGGTTAGAATGTGTGTTATGGAGTTAAGTTATTTTACATTAATGTTATGAAACCTCAAATGGTTAAAACAGTCACTGAATTTTGTCCTTGTTGGCGTAGTGGTGGATAGTGACGTCTATAGTGCTATAGTGGTACAAGATACCAGCATGTGGCTGAAACCACTAAGAATATGCACATTGTTTTAAAATTGTATTATGCATAGTATAACAGAGGCTGCAAAAAAAGTTGCATATATTTGGTGTTTATTGTAAAGCAAGTGTTAACCTTCCACTACAGGATTTTTTAGCAATTTCAAGATATTTTTAGAGCTTCTTATGGCACGAAAAGTTGTAATTTCTGATATTTGTCCCTTTCCATGCACCTTATTGCTGCTTGGATTTACTTGCGAGAAAGTGCCACTTAAAGTGTCACATATTTAGCTGTTGAATGTGACTTATAAGTGCACTGAAACCATGGAAATGTCAGACATAAGCAATTTGAAACCTTGGCAGCTACATAGCAGTGGTACAATGCACAGAGTCCTAAGGCTAAGAAAAACGAATTTTGGTGCCGACCTATGTTGTGTTAACTTCCTTAATAAAGCTGCGTTCTTTACTCACCGCCAGTCTCCGTCTTCTTAAGGAATACAACAGTGCACATTAAGAGAAATAAACAATGTTGTGGCTGTTGCTACGGTTTTCCGATTTTGTAGTGGAAAACACAAATCTGGTGTTTAAACACACTCTCAACATCGCGTAAACAAAAACGGATATTTTGCAGTAATTAATATAGCTGTTCTGTGTAAATCAATGCAGGGGTGTGTTCCGACAGCCGTTTATCACGGTAGGAAACATAAAGCTGTCAATCATATTATCTATTTTCGCTTAATACTTCATGGTGCAAAGGCCATCATACATTGGCATGCGCAGGGTGACCGAATTGATGTGCGATAATCCTAGCAGTTTGCACACACCTCCTTTTAACCTTCTAGTAGCTGCAGATGTATTTTACTCATTATGAATGCAGAACTATGGCTTCCAGAAGTCAGGCAGCCCCAGGGCGGGTCAGCTTTGCACCTGACATGTAATAGTAAAATCCTGTGTGCATCGATGTATCAATATGTGCCTAGTTTATTGATTGGTTTTAGTGATGAACTACCTGGGTCTGGCTAAGCCATCGACGGTAAGGATAGGAGAGCGGTGGCCCTCCAGTGCTAGTTTACTTTGATTTATTTACATCCTAAAGTCATTTTAATGAAGAAGGGGTTTTCCTCAGCTGTTACACTTGCATGTACAGTAATATAAACATTGTTCAAACCACCTATGATTTAATGAGCTGACACCCCAGGCTGCAATCCCATTCTGAAAATTGTGTAAGCACCACTAAGAAGTCACATAGCTGTTGGATTCTGATGTGTTTTTATCTTTGGACTGTTTCCTCCTTCCTCTGAATGGCTTCTGCTCCAATCGAAGGTGTTGCTCAAACTGAGATATCAAACATGTGACTTCACACATCAAATAATAATGCAGTTCGACTCTGCTTTGCTATTGTGCTTCATTGCACTTTTCTCTCTAGTAACAGTAGGCGTACTTTGTCTTTCTTTGGTGCCAAAATTACAGAAACATAGACACAGCGTCTAATCATCTTCAGAGTGAAGCTAGTGCAACATGGACATAGTTTGTTACACAAGGATGAATATGTATATGCAATAGTTTGCGATGTGTGGCAGCATTTTGGGCACAGTCAGCTGTGATTACAGTTCATCTCATGATGCACATGCCACCTGTGTCCTGACACGTGTCCTAAAGTCACGGTTTCTACATTTAGATTTATTTTGACAAGGGAGTACTAGATTTTCCTCTGTGTTACTTTTTGCACATATGCAAAACATATATCTGTCCATTTTCCAGGTGTGTCTTGACGCTTTGTGTTTATTATCGGTTTACCGTTATAAAAAGGTAACACAGTTATAATCTGGAATCAAATCAAACAGTATTTTTATAGGGCGGCTTACCACCCCTGGGGGTATTCAGTCGCTGAGGTCCAGAGGGCCTTAGTCGAAGAGCCGGGTCTTGAGTTCCTTCCTGAAGTTGGCGAGTGAAGAAGAGGTTCAAAGGTGGAGGTTGTTCCAGGACTTGGCGGTGAGGTAGGAGAAGGAACAAACTCTGCTGTGGCTCCAGTTGATGCAGGGGACGTGTGCGAGGCCGAGGGAGGCAGAGCAGAGCTGTCTGGCAGGTTGGTGGAAGGTCAGGCGGTGGTTGATGTAGGTGGGTCTGATGTTGTGGAGGGCTTTGTAGGCATGGGTCAGCAGCTTAAACTGGCATCTCTTTTGGACAGGGAGCCAGTAGAGACTTCTGAGGCGGGAAATGGTGCTGGTCCTTTTGGGAAGTTTGAGGATGAGTCTGGTTGGGGTGTTCTGTATGGTCTGGAGTCGTATGAGGAGTTTGGTGGTGTTGACGGGGATCCATCTGAAGATCTTTCAGATTTTGTTTTTAATCCTCCCCACCCCACTAATGCCATCGGGAAGCAGCCGCTGCTGGGGCTGTGGTCCATTGAGTCTCAGTGATTCTGTTCCATCTGTGATGTGAAGGGAACGGGGGGGTTTGGTGGTGGGTCCCGGTGAGCCTGCTGTGGTGAAGTGGACGATGCTGTGGTAGGTCCAGGTTAGCTCTGTTACATGATATGAGGTTTGCTTTCCAAACTCCACAGACATTTTGTATTCACAACACTTTACACTTGCTGGCAGGGCTCGATCCCACACATTTGTTTAAAAAGCACCTCAGCAGTGCCTATTATGTGTTTTCATTACGTCATTACACATCACAGCTTATGTCTCAGGTGTACGACGGCAACAACTACATTTGTTTCTTGTGGGCATGATGGTATAGGTGCACACCTATGACCCTACAAAGGCATACTCCCCATTCCTCCCAAACCAGTCCACTTCCAACGCAGTTATAAGTGCTGCCCCCTGCTGTTGATGTGTCTTTAGAGTGGCTTCTTTAATGCAGTCGAGGGAGAAACTGATGTATCTGCAAAGACAATGATTATGTGTTTTTCCCAACGGTATGGGTGGCATAGGGTAAGACAGACCACCATATAAGCAATCAAGCACATTTGAATCAGGGTGCAATTCACCCCATTTTTACACAATCAGGAGAGATTTCCAGCAGATGTGGGAGACAGAGTGTGAGAGAGACTTGGGGATAAGGAAGCACAGTGCAAGGGAGAGACTGTGTGCGGCACAGGAATATTTGGACTTCACTGTGATATGATGAATGTCATCGGATTCCACATTCTTTTAATCTCAGCAGTCACTGGCAGTATAACAGACATGACCTATATGCCAGTGGGCAGAAAGACGGCAACGTGCAACCTGCAAACAATAAATAATAGACAGCTAAGAAGAAAGGCCCACAAGCCACTGGCTCTGGTTTGGCAATCACTGAAAGACATACAGCTTAGCTGCACCCTCTGCTCTTCTTGTGTACCAGAGGCACTTTGATATTAGAGAAGCAGCCACAGGTACTTGTGCTGCCCCTTCTAAAATACTGATTGCACCACCACACATTTAGTGTCAGCGCAGTCTCAGTGGTGTGTTGCCTCATTTTCAGGGGGGCATGGCCCCATGCAAATGAGGAAACACTTTTCATCTGCACCCATGCCATATTGCAGACATTGGCATAGAGACAAAAATGATGTCAGAAGGCGCACTGACTGTACTCCATGTAAAGGTAGCGCATAGTAAATGCACTCCGAAGATGCCCGAAGGAAAAGGGAAAGAGGTTACGTAGACCCTCCAGACATCATCCCCCTGCAGGTAGATGCATTCACTGGACATGCTTACTGGGGGATATCTGCCCCACCGATCAAATGCAGGTCGGGCTGCTGCCTACACATCGAATGGCCGACCAGTGGCTTCAAATAGGTAGTCTGCCTTTCACTGACGCACTCCCCCAGGGTAGGTGCAAGTTCACAGCTACATTGAGGGGCAGCCAATTTACTGTAGTAGGTCCCACCCTCTCCGTCTGTACCTGGAACACACATGAAAAGCTATGCTGTAGCGCAGTCAAGGATAGTGAGCCCTATATGTGTTGCAGGTCCGGTGGCAAGTACTAAAAGCCACTCCAGTGATAGATATACACTAGGCAGTTCTTGGGACTATAATATGCCACAGATTGCAATATGAAGAGAACTTTTGCCTTTCTTTTACATCTGCACATGTATTCCGCAGATGGAGGACTACAATGAGGCATGCATGCATGGATGTGTGGGCTTCTATGGCCATGTCATCTGCAATGGGGTCAGCTTGTTTCTGTTCCCCCTGGATCCCGATAGTAGAGGGCTTGCAGCCATTACCTTCTTTGCATGCACATCTGATGTTCTCTTTGGATGGATCCACCTTTTCGTGATCTCAGGGACATTTTGTGAGGGAGCTGGAGAGACAGACTCTGTGAATATCTTATGTCAGAGGTGTACTCTTGCTGCTCTGCTGAACTGTTCGCCTTGCCCACCAATGGAGGAAAGGAGTTGACGGTGAAGTTCCAGGTACATTATCATCAGCTGCCCCCAGGATACCCATGTCTTCTGAAAGGAAAACATCTAAGTGTGTGCTGGGCCTGATTTTTGTTGAGATCTGATTGGTGTTAGAACACAACAGTAGATCAGTTTTCCAAGGTGTTTCAGCTCAAATGTATCATACAAAGGGCGTGATTAAAAGCTGCATAGTTCATGGCTGCCACAATTCGGGGCTGGTATCACTGACAGCAGTCAGTATTTCCACCTTTCTTCATACAATTGCGAGTTTCATTACTCAGAATGGGGAAAAACTATACAGACCTGGTTTTACCAGGGCCTTTGCTCATGGTTATTCCTAATCCAGGTGACTTTTCCTCTCCCATTTACCCCCTGCTCTGAGTTGCATATGGGAGTAAGAGGGCCAATGTGGGTCTGAGGTCAGGATGGTGTCAAGGGTCAGAGTGGGTTTGGAACTGGATGGGGAAAACATCCAGTCTCTCTACATAGTACTGCTGTTATTTGACTTACGGCTAGTCTGTACCTATGCCTAGACCTGCATGTGAGTTTACTGGATACATTTGTTCCTATGGGAAACTCAAGCATGGTGTTCCAGCACACAGTCATGGCAGGAATGGAACACCTGCCCACTTGGAATCAGCAGGAGTTGTACCCTCCCCCAAAAAGGTTTACTGGTCCAGCTGACTAGTAACCACCCCAAAGTATCAAACTGCATGGCCCTTATCTCCTTAATGAGGAAGCGCAAATGGCGTCTGTGCCTTATTTGAACTCATAGGTGCCTTGCAAAGTACGCTCAGTCCATGGGTTTCACCCACACAAATTCCTCCAGGTAGTACCTGAAGAAATTTGTATTAACAAAATACTGCACTAAGTGGAATACTGTGTTGCAAAAACAGTTGCAAACACTTTACCACGCGATATTCCTCAATCAGAACTTCAGAAGTGGGGGAACTCTGAATCGGGCTCAAAAACAGCACTATTCCGTGTGGTAACGGCATTTCCCCAGCAATTTTTATCTGCCGCTTATAATGATGCAATTGATGGGTGATGTTAGGTCGGAAGCAAACATGTTTCAGATTTATCACTCAGAGACACAAATGTGAGAAATCCACCCAGAACGACTGACTCAGTGCTTTTTTGTCTTCCACTGCGATTTTTTGACATATTTTAAAAGTATGCACTCAAAATACTGCGAACGTAGGTGCAACATGAATTTATTTGAATCCCCCACTTAAATCGCTCGCTGAGCACACGTCTGTTGCTGTGAAATGGTGCCACCTAAAAAGATAAGCTGCACTGACAACAGAATAAACCACTAACAGCAGCTTGCAAATGGAGCAACAGCCACGCCAGACCCCGCTTCAGGGAAGCAGGGCCATTGGAACCAACCCATTAAAGCAGATGGAACTGCTGATGAAAAAAGCTTGACAACTGACTGAGCCTGGTATGAACCACAAATCCCTCATTACTGACTGTGCTTTTGTAGCTGGCATCTGATCAGACCAACCATCAACCAGCTAGTGAATTAAAGCATGCATGTGATTGTTGTAAAGCATTTTTGATTTGCGAGAACTGTCATTGTAAAGTGACTGAACTCAATGGCAAACCCATCACCTCAACAGCTAGCATTATTGCTTGGCAAATGGGGGATCGAAAGAGCTTGATGTCTGTCGGGAGCGAATACACATTTTGGCTGTTCCACTACATTCGACTCCGATTGGATTTTTTTTTCCGGTGAGGAGGAGTTGCTGTTCAATGTAATGAGCTCCCGCCACACTGCCTGAATACAGAATGACCAGCTGGCTCCCTGGATAAGCACACAGCAAACGTGGAAAATCATTTAATACAAGAATGTGGGTCCCCTAGAGTCCAGCTGAGCCCTTCCAGACCCAGTTCACGTAATGGTGAAAAAATGTACGTTCTCTCCTAACATTATATATGATCTCTTTGTGCTAATAGGAAACGGAACACAATTACGGGTCCGAGCCACAAAAGTGTTTGCCTTTCTCTGCTCTGCATGTGCACACTAAAACCGTAATTATTATGAGTAAATCCCACATCCTGGTTCACAGAAGCAGGTTTGGCGGAATGCTTTTCTCACAAATAATGAATGTGCAAAGTCTGCCAGAATTGTGACCTCTCTGCATTTATAAATGCTAGAGCAGGAAGAGGAGTATGGGCATTCGAGAGGTGATGGCCTGTGTACAGTAATGGAGAACCATTGACACATAAGATTATGGATATTCACAAACAATTTGCAGGCACTTTCCCACCATGGAAAAAACCTACAAGACTACTGGAAACGGCTGGAGAAAATGCATTTTCATGGTTAAAGGGGAATACCACCATCTGTAGTGGTGTACTTATAGATGGAGAAATGCAAATATGTTCTGGGTTGAAACTCCATTTTCATATAATTTGCTCATGTGGAATTTTACAAAACAGGTTGATATTCCGTACAAGAACGTTTTTGACCTCCTCCCGGGATCCAAGACGCATCCCAAAAAGTCATAAATATACTCCGAACATAAGGAGTTTTGTATTGTACGGTAGTGGGATTTTTTACAGCTCTTCTTACTCATCCCCTGGTGCAACGAATGAATGAGATTGCAATTATGCTGTGCATTAGCTTCCCCGACCGGGCGTCCAGGCGCCTGCAGGAAGGTAGGTCATCAGTAGCTACTAGTCATCCCTATTTTCACAGAAATGTTTATCGTTTTAAAAAACTTTAAAAAAGACCTCAAACTGCTCATGCTCAACAAATATTGGGGTCCCTAAGCCTTTAATTTAGCTCCTTTTTTACTCCCTCCCCACCCTCGCCTTTTTCTATCGCACCTCCTTCCATACTCCCTTCCTTTCAGTTA
This sequence comes from Calotriton arnoldi, assembly GCA_963921515.1. NCBI lineage: Eukaryota > Metazoa > Chordata > Amphibia > Caudata > Salamandridae > Calotriton > Calotriton arnoldi. Next base: position 1,916,832 of record CAWUFW010002792.1, on the reverse strand, counting down.
CTTCCTCCCCTTCTCAGTTCATGCTTTCTTCCCCCCTTTCTCACTCCTATCCACCCATTTCCCTCCTACCTCCCAGCCTTCCTCCATCTCTTATTACTGTTTAATAATGTCGACTTCCTGTACCCCGTTTATTTATGTAGATAGTTCTTTCTTACCTCTCTGACACATGTATAAATCCCTCCCACCATCCAGCCTTCCTCCATCTCTTGTTTACTGTTTAACAATTTCGACCTCCTGTACCCCTTTTTTATTTATGTAGATAGTTATTTCTTACCTCTCTGACACATGTAAAATTTTATTTTGCTATTTGTTCTCTGTACACATGTAAAATGTTATTATGCTATTTGTTCTCTGTATTTTATCCTGTTTTTTGTATCCTATGTTATGTAACTCCTGTACTATATCCACACTCCTGTAAAGCACTCTGATACCCACGGGTCCAGCCAGCGCTATATAAAACCTTTAAATAAATAAATAAATAATTGTTTTTGAAGCTTGATTCTGAAGAGGTGGATCTGAAAGAGACCAGTATGCTATTCCGTTCGGAGCAAGGAATGTAGATGAATGCCGACCCTTTCTTGAACGACACATATTGGGTACTTTCAGCAGGTGGAGGTTTGAGGAACACAGCCTTCTCTCAGCAAGGTAATAAATCAATCTGTCCCTCCGATACTCCAGGCCCCTATTGTAGTATACCATACATGTGAACAATAGACTTTTAAAAATGATGTGCTTTTGTAGTGGAAGCCAATGTAAATGTCTCAGCTGTGGAGCAATTGACTGCCTTCTAGGGATAAGCCACAGTTGCAACCATTACTTGAGAGTGAACGATCTTTGTCAAATTTAAGGGTCGGATTTAGATCTTAGTGGGACTACCACCATTCCACCGTGGTGGCGGTTCCAAGTACTCCGTCAAACCGTTGGTGGTCCACCCTCCGTATTTAGATGTTGTGGCAATAGACAGTAGACCGCTGCTTCGATGGTCTCCTCTGTTGGTTAACAGTACTCCGTTGCCATCAGGCTGTCAGGTTTGCGCTAAGCCAAGTTAGATGTTCCGTTGTGCTGGCCGTGCTGTAGCGGCAGTTTGCTGATGGAGTGAGTTCCTGGTGGAGCGGAAACTGGTAAGTATAACTTATCATTGTGTCAAAACACACGTGTCATGTTTGCATGAAAAACATATGTAGGCAATGTGTTATGTCCCTTTGTGTTACATATTGCATGCCACTCACACACACACTATTGAATGCCCACCCACAGGTACCACTAGCACAACACCACAACAACAAATATTGTTTTTAAGTGTCAACACAGGTGTGTCCAATTTACCTTGATAAGTAGGAAAATGAACACTACTGCATGACACCTTAGAAAAATATTGCATGTAAGAGCAATGCAGAAGTACACAAGGCTACAGCAATTGTCAACACATGATACATAGTAGAACAAGATGATGGAGTTGTTTGGCATTGTGGTGGAGTCGGAACAGCAAAGGAGGGACCTGGAGGATGCTGTATAAGATGGAAGCCAGAAGCAGGAAAAAAGGTATATTTTTACCTCATTTCCTCCTATTTCGCCAACTCAAAGTAGGCGGTATTCCTGCCACAGTTGCCTCGACGGAAAGGCACATCATAATAAGCTCGGCGGGACTCTGGGCCGGTGTTCCGTCACCATCTGCTTTTGCCTATGGCACCGTCAACGTGGATGATGATTCCTGGCGAAGTCTGTGGGACTGTGGCTATCTTCCGCACATGGAACCCCCAACATCTGAATACAGCGGGTGGACCACTGAGTTGGCGGGTGGGAAAACTGCCAAAAAAGCGATGGCGGGACACTCTCCAACAACATCTAAATCAGGCCTGAAACCCCAAATTTCTAGCAGTATGTTAAAAATTGGGTTACTGGTTGACTGGGGTGTGAGCCCTGGTCAAGCAGCAACCACAATCTTAGTCACGGTAAGACACAAGCAAACCCCAAAATAACCTGTGCTTATCCCCCTGGTAGCTTGGCACAGAGCAATCAGGCTTAACTTAGAGGCAATTTGTAAAGAATTTGTGTAACACTTCAAACAGTAAAACAGTGGAAACACCACACAAAAAGATCCCACACCAGGTTAGAAAAATAGAGCTGAACGTAATAAATAAAACAAGACCAAAATGCCACAAAGTCCAATCAGTAGAACCAGAGTAATACATTTTTAAAGAATAAACTGCAATATAGCACCTAAAAGCATAAAGTGCCAACTGCAGCTATCCGGTTGCCCTAGACCGTGTCCAAGTCAAAAGTTCAGGGTGACCGCGATGGAGCGTGGGACAGATACAGTCTCAAAATAGTCCCACTGAAATTTTCCCTTCTCAAGTTTGGTGCCAAGAGTACCGCTCGCAATAGAGAGCATGACTGGGAGCAAGAAGAGCATTGCGGGCGGCAGTCAGCATGGCATGAAGAGCAGGCCGGGTGTCGCAAAGGGGCAGGCTGGAGGGTCGCGTTGAAAGCCCCCCATGGGTTGACGATGCTACTGTGCAAAGAGACGGCTTGCGGTGGCACACCGTGCAAGCAGTGCAGTTCTGGTGCGAAAGGGCCCACTTGGGGTTGTGAAGAGCCCAAAAGCTTGAATTTAGGAGCTCAATAGCAACCCCAAGGGTCCAGGATATGAGGAGCACCTCTTGGGGGTCAGCAACTTGCTGAAGACGGGTCCAGGAGCTGTTGGGGAGCCTGTTATGTCCCTGAGGCTCAGATCAGGAGGCCAGCAGACTAGCCCTTTGAGTCACTCTGGGGACCTGGGTGATAGAGTTGCAGCTCCAGTTCTTTTTCCCAGGTGAGAGGGCAGCAGGCAGCAGGTCAGCACAGCAGGACAGCAGGTCCTTTAGAGTGGCAGTCCAGCAGAGTGGCAGTCCTTGTTGCAGCACAGCAGTTCTTCTTCCTGGCAGAGTATCCACAGGTCCAGAAGTGTACTGAAGAGTTGTTGTCTGGGGTCCTCTTTTTATACCCTGGTGCCCTGATTCTGGAAGGTAGGAGAAGCTTCTAGACTGTGTCTTTGAAGTGCATGGTTTTCCCTATGACTACGAATCCCAACATGCATAGGGGTTCTTACTTCTCAACCGAGCTGTAGTTTCGAAATCAAACTCCAAGCAAGAAATGTCCACAACAACTGAAAGCATAATAAACTGCGTGAGCTCGTGGATTAAGAACAATTGTAAAACTAGCTTCTTCCATCCCCTACACCATCTGTAGGTTAATAGCTACAGATAACTACACCAACTATTAGCGAGCCCATGCTGCTCAGCTGACCGGTAGAACCGTACACCTCAAAGGAGTCCTGGAGAAGAAACCCACAGTTAAATGCCATTCCATTATCCCGACGTTTCACATATTGGCACATTTTCAGCACATTTGAGTGACAATGCTAGTTTCCCAGTGTTTGAGTATGGATGGGATGGTTTCGTATTGTTGACTTTTCGGTGTCTTTAATGCAGCGGCAATTCACAGCAGGTCATTGGGTTCATATTTGTTTGATCACAAGGGTGATGCTCTGACCACTTTCAGGCACTCACGTAGCTTTGATGTTTCGTTGAGCACTGGTGATGAAGCATGTATACGGAGTTTCATGAGTAACATAGATCCAGCAGATGATAACCAAGAGTCACACAAATGGTTTTTTGACATCTTTTTAACATCTTTCACTAATATCTTGCTTTCCTCCTTCTATTTCTGATTGAATCCAATTGTTACCAGTAAGAGACACTGTTTTCTACATTGCATTTCCAGCTGCCCCTGAAGAAGGGTGGAAAAACCTGAAATGCATTGGAATCTACAGACAATTCGTGATCTCATACTGTTTTATCTGTTGAGAATGTACCTAAATACAAACTAATGTGATGCAACATAGTTTTATCAATAACACATTGTTTTGTGTATAACATTTCTTTGATGTGTTAAATACTATTTGGGAAACTATCAAAATCTTATATGTATTATTGATTGTAAATACAAAAGTATGGATTACAATTGAGCCAACAGACATTTATAGTAGTACGCTTTGCATCTAGGATACCTTCGGGTAAACTAGTATATTTCGGAAAATAAACTTTTTGCCAGGCCCAAACCTTCCTTAGGACTGGCAAAAGGGGCATACAAGCAAATTAAATATGCCAATTGGGTATAAGCCAATGTTACCGTGTTCTGAGCAGAGAGCACAAGCTCTTTAGCATTGGTTAGCAGTAGTGAACTGCGCAGAGTTCCAAGGCCAACAAAAACGTAGTCAGCAGAAAATAGGAGGTTTAAAGGCAAAAGGTTAGGGGGAAACCACGAAAAGGATGTCAGGTCTTAAAACAGTAGAGGTCGGGGAAGGAGTTACTCCTAATTCCCGAGGTCACCAAGTGTTCAACAAAAAAGAGAAGGGACCAACACAAAACAGAATTTCTTATTTCTCAGAATTGAACTTCAAACAGTTCCTTTTCATTGACTCACCCACAGAGATAAGGCAGTCTATAAGCCTCTTTGATCTCCTTATTAGCTCTTTCGAAGAATAACATGAGCAGTGTGCCATCCAGGGTAGGATATCACATTAAAGCCATAGGGTTTATTAATAGAGGTAAGAGGGGCCATAGAAGGGTTTAATAACAGTGGACTAAGAGATGAGCATTGTATAACACCCTACCTCACTGGCTTAGGTGTGGAAGTCAGTGGAGATATTTGTACTGTCTGATATCTGTCCATTAGAAAAGACTGTGGCCAGCACTTTGCTGACCCTCCAATTCTCATACTTCCTAGTCGTTCCAAGAGATGGGGCACGTTGTCAAAGGTTGCTGACAGATCTAAAAGTATCACTACAGCAGCTGGCCCTGGATCCAAATTCATATTGATGAATTATGGTACCTGTAACAATGTTGACTCCGTACTAAATCCTGGGTGGATGCCTGACTGGGAGCTGTGATGAAGATTGTGTCCTTCCAGATAGTAGGAGATCTGTCTGTTTATCATGTTTTCAAACATTTTTGTGGGTGCTGGGAGCAGAGGTATTGGCCCGAAGCTGCTAAGATTGGTGGGATCAGCTGGTGTGTGTTTTTAACAGAGGAGTAAGCTGTGCATTTTTCAGCTCTCGCTACTATTGACATTCTGATCTATTGGTAAAAAGCGTATTCAAAATTAAATTAGCTACCAGCAGAACTTTAATAAGGACCTGTAGGGGGCACAAGTCCAAAGGCGAAGCAGAAACAGCTTGCAATAGCTTGTGCAGATTGTTCCACTGAAATGTGCCTAAATTCCAGCGGGGTACCCTTTATAGCCCTCAGACTGGTCTCTGATTCAATACAGTCGCTTGAATGGAAGAGGTGACACATTCAGAGTAGATCTTGTCAGCCTTATTCTGGAAGAAAGATGACAGATTCTCGCATAGGGGAGAAGTTATGGCTACATGCTTACCCGTCATAAATAAAATTGAACGATTTTGAATGTTTCTCTTAGGCATTCTTGGTATCATAAACTTATAAGGTAAAGAAGTCTTTCTGTGCATCCCAAATCTCTTTATTATACAGATTTAGTGCCACTTTGCGATAATTTTTTTCAGCTAAGCCATAGTTTCTCCACAACGCTATTTGAAGGAATTTACACTTGCATTTCTCAATCTTCAGTTTCATGGGTGAGAATCCGTTTCTTAAAGGAATGGTTTCATCAAAGGTGGAAAATAGCCACTGCTTAAAAATGATGCCATTCCCTGACATATCATCTGCCAGAGTAGGATCACATAAAGTTAATATTTCCTGCAGATTACCATAATTGATTTTATACCAAGACTATGGCATAATCAGGACATTTTGGTTAAGGACCTGCTTCTACTGCTTAATTTGAACCGGTGTACATTAAAATCTCCTAGGACTATAAAATCTGAATATTATACGGATATTGAATCCAGAAAATCTGCCATTGCATTAGGGACATCTGCAAGATACCCGGGTGAACTGTAAATAAGAGCTGCAGAAAAAGATACATTTACCAAGATCCTAATTGAGAATTAGACCTTCTGCTTCAATAGCCTCGTCTCATTTGAAGATTGAGCAGTCAAAGGCTGCACGAAATATCAAAGCCACTCCAGCATCCTAGAGGTTTTAGCAGTCGATGTGCAATGTAGAGTAGCCTGCAGGGATCGCTAGTGCAATATCTGGCAACGAGGCGGCGTCCAGGCAAGTCCCAGTAAGGAAAATGAAATCCCAAACTGTCTGAAGAGAAAAGACTAAAAACATCTAAGGCATGTTTAGCTAATCATCTTGAATTGATAAGTCAAACAGAAAGCGATGTTAATGATGAAGGTTTCCCAGTCCTAGATTCCTAAATTCGCTCGATCTGTGCAGGAGACTTCTCAGACCTATCAGTTAATATTTTTAAAGTGAGAGAATAACGACACAAGACTAGGCCACTCGCCTTATTGACATTACCCTTGCAACAACTAAGAAATGAATAATTCAGAAGCATTATAGTTGATTTTACAGGTCGGCCCCACATTTTTCCTAGCAGCATGGAGCGTCTCTGCATCAGCATCCAATAAATAGGGTGGAACTTAGTGATTCTTCCTAACCTAGAAACATTGGAGTGCATCAGCCGAGATGGCACCTCTAGAAGGAGCAGCACAAAGTAGTCAAAATTGCAGTAAGAACGTCCCTCAGAATATCGGACCGGAGAGCAGCCAAATGCAAAAGCGCATAATCCCACAGAACAATATTTCAAACATATCCTTGGGCTCCAGATCCACTAGACTCATTCTTGCAAGCTCCAAGAAGACCGCAATGGGGTACCTGAAGGGTGGTGTACATCCCTGCATACACAGCTGTGACGACCAAGAGCTAACAAGTACAACAGGGAATCAGAGAATGGCAGTGGCATCCTCCTCCAGCGTGCTGCAACCTGAGCCAGACACTGAAGTTAGGCAACTTGCTTCTGCATCCTGAGCCAGACACTGATGTTATGTACCTAGCTTCTGCAACCTGAGCCAGACACTGATGTTAGGCACCTTGCTTCTGCATCCTGAGCCAGACACTGATGTCAGGCACCTTGCTTCTGCAACCTGAGCCAGACACTGATGTTAGGCACCTTGCTTCTGCATCCTGAGCCAGACACTGATGTTAGGCACCTTGCTTCTGCATTCTGAGCCAGACAGTTATGTTAGGCACCTAGCTTCTGCAACCTGAGCCAGACACTGATGTTAGGCACCTTGCTTCTGCATCCTGAGCCAGACACTGATGTCAGGCACCTTGCTTCTGCAACCTGAGCCAGACACTGATGTTAGGCACCTTGCTTCTGCATCCTGAGCCAGACACTGATGTTAGGCACCTTGCTTCTGCATCCTGAGCCAGACACTGATGTTAGGCACCTTGCTTCTGCATCCTGAGCCAGACACTGATGTTAGGTACCTAGCTTCTGCAACCTGAGCCAGACACTGATGTCAGGCACCTTGCTTCTGCATCCTGAGCCAGACACTGATGTCAGGCACCTTGCTTCTGCATCCTGAGCCAGACACTGATGTTAGGCACCTTGCTTCTGCATCCTGAGCCAGACACTGATGTTATGTACCTAGCTTCTGCATCCTGAGCCAGACACTGATGTTAGGTACCTAGCTTCTGCAACCTGAGCCAGACACTGATGTCAGGCACCTTGCTTCTGCATCCTGAGCCAGACACTGATGCCAGGCACCTTGCTTCTGCATCCTGAGCCAGACACTGATGTTAGGCACCTTGCTTCTGCATTCTGAGCCAGACACTGATGTTATGTACCTAGTTTCTGCAACCTGAGCCAGACACTGATGTTAGGCACCTTGCTTCTGAATCCTGAGCCAGACACTGATGTTAGGCACCTTGCTTCTGCATCCTGAGCCAGACACTGATGTTACGTACCTAGCTTCTGCAACCTGAGCCAGACACTGATGTTAGGCACCTTGCTTCTGCAACCTGTGCCAGACACTGATGTTAGGCACCTTGCTTCTGCATTCTGAGCCAGACAGTTATCTTAGGCACCTAGCTTCTGCAACCTGAGCCAGACACTGATGTTAGGCACCTTGCTTCTGCATCCTGAGCCAGACACTGATGTTATGTACCTAGCTTCTGCAACCTGAGCCAGACACTGATGTTAGGCACCTTGCTTCTGCAACCTGAGCCAGACACTGATGTTAGGCACCTTGCTTCTGCATCCTGAGCCAGACACTGATGTTAGGCACCTAGCTTCTGCAACCTGAGCCAAACACTGATGTTAGGCATCTTGCTTATGCATCCTGAGCCAGACACTGATGTTATGTACCTAGCTTCTGCAACCTGATCCAGACACTGATGTTAGGCACCTTGCTTCTGCAACCTGAGCCAGACACTGATGTCAGGCACCTTGCTTCTGCAACCTGAGCCAGACACTGATATTAGGCACCTTGCTTCTGCAACCTGAGCCAGACACTGATGTCAGGCACCTAGCTTCTGCAACCTGAGCCAGACACTGATGTTAGGCACCTTGCTTCTGCATCCTGAGCCAGACACTGATGTTATGTACCTAGCATCTGCAACCTGATCCAGACACTGATATTAGGCACCTTGCTTCTGCAACCTGAGCCAGACACTGAAGTTAGGCACCTTGCTTCCTTCCAAAAAACGTAAGATGGCAGCCCCAGAATACTTGAGAATCCTGTCTAAAGTTGAGCACTGGGTGCCACAAAGCATTAATGTATAGATCTACAAAGCAGTTATTAGAGAGGACTATCTTGGCACACTGTGGTTGACCATATAATCTGTCCTTAATTTGAATGAAAAATCTGGCCTCGCTTAATAGATTTAGATACAGAGTCTCTTATTGAAATTTGTGTAAAGTATACCCAGGTCCAGTATGTCTCTCATTGCCTACCTCAAATGGCATGGTGCGATAAAATCACTGTCAGAATATGGTCTACAAAAATAGTCCAGTGTTACTAATAAAAAGAATCTACACCCAATGGAACGATATTTTTGTAAACGATAAATAGGGGACAATATTATGTCAGACAATGTGTCTGTATCTTCTGACATACAACCCTTGCAAGATGTTGAATCTCAGGGCACTTGACACATTATCACAAGAGCAGTTAAACAAATGCGAACCTCACAGCAGCTTTATCTTTACATTGAGATAAAGTGTGGTGGATGTCTTGAGGTGCATCTTAGACCCAGATTAGCTGATCAGGCCGCATCACCATCACCAGCCTTCAGATGTCTGCTACTCCCTCTTAGAATACCACCCTGAATGAACTGTGCTCGTTACTGACCAGTGTTTGTGTCCTCTCTTCTCAATCCCTCTCATTGCTGCTTCATTCTGGTGACAGCATTCTAAATTCTGAACACTGAGCTTCAGTTTCAAGTGGATTAGTGCAGTAGGGTGATAAATGTTGATTTCAACTGCCCGGCCTCCTTCACTATGGACATGCTTTCCAGACGCTCATAATCACACACCTCCAACACAAATGTCCTCTTGAAAAATACAGACTTCAAGAAAAAATATTCAGGGAAAAGTCACTAGTGATTGAAATGCTATCAGAGGGGCACATAAAAGAGCAATTCACTTCTTGCGAAACAGAACTCTACAAAGTAGAAGACATAATCTACTGAATGCAAGATCAGAGACCTTGAATGTATGTCAGTTGATGCTAGTGCAGAACTTTATCTTTAAGTGGAGGTCCTAGAGGATGAGCACATGCTTTTTTCTCAGTGAAGCTGAAAGACGGAGAGAACAGGTTGCATTGCAAGATTTTTAGGATCCGAGGTAATCCAATCGCTGGGCAGATTGAAAACCTGTGGTCTGATGTGCAAGACCTGTTCTCTCAGATTCTGAAAGGCCGAATGAGCTTGAGATGGAATTGAGTCATACACATTGAGTATACTCTTCCTACCGGCAAAGCTTAACACTACTACCAGACAAAGTCACAAGAGGAAACTATTTTATGGGTAATGAATAGATAATGTTTGCTGTGTGTTAATTGCTCCAAATTCTTTTCCTTAATGCCAATCTCTTATAGTATGAGGATCTGGTGCTTAGAGAGCACGTGTGTGTGATTTACAGTATCTCATCTGATGGATCTTGTTAAGCTGATTGAGACACAAAGGGAGTTGGCAATAATAAAACAATTCAACTTTCGTGAAGCCCTTTTGGCCCCACAATAAGGACCAGGAATCGGTAACTGAAGTTAAGTAGTTTTATTGCCAATTAATAATCAGCCCAGTGTATATGTATATCAATATAATATTAAAAAGATACAGAATTACAGCTGGCAAGCTGAAATATTGCAATATGTTTGGTTTCAGAAAGATATTATATGAAATAATCACAGCGACAACAATACAAAAACTGTGAAATAGAAATAGGTGCTCCTTAAGAATCTACGATTCTCTCTCCTAAACATGAATAAGTTCTAGAGTCACCTAATCAAGGTACTAAGTTTAGAATAAGGATTGATTGTAGCATAGGGTCTCAAGAAAATTCAGAAATGGGAGAAGGTTTCAGCCTAGTAAAGACTCCAGTAGAAGTCTATCAGAATTGGAATAAGAGTTAAGCATGAAGCCTCACACTTGCAAGAATAAAGGAAGCAGAGAGGTCTGTACCTCTCAAAGTCTAAGGGAATCTGCTCTGACTTCTAATAGTGTGAACAATAATTAAAACAAACAAAAACTTCAGGCGGCATTCGTATCTTTTCCCACCCCTCCTGGAACCATTCATTTCACTTCTCGTGGTGAGCATTTTTAACATCACCCGAGTTTCCCATCCCACAGTACTTAGAAAGTTACTGCAACCTTGAGCATCCTCCCGTTCCGGATACGTGATGAATTGGAGGCTTCATCTGCTCATTAGGTTTTCACATTTCTTGCAAAAATTTCTCTTCTCAGACCTTACTATCAAAAAACTAATACATACAAGAATACTCCTTTCTCGAGCTAATTAAGCCTTGAGAAGGCACATGCAAAAGAAAGAATATGCTGACCAAGTAAAGTATATTTCAAAATCAAGGCCTTTAGTCTGGCTAACATTAAGTAAACATTTAATGTGCATTTCAAATATATGAATATACATGCAAACATATAACTTTCAGAATAAACGCAAACGTGAATGAAGAATGCAAGTTTACTTATGCACATGCAACTTGAAATATAAAACGTGAATAATTAACACATGTAAGCCTTTTAATTGAACATTAGTGCACACGTTTATAAAGCTTCAGTTTCTTAATAGTTACATTTTGTTAATGCATTTAAATGTTCACACAAGTTAATATTATTAAGGCACACAGTGAATATAATGTCAAAATATAAATGCGAAATTGCGTAATGATAACGTGTAAAGAATGGAATCTATATTGTGCTCCGCCAGCGCCCTCAGCACATGCAAAGGGAAAAGAAAGATTTTGATGTCCTGGCCAGCATTCAAGTGTGAAAAAACCTTGTACCGCCTGAGATTTTACATATAAAGGCTCGTTGCACCCACAGTGCATGCAGAGGAGTCCACAATTTGGAGACTAGATGAAAAAATAAAGATGATGCGTTAACTGCTGCAACAGAACCTTTAGGTGTTTGGCCTAACTGGTCACTAAGAAGGAAAATATAGAAAGGCAATTCTCGGACTCATACCAGGCACAGTAAGAGCAACGGACATGGTCTCAGCTTACATCAAGCATTAGCAAAGCCAATACGTCTCGCCTATGAAAGAGCTAGGACTACCGGAAAATGAGGGTGACTTGAGAGTTCTGGGGTGGATAAAGGTAAAGAGAAGTAAGAATCAAACATAAACCGTTTGAAAACACTGCATGTTTGATGATGAATAAAACATATTCTAAATTAGAAATGAGGTTACCAGCAAATAATAAATGTGACGCAGCAGCAACTGCTAATTCGTAAACAAGAATACTGTATGGCAAAAGTGTGGAATGATGGGAGGATGTTTACAGCTGCATAATCAATTAAAGGAAAGGGCAGCCCGAAATGTATGTTTCGGACAGTGGTCACATGTGAACAAGATTCCTGATTGCTAGTTGTTTGCATTCAGCTCTTGAAAATACTGGTAAGTGCGAGCATCAACTTTGATGGCTTCAAGTTGACTTGCAAGAAAAAGCAAAAAAATAATATAAAAACAACTAAAATCCAAGAGCAAGCAGCATGAAAAAATATTAATCAAGAAATCAATCAGTACTTTGTTCATGCCCCAGTGAAGAAAACAAACACATGGAGACAATGTTAAGCCCAAGTGAAGCTGACATGTGCTTACACATGCTCACCAACAAAAGGAAATACAATAAGAGTGACAATGAATGGAATAGAAGGGCCAGGGGTTTGTTATCATGCATTTTTAATATTCAGGGATAAAAATGTACAGACGATCTTGGTTTTAATCGGGTATTTAAATAGTTTAATAAGATTTTTTAAATGTTTTCTGGTTTTTTATTCAGTTTGTTTTATTGTGATTCGATTGATGAATTTGTGCTTTTATGATCTGTTTGTACATAGATCGAATAAAGATTTGAATGAAGAGTGACAATGATGCCAACCAATGGTAAATAATGAGCCTGCTAAAAAACCCTTTTTATATATATATATTTTTTTAGAAACAATAGGTTGTTGCAAGCAACAGCGTATCCGCTGTCTCGGGCAACACCTAAAAATGTGACAAATTTGCTAGACTGCACATTACTTCCCTAAATAAGTATTGAGGCCTGTCGCAATTCAACTTTTACTTAGCTGAGAACATAAGCAGTGTCTAATAGTCACAGCACGGTCGCCTCTTGCACCATCAGTTGGTCTCTTATCCTTGTAAAGTTAAATAGTATTAATGGCACTCAACTATATGTGCAGATATTCCTTCGAGAAGGGAATTTATTTTAATCAGAGTGCAAGTGAGTTTGCCTCCTGTTTTATTCATCTGCTTGCATGTATTGTCATTCAAATGAGGTACTGGTACTCATAAGCCTGCGGGTGCTGCTGCTGATGTTGGGGTTTCTGAATGCCCGGATGTCTATTCTTTATCCCACCTCAATCCTCCTTCATCCACCACGCGACAATACCTGCCCCCTATTTTTCTCACGCAGGCTCTCTTTCATCCCTGCTTTCTCCTTTTTTTGATATTTTCCATGTTTTTCTGCCTCCTTCTTTCCTCCTCTGCTGCCTTTTCGCTGTTCTTCTGGGTGAAAGTCTGATAATTAAAAATAAGTCCTGTCCCTAAAAAGAGTGCCTAGTCGGTCCACCTGCAACCATCGGCTCAAATTAAGCCCTGCTTGGACTACTGATGTTTTCCAAGGAGGCGGTATGTTCCAATTACCTTCTTTTAAGAGATTCAATGTTATTTCAGAATTGATCAGTTTATTTAAATGTCATTCGTTGTTTTTATTTAGCTTCAGAGTGGGTATGAGGGGGAGATGTGTTGAAAAGTGAAAACAATAATTAAATGAACTGAAAGTGCTGAAATTATTTTCAGATTTCTCGTTATGTGAACAGATGGCTAGCAGGTGAAGCAGCTTGTTTTGGCGTCAAACATTGCCTTAGTTCTGCGGAGATTTGGAGGGTTTAGAGCCACCAGTGGGGTGGGGCGGGTAGTTATAAATAATGCAGCTGGCGAGTGGCACTGGGACTCAGGCTTGTGAGTGGTCCATTTGAACCCAATTAATGTTTAGTTTTAATACCGAACCAGTGGAGTGGAGGGTGAGGCCCGATTACTCTGCTTGCATTGGGAACCATGAATTCTTTGCTACGCCACTGCACGGATGACAGGAGAGAATTTGCTTCTTCTCTTGAGAGAAATGTTCTTCCCTACTGTCTAAGGCCCCAATTACATGAAGTACACTGGGCTCTCAAGGATAAAGCATTCAGTTAAGTTTTACTCTTGAATGTATAAAGGTTCTAGAAGTGAAGGTTGCTTTTTTGTCTAATAAGTTAGTGTTCGTTGGTTCAAGAGATATCCCATTCAGCGCACTGCCTCAATCACATGCAAAAATCATAGTGTTGGCACACGTCTAAGCCCCTTAGCTAATTTCTGCAAATGTACAGTTTCAAAAGATGCTGGGTGCAGTTATTTGGAAGTTCAGTGACAGCTGGCTTCCAAAGGGATCACGATTATGTCATGTTATTTGGTAACCATCATTTCAATGGCATTGTATCAGATTTTCAGTCTTGGCACCCTTAGGGCGAAACAGTGAAAGCCATCAATCAAATGTAACTAATATGTGTTGGTTTTTGATAATGTGAGATTAGTAGCGAGCGTGTTCAATGTTTAGTTTAGAATTGGTTTAGTTGAGGAAAAATGGAATTCGATATTATGTGTTATTTGCAGAGTACTATGGGGGTCATTACGATGTCGTAACGTTCGCCACCGCCGAGCCGGCGGTAGTGACCGTTATGCCATCGTAACGAGTAATACCCCCGCCATATTATGATGGCGGGGGTATCTCGGCGGACGCAAAGTGCGTCCGCCGCTCTTCCGCCGGTCGGTAATCGTTCCGATTGCCGGCCGGGCGGACTTGGCCCCTAATATGGTGGCGGTGCCTAGCAGGCACCGCCATCCATGTTATGATGGTTGATTTCCAGGGCCTTTCCATGGCGGCGATGCCCCCCCTGCACTTGAGGGGTACCCATGGTACCCCCCTGCATGTCCATGCACAAGGTGGCAGGCACCGCGCGGTGCCTGCCACGTTGTGCATGGAAATGCACAACATGGCATTTCACCATTGCGGAGGGTGCTGCAGCCTGCAGCACCCGCCGCAATGTTAAAACGCCAGATGCGACCGCCGCAGTGGCGGTCGCATCATGGTTAGGGTGGTGGGACCGCCGCATGTCTGGCGGCCGGTCCCGTTACCGCTAGGGTGGCGGGCGGACTAGAGTCCGCCTGCCATCCTAATAGGCCCCTATGTGTATAGGTGGATATGTTGAAGGAATTTCATGTGTTTACTGGATTGTTCAGCTGATGTCAGGGGTTCTCTTTCAATTCATCAGGATACATGTAGGCAATTACGGGTGATATATGCATGAGGGGGGTGCGGTTATGCTGGATTATGCTCAGTTGTTCTACAATATACTTTAATGTGGTGGGTGGCAGAACTGTTGGTTTGGCAATACTTTGCCAACTTTATGGCTTTGATGCCATGTTATGAACGAGCGTGTATGAGTTCTGTTTACTGTAAGGAGGACCTTTAAGAAGAGTGTTTCGAACAATTATGCATAATGATATTGTTGAGTTGAGAGTGTGATTGAGATCAGATGAAAGGCTTATTGTGTGATATAGGTGCATGTGGTAAGGACTGTTTATAATTTACAGACTGTGAGGGTATGTGCTATTTCTAAAACAAGCTGCTCTCAAAGCCCGTGAGTATGTGTGAAAACGTGATGCTATGCATGGCTTTCTGAATGTAGACATTCCACTCTGTAAGGCATGGGTGGCTCTTCCATTTGAGCGGAGGAGCATCGCCCCACAAGCCCCAGCTCTGAAAGATAAAACGGTAATAAAGTTTATTTATTACTGTTTTATTTTTCAGCAACCCGTCCTGAACTAAGTGTTAGGACGGGGTGGGGCCAGCGCTGCTGAGCTTTAAAATGTGCATGTCTCTTTGGCCAGCCGTCTTGGGCTGGTCAGCTAGGCATGCAAATTTTAAAGTTCTCTAACCTAGCTGTCTTAGACAGCTGGGTTAGAGAAAGTGCAGGCCTCCAGTGCTCTTAGGAGCGCTGGGAGAGCCCGCTTTATCCAATCCTGGTGCTGCTTTCATGCTGTGAAAACCGCACCAGGACTGGGTAGTGCAGTTTCCTGCATCGGGAGCTTCCTGGAAGACACCAGAGGGAGGAGGATGTTGCGCTGCAGGAAGGTAAGTGAATTAATCTTAATATTTTTTTATCCCCCACCACCCTCGGTACAAGCCAGCTGCCACTGCTGTTATAAATAATCAGCACAGTGTAGCACTTTTAAAATCACCATTTCCTGGATAGAGGATGCAAATCCATTGTCATGGATGGAGCGATGTTTAAAAATAATATGGTATAGGTCATAGTAAAGGCATTTAATACAGTTCAATAAAGATTAGAAGAGAAGTCATAATAGTCATGTGTACAGTTTTGGGTCAGAGGCAGTCATGCTTTATAGCATCTGAGAACGAGCATATAATGCAGGAAGTAGGAAGTTCAACTAATAATTGTCATCATAAGAGCGTGTATGTGTGATTTTTCTTGCTATTCCAGTAAACAAGAGCAGTGGGGTGAAGGGGAAGAAAGTGTTACAGATAGGGAGAGAGTATGAAATGCTGTTCTTTGTGTTTATTGCAGGACAATTAATTAAGAAGTGTGTAAATGTTGATTATTGATCTATTATACTGATGTGGTTACACTACGCTTTGTCCGCTCCCCTCTTCTCCGAAACCAATCAGACATCGCAAGAAATCTTACGATGCAGGCGGCTGAAGGCAACACCGTGGGCAGCATGGATGACCACTATGGTGATACTATGGAGAGGTGCATCCTCATAGCTTTGTAGTCGGGCCCTGGACCTGAAGTGAGTTTTTAACCTGGCCAGCGTGCAGAGTCCAAGAAGCCCCACCATGCTTGCAGCTGTGTCACGCTCCACACAACCCTTGGAACATGGTGTGGTTTGGTCCTGTGGAGGGCATGGGTATGAGGTTGGTATCTCTCTCTACAGTTTTCATATGCTAGCCCTCTCTACAGCACCCTACTTGGTCCTTTTTTATAGCACCCTCATCCCCAGAGTGTGAGGGTGGTTCGATTTGATAGCCTTCGTGACTGTTACTGCCAGAGTGGTTCCATTGTGGTGCCTTCTGCTGTAGCTCCACTACTGCTAGCACGGGAATTCGCTGAGCAGCATAGTTTAATGTCGAACCCCTTTCTATGCAACATATATGCTTAACATGTGTTTAACTATATTAATCTGTGTGCAGTTTATTAATCAATTGTAGTAAGTGGCTGTATATTCCTTTTAATGAGAAGCACTCATATATGTAGCTGAATTATAATAAATGTGCTCACCATGAAATAAAATGTATGCCTTCCTTAATTTTCATTTGGTGTAATCATTTATGCTAACTGTAGTAATTTAGAATCTGTTCAAATCTAGCATTGGTGTAACCTGTAACCAGGCCTCAGTGCACACATTACTTTTGGCAAGTGTATTGTTTTTCTCTTCTGTGGAGGTGCCTTATCCTCCACGTCGCTAGCTTAGAATAGGTTCACTGTTCATTGTATTACATTAGCAGACTACTGATCTTTCTGATTAAACTTGGCCTCGGGTATGGAGACTGAGACGGTGGGAAACACCATACTGTACAAGGCAGAATGGACTGATGGTACATTTAAGGTTGTCCAGATGATTGCTTCCTGGATGGGAGCTGGGAGAATAGGAAATCTACCTGTTGCCTGAGAACACTGTCTTTTGTTTAATTTGTATATAAGTAAACTGTATATGCAGTTCAGATATAAGTAATTACGTACAAGGGCTTTTTGTAGCAAGTGGACAGATGTGGCAGTAAAAGATGATCTATGTCCAGCATGAAGGAAGTGACCCGATTAGGGTCACTCGCGACCACCTCTCAGCCTTCCTCACAAATGAAGAGTCGGTCAGACAGTAGAGAATACAAACCAAAGGTATTTATTAGAAGTCCACTCGAGTGGAGCCCGGTCTGACCAGCCTTCTTAGATTGCTGCAGAGGGACTGACTTCAGCCAAAATGGAGTTACATTAAGTACATCTCAAACCAATGAAAGCACTGCCCAGGATGGAAAATTCCAGGCTCACACAGCTAAAACAAAGAGGTACAGTAGGATAAGTTTCAACTCTAAGGCTGGATACACGCTATCTATAAATGAAGGTCATGCTGCTCTTGCCCGCAGCTGGGCTGGTGGGAGAAGGCCTCTATCTAGTGGGAAAGGTATGTGCTAACGAAGACAATGTACTCAGCAAGACAGCGTTAAACCTTGAAGAAAAAGAGGAAACAAAACGAATGGAGACATTTCTCAGCAAGCTAGGGTTAGTTTCAATCACGGTGCAAAATGGCGGCTCAACTTAAAATGGTGCCCCGAATGCTAACTTTACATAGAGCAATATGCAAGCAAAACGAGTGCATAACATTTACATTTCAACAGACCCTCCTTTTAGCAGAAGCTAACCATTTGAAGTTGAGAGAATATGGAGTGTAGCATGGCATGTATATAACAAATGATCTTCAGAATTTAGAGCAATCCATGTATTCAGCATCAAGGGAAGATGAGTCGTCAAATATACCCATGTCTATCTGCATAAAACTATCTATTTCTTTCTGAGTCATAATCACAGCATGGGTATCATGGATGGGCGTCTTCTGCTTTGGGGTGAGAAGGATAACACAATAAGAGCAACAGGCCGGAAGACATTGTATACAGGTGCAACATGTGAGGAAAATACCAGCAACTACAGCTAGGAAAGCAAGGATCTTCCAACCCCAGAATGTAAACAGACCCCAAAACCACCCAGATAGGATCCAAGTACCATTTTCCTGGTGAATGTCAGAGGAGAGTCTGTGTAATTTCTGTATGGCAGCATATACATTGGGGGCGTGGTCAGGTAGGTATGTATACACAGCAGCTACTACCAATGACGCAACAGGCCCCTCCCCAATCAGCAAGGAGGACGTCTAACACCATCCGGTTTTGTAAGGTAACGAGTCTCGTAGCCTGAAGCTCAGCAGTGATATTGGCCAGAATTCCTGCTGTTGTATTAATGACCCCCTCTACAACTCTCGTGAGCCAGTGAATGTTGAGGCTATTAGACATGGGGCCCCAAAAGGGTACAATACCTTTCATGGCATCTTCAAACTGTTGCAAAGTGGTATCTGTCTGATCTATATCTTCTGTGTTAATAACCCTTCTAACTCGGGGAAAATGTACACACCGACGCTGCAGCCGTTGGTCTTTATGATAATTGGGTGGAGCAACATACAGTGGGGGAAGAAGGAAAGAGAGGTAACACCTGCCTGACCATCCCCTAGGCAGCCAGACAAAAGCCTGGGATCCACCAACGAAGTAGACATTAGAGGGCAAAACCAAAGGTGGACTATTAATCGTGCAAAGTTGGAATGTAAAATTACATTTGCTGTCCCCCACCTCTACCTCCCCCTTCCCTGAACACAAAAAGCAGCTGTGGAGCTGACCACAGACATTGGCTTATCCCTAGTCACATTACGGTCTTGGAAGGAGCGGAAGTACTCAGATGTGTTGAATGTCTGAAAATCAGCCATTTCCATCTGAAGCTATGTGCTATTCTTCACCTCGTCATATTTGCGCATACAGGAGTTTGGGGACAAAGTACCAGAGATGTTTAGACCTGCCTTACCTATGGGAACAAACCCATGATGGAAACGTATATAATCAGTCACAGTATTAGAATCAGCAGGGGTCATAACCTGACGAGAGTGGTGATGGATATGGTGGTGTACTATTACAAGCAATTCGAACCAGCCCTCACAACTTCCTAGGTATGACAAAGGCATGGACAACAGATTGTCGCTTTTGTGAGTAACTGAGGGGAGCAATCCACAGACCCAACAATTTGTTGTGTTATACACATCATGAGCTTGGTGCAACATTTGTATATAAACATTATCAGTGTAAGGTGCTCCCCTTTGTGAGGAGCCAAAGTAACAAACATGTGTTCAGGGGGGACGGGTGTTGTTCCAACCAAGGAATGCACAGGATACTTCTCGTCTAGAAAATAGGATATCCCCAATGCAACTATTAGTGCAATGACAACTATTGATGCAAAAACTATTTTACTTTTCGTGGACCAACCCCGCTCTGGGCGCGGAGATGCAAACGGCTGTTCTTCCTCAGTAATGGGCCAACCAAATGGATACATTGCAGAGCAAGGGAAAAAGGAATGCAGTGGAACTGGTGACAAAGAAGAAGGGGGGCAAGTGTTCCCAGTGTCCGTCTGAGCTTCACTGGTAGACTCCTATTGTTCATCAATGTTGGCGCTCTTGAGCACCGACGGTGGAGCTGTTCGATCCTAGCTCTTGAAGAACCCACGTCGCACAGGATAATGTACCTGCTCTCCAGGGGGGCACGTTCGATCTATCCAGTCCAATGTCCGAACAATGCACCAATCTCACCGCTCCCTAAACTACTGTTGCCAGACTTGCGCAGTCGATCCCTGCTAATCTGACTTCTACTTTGGTGCACTGTTCCTCCGTCGGGGGCACAAATTGTACCTGGCTACTCCAGGCACAGAGGGGTCAGTAAAAAGAGGCTCGGACACAGAGGGGCCAGTGGAAAAGGTCTCTTGAATAGCCTGGATCTCTGGGGGTACTGCTGCCTTTAGTACCTCATTGTTCTCGGCCTCCGTTTGGGTCCAGGTGAGCTTAGCATCCGAAAAGGGGACAAATCGTGGGCCCCCACTCCGAGTCCCCAATTCCTTCTTTGACCCACTGATCATAAGGCAAGGGGAGAGGCACTCTGCTGCAGTGTTGACTATGGATCCAGTTCTTTCGACCGGTGACCTTCACTGCGGTGCAGGTGGCAAGGAGGACCTGGACTGGTCCCTTCCACCTCGGCTCCAAGCTCTTCTTCCTCTGAAAGTTCCAGATTAGAATAAAGTCACCAGGCCAAATATCATGTCCTGGCCCCTCGGGTACTGGCGGGAGAGACTCCTGGATCTGTTGGTGAATAGAACACAGACTTTTAGTTAACTCGTACAGATAGTCCACTAACAGAGGACATTCAGTTTCAGAAAATCTACGAAGACGCGGGACGCCCCAGACATTTGCCGGGCGCCCGAACACGACCGCGTAGGGTGACAGACCTGTCCTAGAATGCGCTGTTGTTCTTGTGGACAAAAGGGCTAGTGGTAAAGCATCTGGCCACTACAACCCTGTGCTCTCCTGAATCTTTGCCAATTTCAGTTTGAGAGTACCATTTTACTTCTCAACCAGACCTGCCGACTGGGGGTGATTTGCAGCATGAAATTTTTGTCTGATATGCAGTCCCTCACAAACTAACTGAATTACTCTCGCATTAAAGTGGCTTCTATTATCACTCCAAATCAAAAGGGGCAAGCCGAAGCGAGGAAAGAACTCCTTCAAGAGGACTTTTGCAGTCGCTATGGCTGTGCTCTCTTTCATGGGATAGGCCTCGACCCATTTACTGAATGCACAAACCACCACTAATACATTTTTCAAATTGTTGACTCGATCCATTTCTATGTAATCTATCTGGAGGACCTCAAAAGGGAAAGTGGGAGGTGCAAATTTACCAGGTGGCGTAGGGGTACCTTTTCCAGGATTGTGCATCATGCACACCATACAATATTTGATCAAATGGGCGGCAGTCTTTGGGATATTATCATTTTGCCATACAGGCTATAGCAACTTACAAATACCTTTAGCACTGATATGAGCTAGCCCATGTGCCATTGTGACTATGGCAGTAGCGGCTCCTGGGGGAGTGCGGTGGGCGGGGAGGGCAGGGTGTAACTCAGCTTACGGCCGAACTGATTTAAGTATATAAATAAATAAATAAAACGAATCACATAGCGCGCTGCATCGCAATCGGCGATGCAGCACGCACAATGTAATTCATTTTATTTATTTATGTAATTAAATCAGTTCGACCGTAAGCCGGAGTTTACTACCCCCCCCCCTGCCCCTCCCCCACCTCGCCCCACCGCCCCGCAGCACTCCCTCCAGGAGCCGCTACTGGACTATGGGAAGAACATATGCATCTGGTAGCATCCATCTCTGTTTCCCTGACTTATCAGTCCAACACCCCTCCTCATCCAAACGTGCTGTGCTTACCTGCCATATTGCTAATTCCTCAATTGTTGCCTCACTTTGTATCTCCTTGACACTTTCCAACGTATCCTCAAACATGGTGACCTCGGGCACCCACCTAGCGGGACCTGCTACAAACATTCTTTTCATCCTCGTCCGGGCTGTCTCCTTAGCTGTCTGATTTGCAAAGGCATTCCCCTTACCCACATTGTCAGTAATTGTCTTGTGGGCGCTGCACTTTACTATCGCTAATTTCCTGGGGAGTGTCAAAGCCGACAAAAGCCTATGTATAAGGGGCCATGCTGGATCTTCATCCTATGGGAAGTGAGAAACCCTCTCTCTGCCCAGAGCCGCCCAAAATTATGGGCGACTCCGAAGGCATACTGACTGTCAGTATAGATAATGACAGCCAGTCCCTCACTCAACTCGCAGGCTCGAATAAGGGCAACGAGCTCTGCAGCTTGGGCCAACTGATAGGGAACTCGTGACATCTCAACTACCGTGGACAGTGTTGTGATTGCATATGCGGCTGTTGTAGTGCCATCTGGTAGCTTAAAGCAAGAGCCATCGACATATAGTTCCCCTTGGGGGTCAGATAAGGGAACGTCAGTCAAGTCTACCCTTCCTTTAGTCTCTTCCTCTGTTCGGAAGATACAATCATGTATGACAATTTCCTCACTCAGAAGGGAGGGGTAGTAACGTGGCTGGGTTCAGAGTGGCACATCTTTTAATCGTGACATGTGGTGCAAAGAGAGTTAGCTCATAACCGGTCAGACGTGCACTGGTGAGGTGCTGTGTCTTGGTCTTATTCAAAAGAGTATCCACAGCATGGGCCACCATGACTGTGAGGTCAGTATCAAGTACGAGTCCAGCCGATTGTCTTATAGAGACGGCCACAGCCGCGACCGCTCTTAGACAACTCGGGAGGGCTCTTGTGAAAGGGGCAAGAATGGCAGAAAAATAAGCACACAGGCGTTGCTTACCTCCAAAGGCCTGTGTTAAAACAGAAAGCGCACAACCAGCCGTCTCGTGTACGTACAGCACAAACGGCTTTGCATAGTCAGGCGTACCAAACACAGGCGCAGAGCAAAGTGCAACTTTTAATTGCTCAAAAGACTGCTGACATTCAGGCATCCAAGGCAAGGGTTCATGCACATCTTTAGTGGTTAGTGCGAGCAGAGGCTTTGTTAATAGCGAATAGTTAGCGATCCACTGACGACAATAGGAAGTAATGCCAATAAAAGCACGTAGATCCCTTTGAGTTTTAGGGGTAGGCATTTTAACAATGGCGCTGATGCGCTCAGGGGTCAATCTCCTACCCTCCTTCGATTGTAGGTGACCCAAGTAGGTGACCTCCTGTCGACAATATTGAAATTTGGAAAAAAACACTTGGGGGCCGATTCCGATCTCGGCCGGTAGGGCTCCGAATCGGATTCGGCATAACCGGATCCGATTCGGAGCCCTATTTCCCGACCGATTCGTACGCGCGTCCGGACGAGCGAGTACGATGCGAAATCGCAGACCGACTCGTTCGGGCGTCCCAACCGCTCCGACCGACTCGTTCCCGGGTCGAACCGCACCGACTGACTCGCTCGGACACGACTCGCACCGCGCAATGGAGACGTTCCCCGGCCGGGTAAGTACGATGTGCGGCGCGAGCAGTCCGACCGACACGCGCCGTCCGGCTCAAAAGAGCAGTCGGAGCCGTACTTCGGGGGTCCGTGTTGGACCCCCCTGTACGCGTAGCCGTGCGAGTCGCACACAGGGGGGACCCATGGGTCCCCCCTACCTGTGCGTGTACGGCACGAGTCGCTTCACCACGTACCCACTGTAGGGGCGCCCTTGTTCGCCTTGCACCCATTGAGGCAATGGGAGCCCGAGTACGCGTTGTACGACCGGCTCCCATTGACTTCAATGGGAGTCCGACCGACTCGAGTACGATAGCATACGGACGCATCGTACTCGTTCGGTCGGGCTGCACGGGTCCGATTCGGTCGGAAATCTCTCTGGGTCCGGCTCGGTCGGAGAGATTTCCGGCCGGAATCTGAATCGGCCCCTTTATGTCCGTGGTGTGCCAAATGCAACAACAATTTAACCGTACTGTTTTTGCAACCCTTTTCAGTTTCAGAAGCAATAAGAAGGTCGTCTACATATTGGAGCAATACATTACCTGGAGGAAGCGTAAGGGAGTCCATTTGAGCTTTCAAAGCTTGACTATATATACATGGGCTCTCAGTATAGCCCTGAGGAGCTCGACAGAATCTAAAACTTCTGCCAGCTAGGGTAAAACCGAACAAGTACCTGCTATCTGGATGAATCGGAATACTAAAGAATGCATTTTTAGATCAATGACAGAAAAGAATTTAGCAGTAGAAGGAATCATCGTCAAAAGGGCAGTAATGTCAGGGACCACCGGGAACTGTGGAACTACGATTTTATTTATTTTGCGCAAGTCAATCACAAAACGATAAACATCTGGATGATTATCAGAGGAGCCAGAAGGCGCCCTCTTAAGAATGGGAAGAATAGGGCTATTGCACACATTAGCAGTCGTCTCCTCAACAACTCCTGACTTAATCAAATCCTGTATAATTTGTAACAAGGCTCGCCCCCCTGCCTGCGGTATTTTGTACTGAGGAATACGAGGCAAAATGGCATTGTTTTAAATTTTGATAGAAACTGGGGGTATTTGCAATAGTCCTACGTCCGTGTCACCCGTTGACCACAACATGGGCGGCACATCCTTAAATTCAACAAGGAGGGGCGCATCTTTGGACAGACATTGCTTAGTACTGACCACATTCGAGTCCATCGTCATGTAAACATCCTCCACGGAACAATAAATAGTAACATACAATTTCTTTAATAAATCTAAGCCCATCAGACTTTCTCCGCAATTAGATGTCAACAAAAATGGTGAATCCACAGTAAAAGGACCTAAAGTCAGTGTAAGAGGTTTGGAAATGGGGCTCACAACCGGTACACCAGAAAATCCTACCGTAACATTATTATGGCCAGACAGAGTTGCCCCGGGGACCAGTGAACGAGAAATAGAGCTATTCATTGCACTCGAATCCACCAAAAATTCCTTAGCTGAGCCCTGCAAATCTGCAGTAACATAAGGACCGCGCTGATCTACAGGTATCTGAACTGGTCCCTCACCCTGTCCCCGGCTGTCCTAGCTGTGTGATATACTTGTCACCTCATCTAGATCATAGTCATCATGATAATACTGGCCGCCCCTATTGTCATCGAAGTAGTTACTATCCGGGTGATCCTGTAATGTTGCAGTATGCTGAGCTCAGTCCTGTCCACTAGCTCCACGACCCCGGCCACGAGAACCTCGTCCTCTAGGGGCCACAACTTTCTGCAACAACACTGGACACTCGCTACGCCAATGTCCCTCCTCCCTACAATATGCACACTGATTCTGCCCTACAGGCGTAGTATTCCGGCTAGTACGAGGAAGCTGTCGGGCCACACCACCACGTCCTCCACCATTCCCTCGAGAAGCCTGCTGCAACAGCACCTTCATCTTCAATTCTTTATTCTTTTTTTTTTTTTTTTTTTTTTTTCAATTCAAGTTTGTTTGGACTAAAAATCCTTAAACATTTTTTAAAAAGTACATTAAAAATCATCTAAAATCACAAATCATTATTAAAACATCATAAAATTTCATATTATACATTCAGCTTTCCTTTCAACTTTACCCATAACATTATACATCAAATTGTATGACAATTCAGTTCTAATCCCTTTTAAGAAATACTTTGACTTTTTGGATGAACTTCCCCATGGCACAGGCTATATCTAGGTGGCTCATTTCAGTTAAAAGGTTTACTGCCTGAGCCCTGTTTTTAATATCATACTTTTTAAAAATCGGCCGTAAAAACTCTATTCGAATATCTAAAATCTTTTGACAGTCCACTAATATATGTAAAATGTCACATGTGGTTCCCAAAGTGCAGGTGCATTTTCCCTTACTGTCTATCATAGAGCCTTTCACACCATTGTTCACGTAGCAGGGATTCACCCCAATTCTTAGCCTTAATAAATCTCTTCTTAGTTGACAGTCAGATAGCCTATCGATATAAGGGAAGTGCTGTTCGTTTTGCCATGCAATGGCCATAAAGTGTACTGAGCTTTTCTTCAAGAGGTAATCTTGGTCCTGTGCCCGCGAAATTTCTTTTCCCTGGGCCCTAAGTTCCCTCTTGTCGACCTTAATCAGAAGAGTGTTGGGGCACAGATTAACCTTCATCAAGCAACACACTTTAGTGATAGTTGCTCTAATCTCCTTTGCCCATATTAACTCGCTCTTTTCAATCTTGTTTTTACACCATTGTGAAATTTTAAAATCCTCTCCCGTTCCTTTATTCTTTTTCTCCACGTTCTCCTTCTCCTCATTTTCCCTGTGCTCATAATACTGTGCCATACTCAAAATTACAGAAGGGGAGGAGGTAGTCCAAGTGCTCTCCGAGGCCTGCAACAGAGTCGCGATCTCAGGAAGCAGGTTCGTAACAAATCTATTAACGAACAATCGGACACCCCCCTCCACCGACAAATCCTGGCCGCTAAAATCCCAAAACATGCCTTCAAACCTAGTGAAAAAATCAGACACACTCTCATCCTTCTTCTGACGACATGCCATTAACTTGTCCCAATCTACTCTTCTCGGTGGAATAAGAGAATGCATAGACGTAATAATTTGGCCAGGCAAAGCTAGTATCTTGGCCTTAGGCTTCTCATCAGGCTTGCTCTCCTGGGCCCATGCTTTAATCTGATCCCAGGTACCACCCAATTCCACAACATGGTCCTGTGTGTGCACCTGTCTCCAAATATCAATGGACACCAGTAAACCAATGAACATCTCAATATTTGCAAGCGTCACCACTGTTGATGAAGTGGCCTCAGTCAAGTCCTTATAATATGCGGTGGGGTTTTTCCTAGGGTCAGGCAACTGAGTCTTAAGGGATAAAACTTCACTACTTTTCCATGGAGTGTAGACCCACTGTTCTTAGAATCGGGCCTCTACCCGTGGTCTAGTAACAACGTTATGCTGATCCCGTAGCTCTGGTATTTCAGGGTGATATATGGGGTGGACTTCCCTCATCGGAAACTGGGATACTGTTGCTGGGCTCTTCTCAAGCAACCTACCCCGATATGCGACCAACGCTGCGACATTACCAAAAACTTTACCAGGTGCCATATCAGCAGCATATACATGATCCCTAATATCATAAATGATCTGGGGTGCTACACCATTAAAACACTGTTCCCACAATCCAATCAAAGTAGCCGACATGTGCTTAAGGGCATGCTGCTGCACAAAAGGCTCCTAATCTTTCATCACTCTCCACACATCTTCCACACTGTAGATGGGGTGACGAGCCCACTGGGCAGACTGATCGGCTACTATCTTTTTCTCTTTGTCTCCCACATCTGATCATATCAATATCCGCCGCAGTCATTCCCTGGCAGTTGCCCAGTCTCCGTCCCCTAGCCCACGTACAGGCGTTCCGCTGCTCAGTAATGTCGGGGAATGTAGGAACAGGGAAGGAGTAGCGACAGACGTAACAGGCAGTGGCGTAACGAAAGTTGAGGGGGCCCCCCTGCAAGGTACACAGAGGGGCCCCCGCTCCGGATTTAATCTGGAGCTCTAAGGACTGAGTACTGTGCTGAGGGGGCCCCCTGCAGCTCGTGGGCCCCCCCGCACCGCAGGGGCTGCAGGGGCCTGTGTTACGCCCCTGGTAACAGGCACCAACGTCGCTGCCGGCTGCGATGTAGGTGTAAGAGCTGGAGAGAGAGATGCCGAAACAATAGGCGTAGCAGGTAGACTGGCAGTCATCGTAGCCGCGGAAGGCGAAGTCAAAGAAAGGGCAGGAGGGGCTGAGGCTGAATTAGCTTGATCAATAGCAGAAGAAATGGAAACAGCAGAGACAGAGGAAACGGATGACTGAGGCTGGGGCATGGCAGGGTATATTCTCAGTGGGGCGTATGGGGGTGGAGGTCGAGTATCTAACAGTTCCTCCACAAATGTATCATTTTCTTCTCAGCCAACATAAGACTTTTCACATTGTAATCGAAATTTCCTATCAGCACACTCTATTCCTTTTTCTATTTCCTCTCTTTCATGCGCTACAGCTTTTTGAGTCAATGTCTGCATTCTCCCCTTCTGGGCCTCTTTCTCTGCTTTCATTCGTCTCTGTTTAGCCTCCTTTTGCCATGTTCTGAGGGAATCAAACATTGACTGCTTACTCCATTTCGCAAACAATTTTTCTTTCAGAAAATTAATTTTCTGTTCATCAAAAGTGCCCGTCAACGGCCACTGCAACTCGGCATTGTCCCTCGTATATTTGTGCCATAACGTACTAAACATAATAGGGCCAAGGCCATGTTTTACGTACATGTCGAAATTCAGAGTACCTTCTGGAGGCGCCGGCTGACTTTCCTCCAATCGAGCATCAGTAGAACAACAACGACAGCCCAAACAAAACAACTTACTCAAACAAGGCATTTTTAAAGAAAACAAGTTCACTATTATGCCTAACAGATATTTGCAAATATCTTTACCAAAGTCGGTCCTCAGACCTCATCAAATACAAATCAAAGTGGTACCATGTTCATAAAGAACTCAAACAAATTCAAGCGCTTGTCCAAAGATGGTCCTCAGACCATGTCAAATACAAATCAAAACGGTGCAATATCCACAAAGAACCAAAACAAACTCACCTGGTGCACACAGGTCAAACGAGTTTATTCTCCACTGCTGACTCTTCAGACCAAACGGTCAGATACAAGGGTTTCGCCATTCAGAACCCCAGTCGGGATGATCAATGGACGAGGCACCGCCCAGTCAGACAGACGGGGCAGCGGCGAGTACAAGACTCTCTCGTGCAGGGATCTCCGGTCCGCCCGTCCGACCCGACGCAGCCTGACCTCCTCACCGAGGATGGGTCACCCGATGGAGTCCCTGTTCAGGCACCAAATGAAGGAAGTGACCCAATTAGGGTTACTCGGGTCACTCGCGACCACCTCTCAGCCTTCCTCACAAATGAAGAGTCAATCAGACAGTAGAGAATACAAACCAAAGGTATTTATTACAAGTACACTCGAGTGGAGTCCGGTCTGACCAGCCTCCTTAGATTGCTGCAGAGGGACTGACTTCAGCCAACATGGAGTTACATTAAGTACATCTCAAACCAATGAAAGAACCGCCCAGGATGGAAAATTCCAGGCTCACACAGCTAAAACAAAGAGGTACAGTAATATAAGTTTCAACTCTAAGGCTGGATACACGCTATCTATAAATGAAGGTCATCCTGCCCGTGCCCGCAGCTGGGCTGGTGGGAGAAGGCCTCTATCTAGTGGGAAAGGTATGTGCTAACGAAAACAATGTACTCAGCAAGACAGCGTTAAACCTTGAAGAAAAAGAGGAAAAAAACCGAATGGAGACATTCCTCAGCAAGCTAGGGTTAGTTTCAATCATGGTGCAAAATGGCGGCTCAACTTAAAATGGTGCAGCAAATGCTAACTTTACATAGAGCAATATGCAAGCAAAACGAGTGCATAACATTTACATTTCAACAAGCATGTATGGGAGCCTCGGAGACGGCAACCCACATATTATTCTTTTGTCCACCTTATGCTACCCAAAGAAATAAATAGATATTGCCCATTTGTAGGTCCTTTGAACTAGAAGATACTTGGAGGCCCTCAGACTACTTAGCACGGACACAACGCAAGTTGTAGTATTTGCTATTACCAAATCTTTTCTTTTTTAAAACTTTATTTATTCCATTTTTCACACCATAAACTGAGCGGTCATACATAGAGCTTTCCAAGATAATACCTTTCAACTTATTTCCATTATACATCTGCGTCCTGTACACATTTCACAATTATCTATACATTTATACATTCATGGCACAGCAGTAAACCCAGTGTCATACATGGCTAGGGTGTTGCCCAAGCACCAACTTTTACATGTTACTACTGCTATCAGACCCATTGTCCTGCTCACTTCCAGTTCCTGTTGGATTTAACAATTCCCTACTTAACTCTCTCCAGATTACAATGTCCTCCTCTAGCTTCTCATCCTTACGACAGGCCTTCATATGCAGTTCTTTCGCAAGGGACCACTCTCCCACATCCCTTATCCAGCTTTCGAACGTTGGAGCCCGTTCACCCATGCAGCATATTGCCACCCTCCGTTTGGCCAACACCAATGCTAACTGTGTTAACTTATTGGCCATTTTCCGTTTCTTGCGTTGCGGGACCAGCCCCAGGAGACACTGTTCTGGCGTAGCCTCTAACAAGATTCCCACCCCTTCACTGATTCTTGCTACTACATTAATCCAATACTGGTGTACTTCTGGGCATTCCCACGCCAGGTGCATAAACCCTGAATGGGCCCTGTGACATCTAGGGCATTCATGCGACCGACTGGCATCTATACGGTGGAGCCTCACAGGGGTCATATACACCTGTTGTACAAAATTATAGTGCAGTAGCTTCAGTCGGGCATTACAAGATACCTTGCACGTTAGTGTGCATACCCTCACCCAGCTTTTCTCCGGCAATGGTGCCTGCAGATCCTCATCCCAAGCGTCCCATGCCTTAAGGACTAGGGACCCCAAATCCACCCTCATGGCCTTATACAACAATGACACCAGCCTACACCCACCGCCACACGTTAGCAGTATATTTAGGGTCTCAGTGGTCTGGGGCATATCTGGGTAAGTGGGCCATGTGACTTTGGCCAGTTCCTCCAGGCCTGCATATTGGAGATATTGCCCCTGCCCCAGGTCAAATCCTTTGCATGCCTGCTCAAAGGTAATGAAGGTGTCATTCACGTACAAGTCCGCCAGAACCATGCAGCCACCCTCCCTCCAAGCCTGGAAGGACATGCTCTCTATCATCCTTCGCACTGGAACTAGCTACCAGATGGGCAACTCCGGGTGAAATGGAGCCCGCCCCAACACTCGTTCCATAAATCTCTGCCACAAGAAGGCTGTTTGCCTGACCACATATGGTAGTTCTACACTCACCCCTGCACCCTCCATCAAATTAACAGGTAGGCTCTCTGGTTGCACCCAGCCGCTGAATAAATGCTTTTCCCAGTTGTCACCCTCATCCAACCATTGCGCAGCATGCTGAAATTGCGCCGCATAATAATATAGGTCAAACCTAGGCACCCCCAAACCCCCTCCTCATATCGCTTCGAAAGGACCGGCAGCGCTACTCTGCAGCGTTTCCCCGCCCAGAACAGGGATATTAATAGTGAGTTCAGTTGCCGAAACACCTTTGCAGGGATCGCGCACAGTGCATTCTGTAAGACGTACAGACATCTAGGTAGCATCACCATCTTTGCCTCTGCTATTCTACCCATTTGGGACAGTGGCAGCGTGTTCCAAAAGTCTACTGAACTCCTCAGGGACTCAACTAACCTAGTTATGTTCAGCTGAAGTAATTTTGCATCCCCGTGCGCCACCTGCACCCCCAGGTATCTGAAGTGGTTCCTTCTCCCATCTCACTCCCAGACTAGGCAGCTCCTTCGTCCTACACTCTCTTAGTCTTGCCAGGGGGAACGCCAAGGACTTGCGCCTATTGATGTGCGATCCCGAGTATGTTGTGAATTGATCCAGCAACTGCAGCAGTTTCGGAAGGGAAACAGCGCTTACAACGCTGTCTGCACAACGCGGTACCATTACAACGCAGTCATTACAACGACCGCGTTGTTACCACGCATACAATTACATTGCAAGTCATTAGTACGACTTGCTGTAGGGGGCGCAATGGTGTTGGATTTAGAATGCAACACCTTCCCTGCTGTTGCACAAACTGGAGTAGGAATAGTAAATAATACTATTCCTAAGTCCAGCTCGCTCCCTACAGCAAGTCGTAGTAATGACTTGTGATGTAATGGTATGCGTTCTAACAACGCGGTCATTGTAATGACCGCGTTGTAATGGCATGCAATGTATTCGCATGCGTTGTAAGGGTATATATTAATTTTGGAATTGCCTCTCGCTGGGACGTGGCGTAAAACAGCGCGTCATCCGCATACAACTAGAAAAGGTGAGTACCATTCCCTATTTGTATGCCCCAATGACCTAGGTCTTGTTTAGCCCATACCGCCATAGGCTCTATAGGCAGAGCAAACAGCAGTGGCGACAGGGGGCATCCCTGCCGCGTACCTCGCCTCAGTAACCACTGCACTGACCTGGTTTGACCGAGCCGCACCCTAACTGCTGGGTTTGTATATAATATTCTTACCCACCTGCAGAACCGTGGGCCAACCCCCAACATTCAGAGAATTTCCAACAGATAGCCCCAGTCCACCGTGTCAAATGCTTTTTCAAGGTCAATAGAGACCAATGCCATCTCCTCGGGGGCCGCCTGCGTCTTGTGCAGTATATGCTCAAAGCGTCATATATTCATGGACGTGCTACGGCCGGGGATAAAACCGCACTGGTCCTCCTGAACTAGGTAGCCCATGTGCGGTCCCAGCCTTTTGGCCAGCACTTTGCATAAGAATTTAACGTCTGTGTTAATCATTGTTAATGGTCGGTATGCTGCCGGGTCCTGACTGTCCCCACCCAGCTTCGGGATCATGCAAATTTCGCCCTCGTGCATCGTTGGAGGTAATATTCCGCTATCAAAGGACTCATTCAATGTCTGCAGCAATGGCTGGACCAACTTTGCTGAATATGCCTGGTAATACTCAATTGGCAGCCCCTCGCCCCCCTGAGCCTTAGCCTTGGGTATGTCCGCTATTGCCTCCGCTATCTCCTCTTCAGTAATCTGCACTTCGATCTCTGCCCTAGCTTTTTCGGACAGCCTCCTCAGCTGAAGACCCTCCAAGAATGGGATATAGAGCTCAGCTCTGACCAAGGGGTCGGCCATATACACTTTCTCCAGGTGTTGCCGAAATAGCTCCAACATACTTGCATGGGTATAGAGCAGCTCACCCGGCTGGCTGCGTAGACTAGAGATCAGCGGGGGCTTGTTCCCTGCGCAATATCCATGCCAGTAGTCGGCCGGACTTGTCTCCCTCTGCGTGCAGTCATCGTCGGTATTTAGTAAGCGTATATTTGTCCAGCCTATACCACGTGTCTGCGACCTGCTCACACAGTGCACGTTCTCGCTCCTGGGTATCATCTTGCCCCTGCAGCCTTGACTGGACCTCTGCCAGTGTGCCCTCCCTGTCCCGCAGTTCGGATTGCAATTGTTTCTGAACGCCATACGTTAATCCCATGGCTGCCTCCCGGACCACCGCCTTCACTCAGTCCCACTCATTGGCTCTATTGCCTGCCGTGCCCCAATTAAGAGATATGTACTCTGCCAGCGCGTTTGAGATTGCCTCTCTACCAACCTGATCTTCCAGTATATCAGCGGGTAACCGCCAGCTACGGGGACCCTGCTCCATGGCAGCCCACTGAACCGAGCAGCACACTGGTGCATGATCGGACAAAATCGTACCAAGTGAGTGATCTCCTCTGCTATAAACGTGGGGTACTCCGTTGCCAATACCCTATCTAGCCAGCTATGTGTATTGTGGGTGGGTGTGTAACATGTATATATTTTCCGAGTTGGGTGGTGATCTCTCCAAACATCCTTAAGGCCCAGGTCATGCATCACCTTCTGTAACTTCTTGGTCATTCGCGGCTTGGTACCCCTCCTGGGTGGACATCTGTCCAGCTCAGGGTCCAGCACACAGTTAAAATATCCTAACCATCCAGGTCTGCCGTGATCAAATCCTGCAGTGCCATAAAAAAAAGTGGGCTCATCAATATTCGGGGCATAGGTGTTTAGTATGGTTATGTCTCTACCATCCAACTTGCCCCTTAATAATACATAGCGACCCTCAACATCTGCTTCAGTGTACTGTAGCGTGAAAGGGGCGCCGGGTGCCACCCAGATCAGAGCCCTCCTAGCATAGGTAGAGTACGATGAGTGAAACACCTGGCCCCTCCATTTGTTCGCCAGCCGTGTACCCCCAGCATCATCCAAATGCGTCTCTTGTAGATATGCAAACATTATGTTGTGTCTTTTAAGGAATGAGAGTACTCTGTGCCGTTTGGTGCAGGTGCCCGACCCCCTAACATTCCAGCTAAGGAGCTTTACCTCACGCGCCATATTTAATTGCTTGTGCATGCTGTCTGGCCATGTGCCGGGACTCATCGCTCTCCTTTGATGACCCGCCCTTCTTCATAACGTAACTTACATTAACACAAAAACAGATAACCAAACAATTCCCCCCTCACCCATGGACAATACTCGACTAACATTGCAGACGATTCTGCCCACCCTCCGCTCGTGCCAGGACATACACAGCATCCCACTAGGCCCAACAGGGGCAACAAAAGAGTCTTGTCCCTGGTCTGCCCGCCCTTCACTTATCTATAATCCCACTGCCAATCCGGGGTATACACCCCTCTTATATATCCATTATCTAGTACCTTATGTCACTCGCATTTTCCATTCAAGCCTGCAAGTGTCTCAGTCCCCCTCCTCCCTCCCTGCACCCAGGTCACCAGCTGTCTCCCACATCAGCAAACAACATCATACATTTTTACCGTACATCTATGGCGTGGTCCTAGTACAGTTTGCAATGGTAGGGCCCTGTAGTCAGTTTTTAATCTCTTTCTCCCTCAGGAAGGTCTTCCATCAAGGTCTTGGGCACAGTGTTCATTGTTAGTTGTAGAGTCTGATCCTGCGCATCCGGAACGGCAGAAGCGGCTCCCAGCGAGTTAATGTCCACTTCACCTTCCGTAAGGGGATTCAACTGTAGCGATCCATCCTCGCCCACAGTTATCCTCCGCTGCGATGACTCTGGAGCACTCTGCGACTCCGCTCGATTCTTCTGCTGCCGACGTCCTCTGCCCGATCATGTCCCCCATCGTCGTTTCTGACCCCACGCCTCTCTAGGTGGCAGTCCATCACCCCGGATCTTCAACCACTCCCAGACATCCTCTGGGGAGTCAAAGAATTGTGCTTTATCCCCCTGACAGCACCTTCGGTTTAGCAGGATACAGGAGCATCTATTGCATGTTCAGTTCACGCAACTTGCGTTTCACTCCTAAGAAGGATCTTTGGAGGTCCTGAACTTACTTGGTGTAATCTGGGTAGACAGCTACCTTGTTGTTTTCGTACTGGAGGTTCTGGTGTTCCCTGGCCGCCCTCAGGATGCAGTCTCTGTCCTGGTAGTTGAGAATTTTGGCTACAATAGCTCGGGGCTGTGCCCCCGAGCGCAGGGAGGGACGAGGGCCCTATGCACTCTCTCTATTACGAACATGTCCGATAGTCCCTCAGGGCACAGCTGGGTGCGAATCCAGCGCTCCAGGAACTGTTCAGCTGCTCCTTGTTCCGCTCTCTCCGGCATGCCCAGTACACGGATATTGCTGCCCCTTGCCCTCCCCTCTGCTTCTTTGGCACAACTCTCCAGGGCCTTCGTGGCCACGGTCATCTGCACCACTTGCTGTTTTAAGTTTACCACCTCACCTTTCAGCTCTGCTATGTCCACCTCAGCACTCGTGACTTTGTCAGCCACTTTGCGGAGGTCTGCACGCAGTAGGTTTACATCTACGGAGACAGTGTCTATTCGGTCCTCAAGCGCCTTCCTAGAGCCCTGGTTGCCTGCCATAGGTTCTGCCCTGGTGGGCTCCCGGCTCTACCCCCCCCCCCCGAGTCCCGTTCCGCCCCACCAGTCTGCCTGGACAGCCGTTTGGGGGAGTGCCTAGGGGTGGCATACTGCGTAATGGTGTTGAATTCAGTCGGCTTCTGGGCCTTTTCTTTGCCCATTGCAACCTCCGTCACGTGCTTGCGGCGCGTCCGCCGGCGCAATTTGCGTACCGTTAGTCCTCCCCTGAGAGAGTCCACTACCAAGCCAGGCCAATGAGCACGTCAACACATAGGGACCCACCCTACGCACAAAGTGCCAGATACAGCAGGGCTCTAGACACTGTTCCTCAGTCTTACAATCAGTAGGCCAAAGATTGCAGCCACGCTTTTATTGTTGAGCCCTTACGCACATAGTCCCCAAAGCGGTAGGGCGGCAGATAGGGGTCCTCAGACTTGGGATCGGTGTGCCATGCATTGCAGCCATGCAGTTAGGCCTGCTGTTCACCCCCCATCACTGCTCCTCTTCTCCCTCGCTCTATTCGCTTATGGGCCCCAGGCCAGGCCGATCCAATCCCCGCACCCCAGCGAGGAGCACCGCAGCAGGGCCAACATGCTATAATTCAAGGCCACTGCCCTCACAGTCTAGTCCAGCTCAGGGTTACAGCCTCAGGGGGCAAGGTATTACCAAATCTTTATCATCTGTTTGGATTTGGTGCACCAAGTGCCTTCAAGTAAATGGATAGGTGTTCCTTTTATTTCTAAGAGGTATGACTTTCTTCATCCCTTTTTCCCCAAGTCACAGTGGAAACCTGTGTTGCCTGATGAGATTTTACCATTAAATTATAACTTTTATATTGTATCTTAAAACTTTTAAGTACTGTTAAATAGTTTTACTATGCCGATTCTTTTTCATATTTATTAAGAAGAATGTGGTTGTTTGCAATGCCACAAATGACAAAGATAGGGTCAAAACTTTGTACCCTTTTTAAAAAAACAGTAATATGTCACTTATGTATGTATGTTTTTCAATCTATCTATTCGTACTTGATGGTAGTATGTCATTTTGCCTGTATTTGTATTTTTAACAATTGTTTAAAATCTTGTAATTGACACAAGGATAGAAGATATATTTGGATACACTACAGGTTATATCGGGAGAAAAGTTGATTGTGCCGCCTATGCATATGCGAGTGTATTTATTGTGTTTTTGTAATATGTAAGTTGTTTTTATGATTCTAGAGATCAAAATAAAAACTTTTCAATGAATCACTCGATTAGTTAGTTCAGTGGAAGATAAGGAGAAGCCTTCTAGAATCTTCTATCATGTTTTAATTGTGTGCTCTTTAGAATAGCAGACTAGATCTTTTCCAGGCTTTGCTGAGAGAAGACCTCTTCTTGACTCTGCTGATTTCTCATGCTCAGAGTGTAAAGCTGCATGCTTGAATACTCAAACGCTTCCATTGAATTTTAAATCTGATACATCAGATGCTCGCACCTTCCTCCTAGACTTTCCGCTTTCCGCTTTCCTTTATGGAACCTGCTTGGGTCATATTTTGCTTGCGGTATGTTATCCTATTTGCATATTCTCACTGATCATTATCAAATTCGCACTGCATGAACTTTTAAATATGTATGTCCTTACCATATTTTTCTATCAGTTTCGCTGACTGATTTAACATGTAACCTGAACTAAATTTGTTAAAAAAACCTTGACTTTTGGACACCATCCTCTCTGTTGTTCCTGTGGGGCCATATTGGTTTCACTGTATTTGCAATGTACTTCTGATGTTCGCTCCTTTCTTACACTTCAAGTCAACAATCAAAGACCATATGACCAGCGGGGGATTTTATTTGTTGACTTTAACAAGGGATTGAGATTCAAGAAACTCAACTCTATCATAAGGAGGGGGAACACAGTTGCACAGGAACACAAGATGGTAGCTTGGCCAGACCTGTGCTACTGGGACTAAACAGGAGTATGGCAAGTTTTCCATGAGACTGACCCTGACATTGACTGCAGTGAGACTGTTGTGAATCTGTTGTGAAACTATGGTGAGACTTTACAACTTGGTGAGTATTCATAACTCAAGGAGAGAGTGGTTAAACCAGCAGCTGGGTGTCAGAGGTAGGTGATGAATCTCCGTTTATCGCAACCACATCAGCTTTGTCTATAAAACTTGCACTAGCAACTCTGCCAGCACAACCTGAAAAAGCAGTACAACATTGCTCTTGCTGAATATTACATCGTATCTTGCCACACAGATTTTCATCAGCATCACCAATTGGAGATGTGATGTGTACTCTCTCTAAAAAGGTACAGCTTTGACTGATTTAAACTGCAGCGCCAGTAAAAAATTGAACCACACCGTCTTAGTCCACTCAGATCACCAGCCAAGGGCAAGTCCCCCTAAGGTAATAAAATGACCTGTCTCTCAATCTCAAATCCATTCATCATCATTCATTGACACTGCTTCTGATTTCCAGCCTCTATAGCACACTGAGAGCCAACTTTTAATTCAATCTCTTCACATTGTGTCAATTCTGAAGCATCCATAAATCTTACAACCTCAGGTGCCAATGAGAAAGGGGACTTTGGGAAACTAGTTTGTGCAGATCCCCCCATTGAGAATGGTAGAGTTCTTAGCACTTATTCTCTGTTCATGTCATATAGCAACAAGTTTGCAGACCTCACGGTATGCGAGGGACTTTATCAATCTCAATGCTCAACAATAGCTCTGAATACACAGCTATGATAACTGCCTTGGTAGGTTGAACACAAGTACCCCCCCAAAGACTCAATCGAGGATGGGATCACTGACAGGGCTCTAGATGGCCAACATACCCTTGAAGGTATGGCTCAAGATGCACTTCAGCCCGGAGAACTCCAAGCTGCCATGAATCCCTGGGTCTGGGGAGACAGGGCAGGTGTGGAAACGTCCACAGGTCTCAAGCAGTACTACCGACCCAGGGGCACTTTCGAGCAACTCAGCCTTGGCCTGATTCCAAGCTGCAACTCAAAAGTCCCCTTAACATTTTGAACAGGGGTAATTTACTCTGCCTTTTTATGTCATTAGAGGATTTACAGGATGCCACCTCAAGCGACATATCCTTTGTTGAATTTCATACATATGCCAAAGCAGGCAACAACGATAATGCCAGAGTGTGCTGGTTTTTCAGTGAACACAAGTAAAATCTTTGGATCCATAGATGATAAATATAAAATTTGGGTATTGAGGCTGTGGGCGCTAACCAACATTTCAAGAAATACAGTTACATAGGAAAGGATTGTCTCAATAAATGAGCTCCGGGTGGAATTGTAAAGTTATGAAGATTTATTACAGACTTTAAAATGCACAATACAGTATGATTAAATCAGAAAATGCTGGGTTACCTAGAATGTAATTGCCAACAAGCCCATCAGTCCAGAAAAGTGACACAATCAGATGGGAACACTAAGGGCCCGATTAGGATGTTGGGTGGACCGCCACTACAGGTGGTCGGTGGTGGTCCACTCGACAGCCAGGATAGTGGTCCGACCACCACATTATGATGCGGTCGGTCAGAGCGCAGCAGTTGGAGGGACCGACCGACACCTCAGGCAGGCTCAATTAGCCCATCGGGGCGTTGGTTGGACCGTAATCCCTACAATGGGGGCGGTGCCTGCAGAGGCATTACAATGTCCATTTCATTCTGCCTTTACATGAAGGTCCAACCGCCATTTAAAGGCAGAGGGAAATTTACTTTTGGAGCACCTAGCAGGGCCCCTGCCACCATGGGCCTCCACTATGATGCACGGGGGATACATGTGGTGCTCCCTCAAACATCCATGCACCGTGTACCAGGCACCACATTGTTCCTGGCACATGGTGCAGGAATGTTTGCAAAATGCCTTTTTACTTTACGGCTTATGCTGCAGTCTCTTTCAGAGCCGCAGCACAAGCCGCAATGGAAAAAGGCATTTTTTCGACCGCCTACATAGCGGTCACATCGTAGTTTGGTGGGTGCAACTGCAGACTACATATCGGGCAGTTCCATTCCCGCGGCAATGACCGCTATAGTAATCAGGGGGGAAGTCTCAAATTGTTTCAAAAGCAATAGCATCATGTCAGTGTGCACATGTGAATTCAAGTGTAAATTATTATTCTGCATACTATTAATTTTTGTTTGAATCCTTTTATTGTAATTTAGTTTTTACATATTACAGTCTTAGGTAGTATCTACATTACAAATATTTGTATTCAGGGGTAACAACAATAATTATCAGGTTGATAAGTTGAAGATTCAATAAACACATATTGTTAAACTAAAGCTCTCAAAGTGTATATCAATGTATCTGAAAGGAAATAAACAGTGCACACAGGGACGTGGTATGCAAAATACAAAGGCAAAGGTTGTTTTGCACAGCTGCACCGTGAACCCGCAGAGTTCTGCCTGACTGGGGTAGTGTTGTCCTTTTTTATAGATGAAATCCAACATTGACATTGACTGTGGGGGGAAAGGGAAGGGGGGAGGAGATGAAAGCATTAATCATGTTACCAGTCATAAACACAACAAGCCATTATAGCATGCACCATGAATAGTAAAAAGTGTACCATACAATTTACAGAAAACTCAGCCAAGGTCATCAGCGGTTTGTGGTGCTGCTTGGGGTGGTGTGACAGAGTCTAACTTGGAAGGCCAGGTCATTTAGGAGCAATCATCACTGGAGGATTTGGACCTTACA
Source organism: Calotriton arnoldi (assembly GCA_963921515.1). Lineage (NCBI taxonomy): Eukaryota > Metazoa > Chordata > Amphibia > Caudata > Salamandridae > Calotriton > Calotriton arnoldi. The sequence continues at coordinate 1,876,724 of CAWUFW010002792.1, read as the reverse complement.
TCATCTAGGTCAGATAAGGGGGCTGGGTCTCGGATCATCGCAGCCGCCTGTAAGGCCATCCACCTATTGTGGATGATCTGTTCCAGGTACGGAGTGTTGCGCGGTCGCAGGTAGTGGTCCTGGTGGCGGCAATGACAATGGCGCCCTCCCTCGCTGAGATCGACTGCAGTCGTAGTCCCCTTCGAAACGAGCCAGTGGGTGCCAGCCCAGAGTTATCAATCCAGTTCCAAGCATCTTTAAGGTCTGTGAAGAAAGATGTCTTGCCATCGCGTGCTACAAAGGTCACGCTGGAAAAGGAGAGGGTATCTGATTTCCAGTGCACCAAGATGTACACCACCAGGGTATAGTCTGGGAATATTAAGACCTGTACATTGTCTACTGCTAGTTCCGGGAGCCTGTGGGCTTCCTGTAGAATTAAATCCAAGTCCCAGTAGTGTAACAGGCAGATCACCATAGGCCTGGGACTCCCTCCAAAAGAAAGGCACCTCGCTGGAACTCGGTGAACGTGTTCATTCGAAAAGAAGGGTGACAAATTGGTTGGAGGGAGAATACTGCATAGCTAATCTTCTGCATAGGAGGCTGAATTCTGCTCTTCAACGTTCTCAGGTAAACCCACAATGTGTTCCTACAGGAAGGTCCTTCAGCATCCTCTGCCCTTTCCTCCAAAATACCAGCTCGCGCCTGTAGGGCATGCAGTCCCTTCTCAGACTTGCGGATTTGTGGTTGCATTGTGGAGATCGCCTGTTCTGCGTTGCATACTTTGTCTAGTAAGTTGTGGTGGCCCGCACGTAGTAGGGTTAGCTCTGCTGCAAAAGGGTCTATCTTGTGTTCTAGTGAGGTTTGGGAGTTCTCTATCACCACCAGGACAGTGTCCAGTTTGCCCTCTATGGACACGGAGTTGATGTCTCGGTCCAGAGGGGTGGTGCCCTTAGCCGTCTTATAACCATAGAGGGTGCTTTGGGTGCCAAAGTGTAGGTGTCCATGGTGAGCAATAGGTTCTGCAGTCAGTGGAGGGGACCCAAACACACATGGACCCGCTTGCGAGTGCCAGTTAGGTTAGGGGGGCAACACAGCACAAGCAGCTCAGTCCACGGCAATGGTGAGTAGTTGTGTTATAAGAGCCATTATGATTTATGCCTGATATGGATTCCAAGGAGACCGTCCCCAACCAGTGAAGGAAGAAGAAGCAACAACCAATGGGGTCTGCTTGCACATCCGAGCTCCCTGATAGTATGCAGCACGAGCGGCCCCACGGTCCCTATCGGGGGGATGATGGTGGTCAGCGCAGTGATCCCCTGACTATGATAGCTTAGTAGCCCTAGATGATTGAGCACTGACCCAATGGGTCTGTGGTCAGTGTCAGGCTAGTATGGACAACAACAGTTTATGGCAGCAAAAGTACAGCGGGGTTCAGCTGAGTAGCAGGTTGTTCAGGGGGGAGGTAGGTCATCCCTCCTAGGTCAGCAGATGAGCTGTGCACCCTCAGGGCATGAAGGATTAGGGAGTTGTCAGGGTGGTGGGGTCTGCAGGCCAATCTGCACTGAGGGGGGGAGTCAAAGAACAAGGCCTATGCCCCAGAAGAATGTAGGTCCGATAGGGCAAGGCCCAGTCAAGGTCATCAGTAGCAGAGCTTCTGCCTACCTTCCCCCCGGCGCGGACCTCCAGCAGGTGCAGGCTCTGATCACAGGGCATGGCCTCCAAGGCGCACCAAAGGTGGTGGATGGAGGTAAATCATAGTGCTACGGTGTAGGGCTCGTGGCACCACTGTGGGCTGACCCAGGCCCTTCAGTGGTTGCGGGCACAGTGACCCAACGGAAGTCCCCCGTGGCCTGTGTCATGTGTTGCCAGGTGGCCCTGCTTCCAGCAGGGGGAAATGTGGGAGAGCGAGGGAGCGTCATTGTGGAGGGCTCACCTCATGCGGCTGGGCCAGGGTCCCAGGCTCCTCAGGCAGCCGGTGAGGGCAACCCTCTGTGACTATGGGCAAATCCGGGCTGTTCAGTAGTAGCGAGTGCGATGTCCCTGCGGGAGGCCCCCACAGCCAGCAACGTCTGCTCTCAGGTGGCTCTGCTCCTAGCAGGGGGAGGGGGAGTTTGCAAGGGAGCATTCCCATGGAGAGCTCTGGGGCCCGATCCAACAGCCCAAAGTGTGGTGCATGGCCGATCGCTTAGGCCACGGTCCCCGTGAGCGGCAACCAGTCAATCAGCGGCCCATGAAAAGCAACACAAACAGCTCATGGATGTCCAGCGGTTCATGGCAGCACCAGTTGCCAAGTTGATGGTGCATGAGGTGCAGGATTAGCGCTAGATATAGGGGTTATAGAGCGGAGCACTGCTATAGAGAGGCCGCCATCTTAGATGAGCAAGCCACATCCTTCTGCACACTATGCACACTATTAATAATGCACAATTCTGATTAATTCATAAAGGTTTCTCATATTTCCCCCCTCTGATAATTCTATTATCACTAAAAACCATCAAACTTCTGGTAATACAGTCGGCATCACTTTCTTTTTTGTGTGTTTTGAACCTTCCAATACCTTCAGTTGATTACATAATTGTTCTCTGGCATCCTCTATTTCCAGCTAATGTCTCTTCCTTTTGGATGACATCTTTTCTTCTTTGTGCCCACACTTTGAAAATATTAATTCAGAAAATTTTAATAAAAGAAACAGAACAATTCCGCAATTTAAAACAATAATTGCAGGTGTTAGAAAAGCCTTTAGCATGCCCCCCACCACACTATCAAACCACTCACCATCCTCACTAAAACCCTTTCCAAACTCACCAACCCAGGAACCTACAGAAGCCATACTCTTCCAAAGCTTTGACTTCACATGAAATATTACTAATGTTAGAGAGAGATGACCCTATATACTTACTGTTATCGTGGATGAAGGTGAAGCACTCTCTCACCTTCAAAACCTTGCAAACTCCGTCTTCCTTCACAAAAAGAATATCTAGCCCTAGACAATTTTGCATAATCAAAACACGCATAGCAATTAATTAATTATTTATTTGTGTTAAAGCAACAGTAGTGTTAAAAGCGAGCTGATATACAAGCTTAGATGATATTCTAATTTTCACATAACTTATAGCCACTTCATTAGATGGAATAAAAACCCCTATTACATCAAACATAACTTGACCAAACCTCTTTTCATTCTCTTCAAACCAACAGCAGCACTCTTCTTATTCACAAGGTAAACCTTTGGGAATACCAAAGCATGATAGTAGGGAGCCTGTCAATTATGAGGTAAGTTAAAATAAGCAGTCTTACCACACACAACATAAATTCCTCCAAGTATTGGTTCTTCACTACCAGAAGCTCACCATTAACATAACGTCTTTCACTTTCACTTTTTCCCACAAACTCTTTTGATCTAACACCTCCTGGTTCATGACACCCTATGCACAATTCACCCATTCATTCATGCTCCATTCTCAACCATGGATGCAAATTTAAAGTTCTAAATTCTTCTTCAGCTTTGATCTGTTCTTTGATTTTCTTTTCATCCCTCTAGTTTTATAAAGTTTTCACTTTCCTTATATTAAATATTCTTTAACAAACTTGCACTCCTCTTTACTCAAGCAATACACACACCCATTATTATTTTTAATATTCAGGTTAGTTTCTGCAACTGTAATCAAAATATTTATGAAAAGTTACTGAATACCCCAGATCTCCGGAAACATTAAGGTTTTCCAGCAAAGCATTGAAATTTAACAGGTATGGCAACAGAAACTCTTGTTTGTTACACATAGTTTGATGTGTAACAAACAAGAGTTTCTGTTGCCATACCTGTAGGTCATTGGCAATTGGTAATACGTTTCTCCTTTACCTGCAGAAGAAGGACTAAAAGCACATACAAGACAATTGCTGACCCCCATTATATCTATATATTCAGCTAATACATTTGGACAGATCTTATTTTTAAACTTACTCACTAATCTTTCCCTGTGTGTCATGGCTAACTTCATTATGCAGTGTAGTTAATTCAACTTGTGATGAAACATATGCAGTCGGTGAAATTTGGCACAACTGTAAGCCAAATAAAGCAATTAATATCACTATTAGTAAAATCATGCTAACAATTTCATATCGTCTGCTGTGTGCAATTTCTATTGAGACCAAAAACAAAAATTAAAAATTGCAAAACAAAAAATCAGTCTTCAAAACTTCTTTTTCAAACAATAGTCAAAAATTAAAGTCAAACTTGAGAATACTTTCGTATCAGTTCATTTGTTCAGGTCAAAGATTCATGACTCTATTTCCTTATCAGTATATTTTGGTAAGAGGCAACACAATGATTCTCTTAAAAAGTTCAAAACCTTAGTTTCAAAATGTCATGCCCATCAAGATTTTACAATAAATTCAAGGTGGTTCTTCTCCATCTAGTTTGCCTTCAAAGATGAATTGTCAACTGTTTGTTATATTATAGACATTAACAAAACACAACATAAGAAAAATCCCAGACTAAACTAGAAAAATAGAGTACATTTGAATAAATTATTTGACACCAAAACAACAAAAATCCAATAAGTAGAACTCGGAGTTATGAATTTCTAAAATTTAAAGTGAAAAATAGCACCTAAAAGCACAAAGCGCCACTTGCGGTCATCTAGTCATCAAGACCGGGGCAAAGTTGAAAGTTTTGGCCAACCGCAATTAAGTGCAAATAGGATACATGCAATGGATAGGGTCCGGTCTCCAATTATCTTCGGACTTGTAAGAATTTTTAAAGAAACATTTCTGGGAAGGTAAAGTTCAGTAGGGCAAAGCAGCCAGCGGTGTCCGAGGAGGAGTTGGAGTCATCACCGGGGAGCCGCTGAACTAAGTCGCAGTGAAGATTCCTATGTTCAGACCTAGTTTTTTATTGGACAGTTAAAAACCTCCAGTGAGAGGATGTTGAAGGTTGTATCCGACGAGGGCTCCATGAGGCCAGATACCGCTTCTGCAAGAATTTGCTGAACAGGATTTGCTGTTCTGGAGAAGAACGTGGTGGGAGCTGCAGTGAAGTCAGGCTGACCAGTGATGCACCTTGGGCAGATCGGCGAGCAGGTAGGTCCTAGTCTCCTCTCAGTTCTCAGAACGTTTTGGCAGAAAATGTCCTAAGTTCCAAGTTTTGGATTTGGCCTATCTGTGCACATTTAGCAGCACTTCTAAGGGTCCAGGACTGGCAAGGCAACACATGAAGGGTCAGGACTCACTCAGGATGGGTCCAGGTGTGGGTTCAAAATGGTTGGAGTCTTTTCTGCCCCTGAGACTCTGATCAGGAGACCAGCCGACTATCCCTTGGAGTCACTCTATAAGGCCTGGGTTCAAGCAGAAAAGCAGGTCCCAGGCAGAGGGTCAGTGCTCTGAGGGCGCAGGACAGGCTTCAGGAAGCAGGGCAGTCCTCTTGGTACAGTATGGCAGTCCTCTGAAGGACACAGCAGGCCACAGACAGCAGGGTAGCCCTCTGAGAGTCCTTCCCAAGGACCAATAATGAACTGACGAGTAGGTCTGAGGGTCATATTTATATACCTGGTGTCAGCTTTGAGGTGGAAGAAACCTCTTGAGTTTTCCCTCCACAGAATTGTCTGTAATGCCCTGCCTCCCTGTCCTGATCCTAGTCTGCCTGTAGGCACAATGGGCCAGTGTGAAGTACTTTGTGTGTGAGCTGAGACAGAGTCTTTGAAGTGCAAGTGAGGTTGTGCACAGGTCCGCCTCTCATAGTGATTGGATGGCCCATCGTGCCAACAGTCAGTCCCCTTATTGTGTGACTGTCTGGGAGGAATACACAAAGACCAAATGCCAAGTACACCTAGTCATGTGACCCAGGAAACAGGCATCAGGCACTAAATGGTTAGACAAGGAAATGCCAAGTTTCTAAAAGTAATTGTATATACTCAGCAATAATGCACTCTATTTTCAACAATTAGTACAATAAAATAAGAATCACAATTTACAAAAATTGGTGTGCGCTTTCTGAGGTGGTTCCACCCTACCACCTGTACATAATGCAATAATAAACTAGGACACAAGTCATAGACAGATCGCGCAATACCTAAGAACCCAAGAATGAGTGTATTAACTCAATGTTAGTCAAAACTTGTAGCATCATGTAAGATTATTAAAGACAATTGATCAAATACACAACAAATTCAAACAAAATAATCAGAACAAATGATGATTGAATCCAACATGATATCTTCAATCCAGTTTAATCAAGAAGTACCGTCTTCATCGGTTACTTAAATGAATTCATAAATCAAATATTGCATTCAAACGTGGATATTCAATCCCAATGCATTTCGGGTGTACATACACCCTTCGTCAGGGAAATCTACAAAAAATGATCAGTAAATCTGATTACATAAGAATGAATAACGTAAATTAACAATATATCTTTCGCAACATCCGGGAAGGTTACAGCAAATACAAGTATAATAAATGTATCAGCTAGAATAGCAACTAGAATAACAAGTGCATTACATATTCGGTCAGATGATGATTACACCATGTCTCAATTTCACTTAGGGAACGATACATGAACAACAGTGTAAATGTGAGTAATTCAAAGAGATCCCGCATCCAACCATGGCAACTGTGACTAATAAAAAGCTATGATATGCAAAGAAGAAATCGCCCGTGAAAAGTGAAAACACGAGAACACGTGCTCAAAATTAAAACCAAGCAGCAAACCCAACATCTCCTACTATACTATGGTGACTGGGACCTGTGGCTCATGGCGAAGCATCTTGAATCATTAAAACTAGTGACGTGAAACCAGAAAACCCTATAAAATGCAGGCTTACCCACAAATCCTTAACGGTCGAAAATACCTCGAAGTTAGGTATTTAAAAATGGAAAAGCTGAAAAGTTGAAGCAAAGCTAATGACCACTATGACCACTTTAACATAGTCCCGTGATCCATGAAACAAGCAAGATTGATTACAAAAGTAAGTGGGATAAGGCTTACCGCATACGCAGTGTTGAGACTAAACGTGAATATATTCACAGATGAATCGAGACAACTATCGTTTTCCACAACCGGAACACGTCAATCCCTATAAAAAGATATGCTGTGACCCAACATTCTTCTCTGAAGAACACCCCAGTTCCCCAAGCGGTATAGGACTCACCAAGTAGCGTGAACACCGTGCGTCATGTTTTCAAGCGCCCAAATACTGAAGTGACTGAACATCCGGAGCATGCAATATGTGAACTCAACTAATTACGGCGAATGCCGTCTCTACGTGCATCCATGGAAATAAACATAGGACAATGTAGGAGAGCTGGATGAAAAGTCACAAAGGTGGCAGACATCTTGACATGGTAACCAATTGGAGACACTTCAAACACGCTGGTGTGATAGTTTGAATTGCGATCATTTAAATAAGATGTGTGTGAATTGCAATCATTACGAAGCATAGAGTATGATGCAATATTAAAACAATACAAATATACCACAAGAACGTAATTTATCTGTGCATGCAAAAGTTCCTGAACATGGATACATTGACTACAGCAGTAATCTAGCCCCACAGTGGAATGTGTTGCCCTGTTAATTACATAAAGAAACGTAAACTGGTGACCACGACGGAAATCTTTTAACACTCTTGAGATGACTACAAACAGTGTAGACATTATAACGATAGTGCCAAAAAATTACATAAACAAAAAAGGACAAATGCAATGTAAAGTTTGCTAATAATACATGAATTCCTGCCTGTCCCAATCCTAATAACAATAAATTAATACTAAAGACCAAAATGTGATGTAAAATATAATGTGATGAATCGTGCCACAAAGTGAATGATAAAGAACAGAAATTACGAATAATATTGTAAGTTAAACAACTAACCACTACCCATGGCGTGTTGATATCGAACCCATAAATATTTTTAGTTAATCACAGGAAACACGAGAGTTCCAATTTGTCATTGAGGCCTTTTGGGCACATGGTGCCCAGATACCTAATCCAAAAGGTCTCACGCTGTGTAATGAATTTGGACATATCTCTATCTACATAATTCTGCACGGTCTCAAGAACTGTAAATCTGAGTTGAGCGATCGTGTGACGCGACTCACTCCAATGTCTTGCTAAAGGAGAAGACATCACCTTCGTTCTAATTCTGCTCTTGTGTTCAGTAATATGCGTGCGTAGTGACCTCTCTGTCTTGCCTACGTAAAATAAACCACACGGGCAGCGTATGGCGTAAATTACGTTTTGAGAATTACAATTGGCCGTGAGTAACAATTTGACCGGTTTTCCTGACCAAGGATGTGAAATGGATGTCCCTTGCAAAACATTATTACAATGCGAGCAATTGTAACACTTTTGCATTCTTCTTAATTCTCCCACTTTTTTAACCTGTTTCTTTTTCAATATTTCTCTGATGTTATTAGATCTTTTGTAAGCAAAATAGGGGGATCTTGAAACAAATTACCAAAATCAGGTTCCATTTGTAATAGGTCCCATCGTTGAAGAATAACTTTCTTGATGGCTGTGGCTTGTGATGAAAAAACTGATACAAATACATCACGTCTGCCCTTAATCACTGCTCTCTTGTTGAGTAAATCTTCCCTAGTGATGGCATCAGTCTTTCGAGCTGCTGAGTCAACGACTTCATGGGAGTAACCCCTCTCTAAAAAACCTTTCTTGAATGTGTTCAAACAAGTTTGGTATTGTGTATGATCATAAGTTATGCGCTTGATGCGTAAAAATTGTGAGAGCGGAAGATGTTTCTTAAGCGACTCAGGGTGAAAACTAGTGTATAATAATGTGTTATTGCGGTCTGTCGGTTTAGTGAAAACCTTAGTGCCAATCTGAAAGTTGTTCAATTCAAGCTGCACATCTAAATAAGAAATGGATCGTCTATCCATAGTGTGCGTAAACTGTATTCTAGGATTCTTGTCATTCAACTGACTGAGCTTACTTCGCAATTCAACCTGTGTACCCTGCCAGATGAGAAATATGTCATCAATGTATCGACGATAAAGCAGCAAATGTGATGTCCATTCTAAGTCATTCAGTATATGCTCACGTTCAAACATCATCATAAAGATATTTGCATAACTTGGTGCCCCAGAAAAACCCATGGATGTTCCTGTGGTCTGCAAAAAGTACCTTTCTTGCCATCTGAAATAACTGTAAAATAGACAGAACTGCAGAATCTCCAGTAAAAAAACTTTCTCAGCTTGTAGATCTTCTCTTTGAAGTAGCGCCCACTCAACTGCCTCTATTCCCTCTCCATGTGGTATGGAAGTGTAAAGAGCTACCACATCTACAGTGCATAACCAAATTTCCACTCCCGTCGGCAATTCAAGATCACCCAACAACGTCAAAAAATGAGTCGTGTCTTGTAAATATGTACTGCTTGTTTGTACGATTGTCTGAAGAAAGGTATCTAAATATTGCCCAAGAGGCTCATGGATCGACCCACAGCCAGAGACTATGGGGCGAAATGGAGGGATCTTTAAGATTCTTGTGTATTTTTGGTAGCATGTAGATTTCAGGTCTACGAGGGAACCTGGAGTAAAGGAATTCTGAAGTTTTTCCTGATATCCACCCCAAATCTTTGGCATGCGCCAGAATATGTGCAAGGACTCCCTGAAACTCTAGAGTTGGATCTTTATCCAACAATATGTATGTGGTGTCATCCGAAAGCATGCTTTCTATCTTAGCTTCATAAAAATCTCGGTCCATGACAACTAGTGCCCCTCCCTTATCTGCTTGAGAAAAAACAATTGAACTGTTGTCTCGTAGATTCCTAAGTGCCTTCCTATCAGTAGGGGTCAAATTATGTCTCTTCCTAGATGGTGATTGTAACCGTGACAAATCTTTTTGAACTAGTGTTTCAAAGGTATCTAAAACCTTGTGTGTAGTTGGAGCTATGAACGTGCTTTTAGGTTTAAACTCCCTCAATTCTGATGTACCCAAGCCTTCAAAGGCTGGCTCTCTGTTACTAAAGAAATACCGTAACCTGAGTTTTCTCATGAATTTATATAAATCAATCTCTATGGTCAAAGAATTAGTATGAAAAGTAGGTACAAAAGTGGTTCCTTTATTCAAAAGACTTAGCTGCGCTTCAGATAACTGTACAGATGAAATGTTAACCACTAATGTTTCTTTTTTCTGCGACCTGAGCTCGCGATTTTTACCGCCTCCGCGGCCTCTACGTGTTTTTGTAACTCGGGCTGCGCCGCTGCCTGATCTATTGGAGGATTGTTGGCTGCTGGACTGACCCCTAAAAAGCATTTTTGCTTTTTTAGGGTCAGTCCAGCAGCCAACAATCCTCCAATAGATCAGAGCGAGCGCAGCTCTGAGTTACAAAACACCGTAGAGACCGCGGAGGCGGTAAAATCGCGAGCCTCAGGCTCGCAGAAAAAGAAACATTAGTGGTTAACATTTCATCTGTACAGTTATCTGAAGCGCAGCTAAGTCTCTTTGAATAAAGGAACCACTTTGTACCTACTTTTCATACTAATTCTTTGAACATAGAGATTGATTTATATAAATTCATGAGAAAACACAGGTTACTGGTATTTCTTTAGTAACAGAGAGCCAGCTTGAAGGCTTGGTACATCAGAATTGAGGGAGTTTAAACCTAAAAGCACGTTCATAGCTCCAACTACACACAAGGTTTTAGATACCTTTGAAACATTGAGTTCAAAAAGATTTGTCAACGTTGTCATAGTCACCATCTAGAAGAGCCATAATCTGACCCTACTGATAGGTAGCACTAGGAATCTACGTGACAACAGTTCAATTGTTTTTTCTCAAGCACAGATAAGGAGGGACATAGTTGTCATGGACCAAGATTTTTATGAAGCTAAGATAGAAAGCGTAACTTTGGATGACACCACATACATATTGTTGGATAAAGATCCAACTCGAGAGTTTCAAGGAGTCTGCACATATTCTGGCGCATGCTAGAGATATGGTGAATATCAGGAAAGCTTCAGAATTCCTTTTATTCCAGGTTCCCTCGTAGACCTGAAATCTACATGTTACCAAAAATACACAAGAATCTTAAAGATCCTCCATCTCGCCAGTAGTCTCTGGCTGTGGGTCGATCCATGAGCCTAACTTAGGCAATATTTAGATACCTTTCTTCAGACAATCGTACGAAACAAACAGTACATATTTACAAGATGCTGACTCATTTTTTGACGTTATTGGTGATCTTGAATTGCCGACGGAGTGGAAATTTGGTTATGCTCTGTAGATAGCTCTTACACTTCTATACCACATGGAGAGGGAATAGAGGCAGTTGAGTGGCGCTACTTCAAAGAGAAGATTTACAAGCTGAGAGAGTTTTTGCTGGAGATTCTGCAGTTCTGTCTATTTCACAGCTATTTCAGATGGCAAGAAAGGTATTTTTGCAGACCACAGGAACATCCATGGAATTTCCAGGGCACTAAGTTATGCAAATATCTTTATGATGATGTTTGAACGTGAGCATATATTGAATGACTTAGAATGGACATCACATTTGTTGCTTTATCGTCGATACATTGATGACATGTTTCTTATTTGGCAGGGCACAGTTGAATTGCAGTAAGCTCAGTCAGTTGAATGACAAGAATCCTAGAATACAGTTTACGCACACTATGGATAAACGATCCATTTCTTATTTAGATGTGCAGGTCGAATTGAATAACTTTCATATTGGTACTAAGGTTTCGCATCAAACCGGCAGACCTGCACTAACACATTATTGTACGCCAGTTTTCACCCTGAGTCGCTCAAGAAACATCTTCCGCTCTCACAATTTTACGCATCAAGCGCATAACTTCTGATCATACACAATATCAAACTTGTTTGAACATATTCAAGAAAGGTTTTTTAGGAGGGCTACCTCATGAAGTCGTTGACTCAGCAGCTTCGAAAGACTGATGCCATCACTAGGAGAGATTTACTCAACAAGAGAGCAGTGATTAGGGGCAGGCGTGATGTATTTGTATCAGTTTTTCATCTGCAAGCCACAGCTACTCAGAAGGTTATTCTTCAACGATGGGACTTATTACAAATGGAACCTGATTTTGGTAATTTGTTTCAAGATCCCCTATCTTGCTTACAAAAGATCTGATAATATTAGAGAAATATTGAAAAGAAAAGGTTAAAGAGGGGAGAATCAAGAGGAATGCAAAAGTGTTACAATTAGCTCGTAAGCTGTAATAATGTTTTGCAAGAGATATCCATTTCACATCCTGGTCAGGAAACCAGTCAAATTGTCACTCACTGCCAATTGTAATTTTCAAAGCGTAATTTACGCTATACGCTGCCGTGTGATTATTTTACGTAGGTAAGACAGAGAGGTCACTACTGCACGCGTATTACAGAACACAAGAGCAGAATTAGGAACGAAGGTGATGTCTTCTCCTTTAGCAAGACATTGGAGTGAGTCAGCGTCACACGATCGCTCAACTCAGATTTACAGTTCTTGAGACCGTGCAGAATTATGTAGAATAGAGATATGTCCAAATTCATTACACAGCGTGAGACTTTTGGATTAGATCTGGGCACTATGTGCCCAAAGGGCCTATAGTATAGATTGGAACTCTCATGTTTCCTGTGATTAACAAAAATATTTATGGGTCCGATATCAACACGCCATGAGGTAGTGGTTAGTGTTTAACTCACAATATTATTCAGTGATTTTTGTTCTTTATCATTCACTTTGTGGCATGATTCATCACATCATATTTAATATCACATTTTGGTCTTTAGTATTAATTCATTGTTATTAGGTTAATAATGGGACAGGCAGGATCTATGTATTATAAGCAAGCTTTACATTGCATTTGTCCTTTTTTGTTTATGTAATTTTTACTACATTACGTATAATGTCGACACTGTTTAGTTATCTTAAGAGTGTTAAAAGATTTACTGATGTGGTCACCAGTTTACGTTTCTCTTTATGTAATTAACTGAGGCAATACATTCCACTGTAGGGCTAGATTACTGCTGTAGTCAATGTATCCATGATAGGAACTTTTGCATGCACAGATAAATTACGTTCTTGTGTATATTTGTAATGTTTTAATATTGCATCATACTCTATGCTACATGTAATGATTGCAATTCACATACATCACATTTAAATGATTGCAATTTAAATTATTACAGCCAGATGTGCTTGCAGTTGCTTCATGTCGAGATGTCTGCCGCCTTGGGATGCTACTTTCATCAGCTCTCCTACGTGTCTATGATTACTACCTGGACGACTTGAAAAATGGTACATGTATTCCACACTACATATGGTGATTCCTATACCGCTATGGGAATTGGGGCGTTCTTCAGAGAAGACGTTAGGTCACAGGATATCTTTTTTATAGGGATTAACGTGTTCCGGTTGAGGAGAAAGCGATGGTTGTCTCCTATTCATCTGTGAATGCATTCACGTTAAGTCTCAACACTGTATCCAGCAGTAAGCCATTATCCCACTTACTTTTGTAATCAATCTTGCTTGTTTCATGATGCACGTGGACTATGTAGTAAAGTGGTCATAGTGGCATTAGCTTTTCTTTAACTTTCCAGCTTTTCCATTTTTAAATGCTACTAGCTTTGGTATTTCGACCGCTAAGGATTTGTGGGTGATTCCTGCATTTTATAGGGTTTTCTGGTTTCACGTCACTAGTTTTAATGATTCAAGACGCTGTGAACCACAAGTCCTAGCACCATAATATATAGTAAATGTTGGGTTTGCTGCTTGGTTTTAATTTTGAGCCGCAGTGTTCACGCGTTTCACTTTTCACGGGCGATTTCTTCTTTGCATATCATTGCTTTATTAGTCACAGTGCTGCCATGTTGGATGCGGGATCTCTTTGAACTACTCGCATTTACACTGTTTTTCATATACGCGTTCTCAAGTGAAGTTGAACATGGCGTGGTCAATGCGTCTGACCAAATATGTAATGCATTTGTTATTTTAGCTGATACATTTGTTATACTTGTATTTGCTGTAACCTTCCGGATGTTGCAAAGATATATTGTTGAATTGCATTCATTCTTATGTAATCAGATTACTGATCATTTTTGTAGATTTCCCTGATGAAAAGTGTATGCACACCGAAATGCATTGGGATTGAATATCCACGTTTGAATGCAAAATTTGATTTATGAATTCATTTAAGTAACCGATGAAACGGTACTCTTGATTAAACTGGATTGAAGATATCATGTTGGATTCAATCATCATTCGTTCTGATTATTTTGTTTGAATTTGTTGTGTATTTGATTAATTGTCTTTAATAATCTTACATGATGCTACAAGTTTTGATTAACATTGAGTTAATACACTCATTCTTGGGTTCTTAGGTAGTGCGCGATCTGTCTATGACTTGTGTCCTAGTTTATTATTGCAAGTTTCTAAAGGTAGCATTTTCAGAATTGTGACCTAAAATCTGACTTTACCATTAAAGTGAATTTAAAATTACATTTCCTCACACTCCAAACTTGACATTTCTGCCTGCTCCCAAACAAAAGTTGTCACTTATTAAATCCAATGCTATCCTACGGGAGGGGAAGGCCTTGCGGGATTGAAAAACACATTTGTGAGTTTTTCACTGCTAGGATATGTAAAACTTAGAATTACCTGTTTTCCGTTTTAATTACAATGCACCCTGCCTAGTGGGCTGCATAGTACTACCTTAGGGGTGACTTATATGTAATAAAAAGAAAGAGAGTTTTAGGCCTGGCAAGTGGTTTATTTTGCCAAGTCGAATTGGCAGTTTAAAACTGATCACAGGCTGCAATAGCAGGCCTGGGACATGTTTTAAGGGGCTACTTAAGTGGGTGGCCCTGTATGTGCTGCAGGCCTACTAGTAGCATCTTTTTTTACCAGTCCTGGGCATACGGTATGCCACTTTACTAGGGACTTATAAGTAAATTAAATATGATGATCAGGTATAAGCTACTATGTTGCAGAGACTGGGTACAAGCGCTTTAACACTGGTTAGCAGGGGTAAAGTACACAGAGTCCTAAGGCCAACAAAACCAAATTCAGAAAAACAGGAGGGAAAAAGGCAAAAGGTTTGGGGAAGACCATCCTGAGACTGACAGGTCTAACTATCACCACTTCTTCATCCACCATATTCATTCTTCTCATGTGAGCTGCGTGGGTCCACTATAGAATTCAAGCACACTTCACAGCAGTATTAGTCACAAACACAATTTGATGTTGCTCCTTCTATCTCACTTTGAAGAGCTCTTGCAAACATGCTTCTCGATCAGGATCCAATCACCTGGTTGTAGTAGAAGACATTGAGTTTCTTTTGTTAGTGCTGTTGCCAAATTCACCTGATGAGAGACAGAGTTTTCACTACATAGCCAGACTTTTGCAGTAATACAAAATGATATCATCAGTTATTAACACAAGTGTTGCTGAAGGGAAGTATTGAACTCTCATAGCTCCGCCCTTCAAACCTTCATGGGATGAGATACCAGTCTTTTTGTCTGGAGTACTTCTAGTACTCATGAGAACAAAAGGAAGAGCATCTGGCCACTTAAGACTTGTAGAGGCACACACTTTGGCAAGCTTACTTTTGATGGTAACATTCATCTTAACCTCTATTCATGATGACTGTGACAATATCTACAGTGGAACTTTTGTTCTATTTGAAGAGCGGTATGCAATAGCTTAGGGATCTCAATTTTGAAAAGATTTTTACGATGTATCTCAATAGAGGTTTGCAATCAGATCTTGGTATTAACTCACTCAACCAAAGTTTGGCAGCTGTCATGCTGTCACTTCTTCTGGTTGGGTTGGCTTCAATCCATTTAGAAAACAAGCAGATGATCACAGGAACATATTTAAGGCCATTACAAACAGCAACTGCCTCCAGACTACCAGGAAGAGCTACTGCTACTGGATCCAATGTAGAGGAAATATAATCAACAATTTTCATCATATCATCGCGTTTTAGAGTTAGCATTCAAAGTCAACACCCATTGTTCTCGTGGCAGAAAAGATCAAATTCCTTGTCATAATCGGGCATTCCAAGGGTAGGTGCACTACGTAGGTTTTCTCTAAATTCTCAAAAGGACTTTATACATTCATGATCAAAGGGTACTGAATGCCTGATATCACTGTGAGTTAGCCTTATTAAAGGCTTTCCAGTCAGGCTAAAGTTTGGAATCCACTTAAGACAGTTGCCAACTATTCACAGAAACATCCTCACCTCACTGTGGGTGGTTGAAGGATTCATCTTCAAGTCAAGTTTGCAGTAACACAGTCATTTGAGAATTTCCTTGCCCCCTTCTCTATGTGATGATCAGGATAAATCACTTCTCTTTTACTTTACTGGATCTTTGTGGGAGATACCTTGTGACCGTTGTCAGCAAGATGATTCAGGAGTTTAACTGTATCTAGTTTGCAATCTTCGTTTGTCCTTGATGCCCCCAATAGGTAGGTCATCAGTGTATTGGACTAAGACTAAGTTACAGAGTAACGGCATATTTTCCAAATCTTTTATTAGGATCTGACTAAAAATTGAGGGAATTTCAGTATAACCGTGTGGTATTCAACACCAAATGAGGACTTTATTTTAGAACTGTAATGCGAAAAGATATTGACTATCCTCATGCAGAGGAATAAAAAAGAATGCATGGCATATGTTAATGACTGTATACCATTCTGCATCTGCAAAAGCCTGGAACAATATTCAACAAGATTTGTTACTGCTGTATAACATGAGATGACTATTTGAACAGTTTACTTGAGGTCCAGCACTATCCTCCCCCTGACCTTGACTGGTAGGTCGCTCCCCCACCACACAGCTCCGTCTGTGTGCCCTGCTGCTGCCCCTGATTGTGCTCGTTTTTTTCTTTCTGTGCCCCCTTTCTGCCCCTGATTGTGCTCGTTTTTCCTTTCTGTACCCCCTTGCTGCCCCTGATTGTGCTCGTTTTTTCCTTTCTGTGCCCCCTTGCTGCCCCTGATTGTGCTCGTTTTTTCCTTTCTGTGCCCCCTTGCTGCCCCTGATTGTGCTCGTTTTCCTTTCTGTACCCCCTTGCTGCCCCTGATTGTGCTCGTTTTTTCCTTTCTGTGCCCCCTTGCTGCCCCTGATTGTGCTCGTTCTTTCCTTTCTGTGCCCCCTTGCTGCCCCTGATTGTGCTCGTTTTTCCTTTCTGTGCCCCCTTGCTGCCCCTGATTGTGCTCGTTTTTCCTTTCTGTGCCCCCTTGCTGCCCCTGATTGTGCTCGTTTTCCTTTCTGTGCCCCCCTTGCTGCCCCTGATTGTGCTCGTTTTTTCCTTTCTGTGCCCCCTTGCTGCCCCTGATTGTGCTCGTTTTTCCTTTCTGTGCCCCCTTGCTGCCCCTGATTGTGCTCGTTTTTCCTTTCTGTGCCCCCTTGCTGCCCCTGATTGTGCTCGTTTTTCCTTTCTGTGCCCCCTTGCTGCCCCTGATTGTGCTCGTTTTTCCTTTCTGTGCCCCCTTGATGCCCTGATTGTGCTCGTTTTCCCTTCTGTGCCTGTTTCCGCCGCTGCGCCTGCGGCCCCGCCCCTCACTGCCCATTCGCTGCCCCATTCCTGCTCCTCCCTCCCACCTCCCCATTTATGGCGGCCGCTGCGTGGTGAAAGAGCGACCCCTGACCTTGACTGGTAGGTCGCTCCCCACCACACAGCTCCGTCTGTGTGCCCTGCTGCTGCCCCTGATTGTGCTCGTTTTCCTTTCTGTGCCCCCTTGCTGCCCCTGATTGTGCTCGTTTTTCCTTTCTGTACCCCCTTGCTGCCCCTGATTGTGCTCGTTTTTTTCCTTTCTGTGCCCCCTTGCTGCCCCTGATTGTGCTCGTTTTTCCTTTCTGTGCCCCCTTGCTGCCCCTGATTGTGCTCGTTTTTCCTTTCTGTGCCCCCTTGCTGCCCCTGATTGTGCTCGTTTTTCCTTTCTGTGCCCCCTTGCTGCCCCTGATTGTGCTCGTTTTCCTTTCTGTGCCCCCTTGCTGCCCCTGATTGTGCTCGTTTTTCCTTTCTGTGCCCCCTTGCTGCCCCTGATTGTGCTCGTTTTTCCTTTCTGTGCCCCCTTGCTGCCCCTGATTGTGCTCGTTTTCCTTTCTGTGCCCCCTTGCTGCCCCTGATTGTGCTCGTTTTTCCTTTCTGTGCCCCTTGCTGCCCCTGATTGTGCTCGTTTTTCCTTTCTGTGCCCCCTTGCTGCCCCTGATTGTGCTCGTTTTCCTTTCTGTGCCCCCTTGCTGCCCCTGATTGTGCTCGTTTTTTTCCTTTCTGTGCCCCCTTGCTGCCCCTGATTGTGCTCGTTTTTCCTTTCTGTGCCCCCCTTGCTGCCCCTGATTGTGCTCGTTTTCCTTTCTGTGCCCCCTTGCTGCCCCTGATTGTGCTCGTTTTTCCTTTCTGTGCCCCCTTGCTGCCCCTGATTGTGCTCGTTTTTCCTTTCTGTGCCCCCTTGCTGCCCCTGATTGTGCTCGTTTTTCCTTTCTGTGCCCCCTTGATGCCCTGATTGTGCTCGTTTTCCCTTCTGTGCCTGTTTCCGCCGCTGCGCTGCGGCCCCGCCCCCTCACTGCCCATTCGCTGCCCCATTCCCTGCTCCTCCCTCCCACCTCCCCATTTATGGCGGCCGCTGCGTGGTGAAGAGCGACCCCTGACCTTGACTGGTAGGTCGGCTCCCCCACCACACAGCTCCGTCTGTGTGCCCTGCTGCTGCCCCTGATTGTGCTCGTTTTTCCTTTCTGTGCCCCCTTGCTGCCCCTGATTGTGCTCGTTTTTCCTTTCTGTGCCCCCCTTGCTGCCCCTGATTGTGCTCGTTTTCTTTTTTTTTCCTTTCTGTGCCCCCTTGCTGCCCCTGATTGTGCTCGTTTTTCCTTTCTGTGCCCCCTTGCTGCCCCTGATTGTGCTCGTTTTTCCTTTCTGTGCCCCCTTGCTGCCCCTGATTGTGGCTCGTTTTTTTTTCCTTTCTGTGCCCCCTTGCTGCCCCTGATTGTGCTCGTTTTTTCCTTTCTGTGCCCCCCTTGCTGCCCCTGATTGTGCTCGTTTTTCCTTTCTGTGCCCCCTTGCTGCCCCTGATTGTGCTCGTTTTCCTTTCTGTGCCCCCTTGCTGCCCTGATTGTGCTCGTTTTTCTTTCTGTGCCCCCTTGATGCCCTGATTGTGCTCGTTTTCCCTTCTGTGCCTGTTTCCCGCCGCTGCGCCTGCGGCCCCGCCCCCTCACTGCCCATTCGCTGCCCCATTCCCTGCTCCTCCCTCCCACCTCCCCATTTATGGCGGCCGCTGTGCGGCCAGCGCCGCTGGCGCACCGCAGGCGCGCCTAAGGCAAGCCCGTCTGCGCCCGTCCGCGCCGTGACCGCGCCCAGCGCCAGACCACCTGGTCCGGGCATCCCCCGCGCCCGCCACATCAACAGACACCGATACGACGCCAGCACCCTCCACGCACTCAACCACGGAAAAGATCACGCCTGCTACCAGGCCACCCCGAAGCGCACCCAGGGCCCTTCACCTGCGGAACTGCAGCTTCGCCAGCACCCGCCTGGCCAAACCACCGCCCAGGAAAGAACCCAACTACCTCAGATGCATCCTCCTCAACACCCGCTCCGCCCGCAAACACGCCATCGAACTCTGGGACCTTCTCGACTCAACCTCCCCAGACGTCGCATTCCTGACGGGAGACCTGGCTGAATCCGCTTCAGCCCCGACATCGCCATTGCCATCCCCGGACGGATACAAGATCACCCGCAGGGACCGCACCAACGGGTCGGAGGAGGCATCGCCATCGTCCACAGGAACACCCTCAGAGTCTCAACCAACACCGACGACACCCTCAGCACCGCCGAACACATGCACTTCCAGATCCACACCGATCCCAACACCACCCTCAGAGGAACCCTCATCTACAGACCCCCGGACCCCGACCACAGTTCAGCGATTCCATCGCTGACTTACGTCAGCACACACGCCATCGCCTCCACGGACTACATCCTCCTCGGGGACCTGAACTTCCACCTCGAGAACAACAAGGACACCAACTCCACCACCCTGATCGACAACCTCGCCACCCTCGGACTCAGACAGCTCGTGACTACACCCACCCACGCCGCCGGCCACACGCTGGACTCCATCTTTTCCGCAAGCCCACACGTCTCCTTCAACCACACCTCCGAACCCCACTGGACTGACCACCACTGCATCCACTTCACCTACAGGAAGCCCACCACGCACCACCGCACCGAACAAATGCCTCGCCGCTGCTGGAGCAGAGTCACGGAAGACCAGCTAACCACAACCCTCGCCCTGAGCCCACCCGCCGAACCCTCCGACCCCGACACCGCCGCCCGCAACCTCAGACAGTGGATCGGCGACTGCGCCAACACCCTCGCCCCGCTCAAGAATCCGCCCAACAGCCACACCAGCAGAAAGCCACCTGGTTCACCGAAGACCTCCAGGCCTCCAAGCGAACATGCCGAAAACTGGAGAAGATCTGGCTCCACGAACGGACAGCGGACAGCTACGCCGCCCACAGAGCGCCACCCGCAGTCACCATCACCTCATCAGATCCGCCAAAGGGCCTCACTCAAAGACCGCCTAGACAACAACGCACACAACAGCAAAGAGCTCTTCAACATCGTGAAGGAACTCTCCAACCCCAGCTCCAACACCAACGACATCCAGCCGTCGCGAGACCTGTGCGACTCACTGGCCACCTTCTTCCACCGCAAAATCGCCGACATCCACGACAGCTTCAACACCACGACCGCCCGGCAACCACCGAGACCACTGCCCCCACAACCACCAACCGCCTGCTCTCCTGGACCAACATCAACGACGAGGACACCAGCGAGATCATGAACACCATCCACTCCGGTTCACCGCTAGACCCGTGCCCTCACCACATCTTCAACAAAGCCAGTACAGCCATCGCGCCCCATCTCCGGAAAATAATCAACATCTCCTTCGAGACAGCAACCTTCCCGGAAAGCTGGAAGCACGCCGAGATCACCGCCTTACTCCAAGAAACCCAAGGCAGACCCCAAGGACCTCAAGAACTTCCGACCCATCTCTCTGCTCCCGTTCCCCGCGAAGGTCACCGAGAAAATCGTCAACAAACAACTGACCCGCTACCTCGAGGAGAACAACATCCTGGACCCTTCCCAGTCCGGCTTCCGCAGCAACCACAGCACCGAAACCGCCCTCATCGCCGCCACCGATGACATCAGGACCCTGCTAGACAACGGAGAAACAGCAGCCCTCATCCTCCTGGACCTATCAGCCGCCTTCGACACGGTCTGCCACCACACACTACGAACACGCCTTCACGGCGCCGGGATCCAGAGAAGGCCCTGGACTGGACCACATCCTTCCTTTCCGGCCAGAACACAAAGCGTCCGCCTCGCCCCCTTCCGATCCAAGGCCACCAAGATCATCTGCGGCGTACCCCAAGGCTCCTCCCTCAGCCCCAACGCTGTTCAACATCTACATGGCACCCCTCGCCCACGTCGCCCGACAGCACTAACCTCAACATCATCTCCTACGCCGACGACACCCAGCTGATCCTCTCCCTCACCAAAGACCCTCACACCGCCAAAGCCCACCTCCACGAAGGAATGAAGGCCGTCGCCGAATGGATGAGGACCAGCCGCCTGAAGCTGAACTCGGACAAGACGGAGGTCCTCATCCTTGGTTCCAACCCTTCAGCCTGGGACGACTCCTGGTGGCCAACATCACTGGGAACAGCCCCGCCACCCACCGACCACGTACGCAACCTAGGGGTCATCCTCGACCCCACCCTCTCCATGACTAAGCAGGTCAACGCCGTTTCCTCATCCTGCTTCAACATCCTCCGAATGCTCCGCAGGATCTTCAAGTGGATCCCCACCGAAACAAGAAAAACAGTCACCCAGGCCCTCGTCACCAGCAGGCTGGACTACGGAAACGCCCTCTACGCAGGAACAGCGGCTAAGCTCCTGAGACGGCTGCAACGCATCCAGAACGCCTCTGCACGTCTTATCCTCGACATCCCCGACGCAGCCACATCACACCCCACCTGAGAGACCTGCACTGGCTCCCTGTCAACAAGAGGATAACCTTCAAGCTCCTCACCCACGCACACAAAGCACTCCACAACTCCGGACCAGCCTACCTCAACAGACGACTCAGCTTCTACACCCCCACCCGCCAGCTCCGCTCGACCAGCCTCGCCCTCGCCACAGTCCCCCGCATCCGGAAAACGACCGCCGGCGGCAGATCCTTCTCCCACCTCGCCGCCAAGACCTGGAACACCCTCCCCACCAACCTCCGACAGACCCAAGACCTACTGGCCTTCAGAAGACTCCTCAAGACCTGGCTCTTCGATCAGTAGCAGCACCACCCCCCTCTTCCCCCAGCGCCTTGAGACCCTCGCGGGTATGTAGTGCGCTTTATAAGTGACATGATTGATTGATTGATTGATCCTCCACTTAACACTCTGCTTTTAAATGGCCATCACAGGAGAATTGGAAGGACTACTAAGCCCCTCCCATTGAATACCTTATTCAATCATCTTATCTATGACGGGCTTCATTCCTTCTTCTACTTCTCTTGAAAGTTTATATTGCCGAATTCTAGGATAAACAATATTTGGTTTTGCTTGAATCCTCACTGGTTTTGCACTGTTTATTAGTCCTATCTCTTTCCCTGTGAAATCCCGTACCTGATCTTTGACAGTATGTCTTAAATCCAGAGACAGGTCATCTTTTGGAAGAACTGGAAGCAGTTGAACTCCTGAGTGTGGTGATTTTATTTTAAAAACTGAATCTTCATCTTGGGTTTTAATGTGCAACACCATTTGGTGTGCAGTAAATCGCAAAGTTCATCTTGCAAAGCAAGTCCCTGCCAAGTAAATAAACAGAAGCCGAATCACACAATATGAACTGGTTACTGTTTTCAATTGACCCTATTTTAACTGGAACATCCACTGTAACCTGGTTTTCTGTTTATTGCTAATGGCCACAAAGTGAACCTCTTTTTTCCCCGAGAGGTGGAGGTTTGGAACTATTACAGAATGATTTGTAGAGCGGGTAGCACAGTATCAATCAAGAATGATATGAGATGCCATTTATGTCAGCATCTACATATGGTCCGCACTGGTCTACCTCTGGGACTACACCCAGCAAGAAGTCCTCCTCCCCCATCAGGCACCGTCATTGTGAATTTGTCTCTGGTGAAAACTGAGGAAAACCATTGCTCAGAATCCATGGATTCTCTTGGTTCTATATAGCATCATGTTTCTCATGTTTTGCTGTAACAATGGAACTATGTGAGTATTCATATTGAACTGCCCTTGATTTTGCGCATTCTGCATAGGAGTCTCTTTGAGCTGGAGTAACAACTGTGTTTGCACCTGATTTGTGTTTTTCTGCATCTGGGGAACAAAATGCTCTGGATTCTGCCTGAATTCTGTCTACATTCACTCTTCCAGTGTTTAATTTTACCCCGATGTGCTTTTAGTACTCTTCTTCAACAAATTAATATTCACATTTACTCCAGAATTATTCACATTCGCTCTACCATGACCTTGAGTCTGCACCATCTTGTTTCTCATTCCCCTCTTTGCATTCCCTGCATCCTATTCATTCCAGAATTCTGGGGTCGCTCAAAATTTGAACTGAAATTCATCATCTGATTTCTGTTGTTTCTTTGAATCTGCTTTGTCTGTGCAATCATTAGCTTCTCCTTAATATTTTTCTGCTTTGCATCAAAACAATCTCTACTGTATTTGGCATACCTCAGAATCTCATCAAAACTTTTAGTCTTCCAACACACCACACCCTGTTGAATATGAGAACTAAGCTCCAGACACAAACCCAAAAATGTAAGCTAAGCATCTACTAACACCTTCCCTCTAGGGCTCTTCAACTCCACTATACTTGCCTATAAATCTTTATAAGCCATTCATAACAAGCATGCGTTGATTCTTTTGGCTATTTTGTAGCTCTCATTATTTTGCCAAGTTTATATCCTTCTCCGGAACTTTCTTTTTCAAATGCTCTATCGCTGTTCTGTATTTTTCCAAGACCATCTCAACTGGAACATCATTGGATACAACTCTAGCAGGTTCTTCAGTCGGCCAAGCAACAGCAGGCTTGCAATCTGTCCCCAAATCACTAGGAATAACCAATTCAACTAATGTATACAAATCAATCCAAAGGGTCTTCAAAAGTGTTAATAATCTATGAACCTCCATACCACTTGTAAGGTTCCTCTCTCAATTTTGGAAAATTTGTCATAAAGGCAGAGAGATCACGCCTAGTCCAAGGCACATGCACATAATTCCCTTCATAAGCCTTGCTTAAAGGAAATTCTGCCACTGCTTCAGGTTCTGAGTCACTGATAATAATCACTTTCACTTTCTTCGCTGTCTCAGTATTTTTCTTTTTAGAACCAGTTTTCTTTTTCCATTTTTCCTGTGAGCTCGCAAAGTCACTAGACCCAACTCTGCTATTTCTGCTTCACTTTAATCCATTCTATAATTCCTCTGTACATTTTTCGCCTTGTTTATATCTGCCCCACATTCTTGAGCTAAATCCTCAAGATTATTATGTGCTTCATTCACACCCCTCGCTGCTTCTCTGTTCAAATATCTGATTTCATCCACATTATTTGACATTAATCTGTTTAAGTAAATTTTTCCCTGAAGAATTTCTCCAAATAGAATCTTTAAATGTGCAATAATAACCTTTCTTTCTTTAGGGAGTGCAGTAGGCACAGCAGAGGCAGCAGCAGTCACAGAATTAGAGACAGTAGTATCTCTATTAGTACTTAGCAAAATTATCAATGTACTCTCAGGTGGAGCACTTACACTCATGGCTGTACTCACACTTGCTTCTGCAAGTGCTGTCAGTCCCTGCACACTCATACACAGTTCACCCACTGCACCTATGTTGGGTCTCTGTGCTTGTAGATGTTTACCATATGTGTATGGAGGAGATCTAAAATCCAAAATAACTTTTTAAAAGTTAACCTCTTCATCTGAATATTTTCCTTTGTCTTGTTTCTCCCTGTCACCTCTAGACCCATCAGATTTCTTTTTATCTGTTATCTCCTTAACTAGTGCAAGAAAAACCCCACCATATCCTTCCTCCAAGATCTTTCCTGAATGTCTCACTGGGTTTCTAACCACTGACTAAATGTTCTCTTAAACTGTTTCTTCATTTTCTTTATCTCTTTCTCTGTGCCCATTCAATCCCATTTATTCAATCAATGCTTCAAATTGTATAGGTCTAGTTAGTGGCTTTCTCTCATTCATTGCATATCTCAAGAAATCTAGCTTCCTGATATTGAAAGTACCCTCTTAAGGAAATTGCAAATCTGTATCACTAGAGGTATACTCATGCCAGTCTCATATCCATGCACACATATAGAGGCCAAAGCACATAAAAATCTCATAGGCAGACGAGCCCTCCATAGGAATCTTCTCTCCTTCTATAACAGGTACACTAAGAGCTTTAAGCTTTTTCAACACAGCACTCATTATTCCCACTCAAAATAATCCAAACTCTGTACAGACAAGGTAAACGAACAACAACCAATCCCAGTGCGGCTATGCCAAAAGTCAACCAATAACGTAGCGACTCTAAAGGCAACCAGCCAATGACAGCACAACTCTGTGGTGGTGTCTGCCTAATCCCAGTGAAGCTTCCCACCTGGCTTACCAAGTGCACTGCGACTTTTCCATGAATGGGAAAAAAATGTAAAGCCATTTCTGTCATCAAACACACACAAGATAAACCCTGTCAGCTAAACCTAAATAGGAAAGTATAATCAAATTAGATGAAAGGATCTTGCAAACAATAGGAGCAAGACACTTTGTGGCACTTGTCAAGCATTAGTTCACATCAGATTGGACTCCTGTCCAGTGGCAATCCACATTTGATTAGTGTACTTACTCCGGTTCACCATAGAGCAAATAGCATCAACTCAATTAAACACACAAGACCTGAAGATTTAATAAAAATATTTAAAAGGTACAATACAGTATAATTAAATGCAGAAAATGCTGGGTTATATAGAAATCAATTGCCATAAAAGCAATCAGTTCAGAAATGAGACAAAATCTGTAAGAAATGGCAAGCATAAAAGGTGCAGCAGAATCAGTAAGAAATCGAACAGCATCCATAGGAGGAACAAAACATTCACCCTCACCCCCAAATTTGAGGGTTTATATAGGAAATTTCCTCAGACGCATACATGGAAAGTGTAAAATCATCATAGCGTGAGCAAAGTAATATATTTTCAACAAATCAGAATAGAAAATGTTAAATTGTCATACAGCCCTAATTCCTAAGCACTAACCCACTACATAAATATAGGTTCAGCCCCCTCTGGCATAATATCATCTGGAGGTGTAAGAACAAACTAGTTACATAAACCTGGGTACACTTTAGTTTGAATGTCACTACTAATGTAAAGGCAACTAACCCCAAGGACATTCAACAACTGCTACTAATGTGTAAGTCAGGAAACCAATTCATGTTTTTTGATGTACACAACAGTTCCACAAAATACTGGGTAGAACCAGAAGCACTTCTACACCTTGATGCTTGCTTAATTTCATTGCTCTATGCTCCTACCAACAAAGGGAAGCCTGTAGTTAATGTGGATGATTGCAATACACCCTTCGAACCAACAAGTGAAGATAGATTGATCATAGAATAGGAAAACCAGGTATGGGGTGTTTCAGGGGCGCAGGAAAGTGAAATCACACAGTCCACTCGAGTGAGCCTCTCTTTGGATCATTTCATTGTAGCACATGGCATGTGGCCCTGTAATTGCCAAACTAAATCTGACTCACTAAGACATCACACCTTATTCAATGGTTCAGACAAGAGTATAACAGATTATATAATGGTCAATCTCCCAAGCTGAACCTTGTCTTGCATGTGTCTTGTATGTGTCAGTTGTGGACACCATGAAAGCGGCCACAACCTGCTATTTCTTCAACTATCTCACCAAGCTTTTACCCCATTATGAGAAAATCTTGGCAGCCCCAGCAACAGCACCAACATATATATATCAAACAGCAGAACAACAGCACCAACATATATATATATCAAACAGCAGAACAAGATTGAAGTGGGACTAGTTGGCGACTGAATCTACAATTAAACAAATAAATGACTTGATAGATAATGTTTTGGGCTCTGCATATCTTCCATCACCTCACCCCCACCAAAGCGTGGAATTGCACACATTTATTTTTACTTTCATTGCTCAGCTATTCTCAAAAGCAATCGCTCATTGCCCCTTTGCCAGACAAGTTAGACTTTCTTGGTTTGATAAAGATAGCAGATGAGCAAAGGCACTGTTAGTTTTGGCACTAAAACGTAACAATAGACTTTTTTTTGTGTTGTAAATCTTTATTAGCAATTTTTTCAAAAGATAACATCTTGAGGACAACAGCATCGGCCACACAAGTGCAATGGCCAGAGTAGATAGTGCAACAAGAACTTATATGGAGTGCCTCTTGGAAGCTGAAAGAAATATCCAAGGGGTGGGAGTAGCAGGTGTAGTACCTCTACGTGTATTTCCACGGAGTTTGAAAAAAACTCTGTGGAAATACGCTCCCTTCCACGTCCCAAATGAATAAAAAAATAAAAAAGAAGGCACTTACCTGCATGGCTGCCTCCTCCTCTGCCTGGCCGCTCTCCTTCCTAATCCTCGCCGTCCTTCTCCTATGAAAAAACACTACGTTGTGCGTCTTGTGCGTGTGCATGCGCAAGACGCACAACGTAGTGTTTTTTCATAGGAAGAAGGAGGACGGCGAGGAGCAGAAGGAGAGCGGCCAGGCAGAGAGAGGCACCACGCAGGTAAGTGCCTTCTTTATTTTTATTAATTTGGGAGGGTATAGAGGCCTGGCTAACTCCGCTCCACCACAGAGGGGAGTTTTTGCCTAAACTCCGCGTTTGGAACGGAGCGCGGAGTAGGCAAAAATTCGCAAACTCTGTTGACGAAGTGGAGTTATCCGCCCGGGGTTAAGAGGGTGGGGGGTGCAATAGTGGAGGGAGGGCAAAACATGCCAGGCAAGTTACAAGGCTCTGCTGAATAGCAAGCAAAACACAATGGAACAAATAAAATGGCAAGATCTCAAAATGGCAGGACTCATGTGCTGTCTGGCATATCATAGCCAATGGCAGTAAATGCCACCTTGCCAAGCTGACAGTCTACATCCCTGGAGATCGCTGGTTCGAATATTTTGCTGGGCTATATTTCAAACCCTCGTCTGCTACTAGGAGCTGCCATGAACAGTCAAGCAAAAATGAAGCCTTTTAGGTTAAAAGAAACCCTGGCAGCAATTAACAAACAAAAGAGAGGCAAAGGTCCTGGGATTGACAAAGTTCCAGTTGACATATACAAATCGGACCTTATTATATGGTGTATTATATTGCCTTTATGTCCAATGCCATGGCCTCCTTCACCATCTTTCTGTCACAGAGCTGCAATAGTACCAATGTAGAAGAAGGGTGACAGATACTATCCCATAAATCACCACCATATTAGCCTACTGGATAGCCTACAACAAACATCTTGGCTGAGTCTAATTCGATCCTGTCTATAGGATCCAGGCAGGATTCAAGAAAAAGACAAGTACAGTTTACCAAGTGTTCAGATTTCTGCAAATCATGAAAAAGCATGTAAGTTTGTATCTGATCTTCATGGACCTTCGATAAATCTTTCACAACGTCCCCAAGCATTTATTGTGGAGTTCTCTCGCTGGACCTTCTAAATTGTTTGATCTGTATCATGCTAGGGACTTGGCTACTGGTAATTGGAGGATTAAAGGTGACACCACAAAACCTCTCTAAGCAAATTAAGAAGTTCATCAATATTGCACCCTACTCCAACTTTTGTTCTTGTTGTATATAAACCAAGTAGTCAAGGAGGTCAGTAATTGCATTATTACTCCCAGTTAGACAGTACCAAGATTGCCTTCTTATTATTCGCTGATGCTACCCTTCTAGTTTCCAAGTCTCACAGGCATCTACAGGTCCTATGAGACAAGTTTGCAAAATTCTGCAGAGGCAAGGGATTATTGGTTAATGTAGGGAAAATAAAACTGACGATGTTAGATCACACAAAGGTGTGAGAAATAACTTTACCCTTGACAACTCTGGTTTGGAGCAGGTGGATGTGCTCACCTATTTGAGAATTAGTTTGCCACCCAGTATCACATTGAAGCCTCACATTTCTAATATGAGGAACTCTCTGGCACAAAAGGTGGGTGCAATGGCCAGCTTTGCAGCTGAATATGGGAGGTTCTTGGTGACCCTGGCTATAGAATTATACAAAGCACAATACTATAACTCTTCTCTCTATGAAGCATAACTTTAGGGCCATTTAATTCTTTCACAGCTGTTAATCATCAAAAGAAGGTTCTTAAAAGACTGCAGAGACTTCCGTCTAGAACATATCCAGCTCCCTTGTACCTAAATTTGAGGATTAACAACATAACATCCCATGCCAAACCTACAGCCTTATTGTGTTGGACAGGAATATGGGGTACACTGGAGCTTAGCCATCTCAAGGATACTCTTAGTGATATCCAGAGTTATGCCAGCAGCAGCACCTTGGGATGGTTCAAGCATGTCTGTGGTATGCTGGAGTAGATTAGTCTTTAGTCCCCAGTAGGATTAAATTCGACAGAGCCTCTGAAGTTAAGGTGGCATAGAAGTTCTGGTCAGAAGAGAATAAGTTCCTTAAACGCCAGTACAACAATTTGACCAAAACTATTCTGTTGCGTAAATGCACATTGAAATTTGAGCCTTTTTTTAAATTATGTTACCCCAGTTTTGGCTAAAAAGTTGTACCTTGAGTTCAGGATAGGCATTTTGGCCCTCGGCCCGACAGACCACGCATGCAACCTCTGCATTATCATGGACAGCAAGCTATCTCTGAAGCAACAGGTAAACGCAGTCTCATTTGCCTGCCTCCACAGCCTACGCATGCTCTGCAAAATATTCAGGTGGCTCCTGGTCAACACTAGAAGGACCATCCCTCAGGCCCTCATCACCAGCAGACTGGACTACGGGAAAACACTCTATGGTGGAATCACCACACTCCTCCAGAAGAGAGTTTGAAAGCAAGATGGCGGCGGCGTAGAGCATCATGGCAAAGCTTCTACCCCTGACCGCCCCGAAAAACATTAATGTAGTATATTGCTGCCTGGCTGGCTTACCTGCAGGACTTCTATGAGGACGAGTGGAGTTCTCTGGGGCGTATTTGAGCCCTTTTCATTTGCCGGCTTGTTGGCAGCCGGTCTTTCATGCTCTCGGACGGAGACGCGCTTCAGCCCACCAGCGCAGGAGGCATCAGGGACGCGCCGCGCGGTGTCAGAGGCGGGCGCGAGGCAGCACAGCTTTGTTGCGAGTAGCGTCCCGGCCCCGGGACTCTTCAGATCGTTGCGCTATTCTCTGCGTGTCTGGGCGGACCTGGCTGTGGCTGCTATTGGAGAACTTGGCCAGAGGCTGCGCGCTGCTGTATCCAGTGGGACTGCAGCTGTTGTCAATAGGAGAATGCCTCCCAAAACAGTGAGGCAGGCGAAGGAGAAGGAGAAGGAGAAGGAGGCTGCGGGACGGAACTCAACCCAGCCACAGGGGACGAGACAGTAACTTTCACCTGTAAACTGAAAAAAACACAGGTAAGCCCAACGAGGCCCTATTGCTAAAAAACAGCAAGACAATATGGGGGCAGAGAAGCGGAGGAACCTCCTGGAAAAGGGACAGGCTGGGGGCAAGACAATTAATGCACCAAAGGCTATAGAAGAAGAAGGGGCTTTTTCTGATGGGGGCAACACAACTGCCACTCTAGCTCCACACCAACTGGCCATTACAGACTTTTTTTTTAAAACTAGGGATGGTCTGGGGGGTCAGAATCACGTCATTTCTCCAGATGAAGCAGGCGTTAAGATTGCCAAGATAAACCCTAGTGGTAGTTTGGGGGGCAATTCTTTGGATAGCAATGAGGACCAGGCGGATCAGGAGGAAAATAAAACGCCACATGGCCAAGTGTCGGAGGATGTTATTGTACCAACTATGACGCCAATAGCAATAATGGGCGAGCAGGTGATTTCAGCAAGCGCAAGCGCAAAATGTGATATAAATAAGAGGGCTCATGAAGATGTCAGGAAGGTACATGGCACATTACTGGACATTCAACTATATGCTGAAGGTGCACCTGGGGGGACACCACTCGATACTGATTTAGATGGGTTACTACCAGCCAATATTATATCGGACGGGACAGACACATTTTTCTCTCTTACAGAGGATTCACATTCAGGAGCCTCTGACTCTGATTTAGGATAAAGCGAATCAGACGATAGCGTCATTACTTCAGGCTCTAGTACACTGGAAGCTCCGGAAACTGCCCTTAAGCATCAGAAATTTCGTAGGACTTCTAAAGGATCTAAGGGCCACAAGGAGTCTCGAAAGAAGAAGGGAAGTGGTATCTCTGGTTCCAGGTTAAAGTGGGACTATTCACATACAAGCATTACCGGTCCCTCGGAGTTAATACCCGTCCAGGTGGGCAATTCTATAACTGAACATCAAGGCGAGACAGCAATCAATATAAATCCGGCTGTGAGCCTGATCTTGGATTCTATTAAGGAACACTGGGCAGAGACCAGGGCTGAAGGAAAGAAGGCAAGACAGGCCACAAAGAAATTGGAAGGGGCAGTACGTAAAGTTGGGCGAGAGAACAGCAGTTGTGGAAAAGGATTTGGATGCTGTGAGAGAGCAAACAAAAACACAGGAGGCGCAACTGACTGATGTGATGTGGAAATTGGAAGATCTGGAAAATCGCCTGAGAAGGAATAATCTCCGATTCCTCAGGATTAAAGAAGGCTTAGAAGGGGATGACATTCGCTGTTTCATGCTGGACCTTCTTAAAGAGTCCTTCCCAGAGCTTACAGGATGGGATTGGGAACGGGAAATTCAGAGGGTTCACAGGTTTCCTTTTGCCCGTCATAAGATGTCTAGTCGAGATTCAGATCAGCCGAGGGTTATTCTGGTCTTTTTTGGTAATTTTTCGCTTAGGCAGGCTATTTTTGAGAAAGCTTGACTGGATGCTAGAAGGCAGTATAAGGGGGCCTCGTTTTTTGTCCGCCCAGATTTCTGCCATATAACTGTGGAGCGCAGATGGCGATTACGGCAGTTAATTAAACCGTATCAAGATGCTGGCTTTGAGGCATTTTTGTTGGCTAAAAACTATAGTAAAAGGGTCTGTGAAATTCTTTACCTCCGAAATACAGGCCAGAGAGTACCTGGAACAAGCTCAGGGGGAGAAGAGAAAAGCATAACGATTTTTTGTTAAATAGGCTGGGATGAAAACATTACTGGGAAAAATGTTCATTGTTATGCTGATGTATTACTATACTAATTGATTTATGTCAGGCTTATGTTTGGTATTTTTTGGGTTTTTTGGTTTTTATCTCCTCTCAGCCGTCTGAGATCTGATAAAGTGGCGATATGTCTTTCTGGGGCCCTTTTCTTTTCTGATCATAGGCTTTAGTATGGGCAATCTGGATGGAATTCTGGTTTAATTGAGTGTGCTGGAGGGGTCTGGGGCGGAGGTGTTCCGGTGCTACGTGCTTTCACTATCACACAGACCTGGCGGGTCTGGCAGCTTTCAAGGGTAGGGGGAGGGAAGAGGGAGGGGGCGCTAGGGGGGGTCGGTGGGGGGCTTGTGTTGTGGGGTTTTTTGGTGAAAAATTTGAAAGCAAAATGCAGCTAAGGAATGTCTTGTTGGTATTATTGGACTTGCGGGAAGCATTAAAAATTGAAAAACAATGTTTGTATAAGAGTTGGACAGAGAGTTTCTATAGACACTATAGGATGTATGTCAATATGAGGAAAGGATCTGTGGCTGGGAAAGTTGACACAATGTATCATGGTTAAGTTGCGCATTGCCACTATAAATATTTGTGGTCTCAGTGACGGGGCTAAAAGAAGAAGGATCCAAGAGGATCTTAAAGTTTTACAAGCAGATTTGCTCTGTCTTCAGGAGACTCACATAGCCTGTAATGATCATAATTTACTTGATACTTTAGGCTTTAAGTTAGTTGCCTACACAACTCAGGACGTAAGGACCAAGGAGGTGGCCATTTTGATGAAACGTAGAGCTATTACGTGCGAGAGAAAGGCAGTGGATAAATATGGTAGATGGATAATTTTGGAACTTAGAGGCGGGGCAGGTACATTCACTTTATGCTCAGTATACGCCCCGGTTTTAGATGACCCTGGGATATTGAACTTTTTAGCAACTGAGCTACCCTCATGGCCTGCACCATACTTAATATGTGGGGATTTAAACATTAACGGATCCAGAGGAGTATCGGAGAGGGATGATGTAGCTAGTAAGGGACGTAAACCTCAATCGTCTAGAGCAATGAAAAATGTGCTAAGGGATGTTGGCTTGCTGGATGTGTGGCCCAGCCTGATGGGTAAGGAGCCAGGATATACTTATTATTCTGCCCCTCATCGTAAATTTGCCAGGCTTGATTATTTTTTAACATCACCATCCCTTCTTAAGGAAGCTCGGGTGGAGTCATTTCCTAGAGTAATGTCGGATCACAACCCCATAGTTTTTAATTTTCTCTGGATGGTTTAAGAAGGGAATATAAAGATGGACCTTTGAAAGAGCACTTCTCTCCGACCAGGAGTATGTTAATCATATGAAGGGGTGGATTATGGAATTTTTTAGCTATAATAAGGATAGTGCCTCCCCAGGTATGATCTGGGATGCTTTTAAGGCGTCGGTGAGAGGCGAGACTTTGCGATTTAGTCTAATTAAACAAAAAAAAGGCGCAGGACAAATTAAAAGATTCTATCAAGAATTAGCCCTTCTTGAGACCGAATTAATCAGTGCGGTAAACAACGGTGGTGATATTTCTTCAATTACGGATTTAATTATGGTTACCAAAGTAGCTTTGAATGATTTCAATGCAGAAAAAATGGCAGGCAAGTATCTTGCTAAGAGGCAACAATGTTATGAATATAGTGAGAACGTTGGCCGATTATTAGCAGTAAGAACAAGGCAACAGGCAGTGGCAGGATTTATAAGGCAGGTAAAGAATATGCAGGGAGAAGTAGTGTCTGATGCAGCTGATATTAGGGAAGGTTTTAGGGAGTATTACGAGGAATTATACACAGCCTCAGCTGAAGGGTATGCCGAACTGTCTGAATTTGTCTCAAATGTGAGGGTTTCTCAGGAAGAGGCTCTCTCATTGGGGGCTGATATCTCTCAGGAGGAGTTTTGTATGGCCCTTCAAGCTCTCCCCTCAGGTAAAGCCACAGGTACTGATTGTATACCATTAGAATTCTATACAATTTTTGTTAACGAGATCGGTCAGGAAATTTTGGGATTATTTAAGGAGGTTAGAAATGGGGCTGCACCACCGGATTCATGGGGCACCGCTAACATTATTATTTTTTTAAAGAAAGGCAAGGATCCTATTAACTTGGGCTCCTATAGGCCAATTACACTTTTAAATAGTGACACCAAGTTATATTCAAAGATATTTGCTTCTCGCCTTAATAAGGTAATGCAGCAGTTAGTAACAGTCTGGCAACATGGTTTTATTCAAGGGAGGGGAACGGCCGATCATGTCAGACGCGTAATCTCACTATTTGATGCTTCGGAGGTCCTTATGAAACTTATGGGGGTTGCCTTTTTAGATGCCGAGAAGGCTTTTGATAGGGTATCATGGAGCTATTTGTGGAGGTGTTTGGAAACTAATGACCTAGGAGATGGGTTTATTAGAGCTATGCAGGTTTTGTATACCAAACCTACAGCCCGGTTGCAAATAATGGGAGGAGAGTCTGGGGTATTCTCAATTGGCAGGGGAACCAGGCAGGGATGTCCTTCCTCTCCCCTGTTATTTGCACTATATATAGACCCTTTTCTCAGAAGTCTGGAGGCCTCCCCGGATATTCCTCCATTAACGCTACAAGGGTGGGACACGAAGTTATTGGCGTATGCCGACGATGTTGCGATCATTACCTCTGACCCTGACAGAGTGATGACTGAAGTTGAAGATGTGGCGGGAAACTTGGGTGTACATTCGGGCTTCTCACTGAATAGATCAAAAACGCAGATCTTAATAAATAGATTTACCAGCGCTTCTGATTGCAGGATTGTGGAGGAAGCTACATATCTAGGTGTACGTATCAGGGTAAAGGTGGAAGATATTGTTGATATAAATCTTACTCCTATAATGGGTAAAATTAAGAATGATATGCGGCGATGGGATAATCTAGAATTGTCTATAATTGGTAGATGTAACTTGATTAAAATGATTATTCTGCCCAAATTACTATATATTTTTTGCACGATTCCACTTGAAATACACAATGATTGGTTTAAGCAAATTGAGAGGGAGGTTGCTAGATTTATCTGGTCTTATAAGCGGACTTGAAGATCCAACGCATTTCTATCACTCCCAAGGGACAGGGGAGGTCTCGGGCTTCCTAACTTTAAATTATACTATTTAGCCGCAGCTCTACAATATTACTGGCCCCTTTTTGGCAGTAGGACAAGGGAAGTAAGCGATCCTAGCTTTGTTCTGTCAATCTTTGAGAATTTGATTGGCCCTCGGGCTAATGGCTGCCTTCTAAAAATCTATGAACCAAACTACTTCAAAAAAACTCTATTTAAGACTCTAATAGCGGCGTTTCGGAACTGGGCAGGGATTCGGAAAAAACTTGGGCTTGGTAGATTTAGTAGATACACCCCTGTCATTGGCAATGATCAGTTCCCTAAGGTTCTGCAAGATGAGTGCCTGGCAAGATGGGAGAAAGGTGGTTTTTATCGGATAGGGGATCTTTTGATGGGGGACCGTATTGCGTCTTTTGAGGTAGTCAGGGCTAGGTTCAACATTGGTCATCGCGATTTTTTAAAATGTTTACAAATAAGGGACTTCCTTCTTAGAAAGGTCGGGGGTGTAGCGGGTTTTGCAACAGCGCCTCTGATAGAGGCATTAATTAGCGTATCTGGCTCTTCGATATCACAACTGTACAGTTGTTTGATGGAAGGAGTCACTGACGATCTAGAAAAGCATGGGCTGAAATGGCAAGTCAGACTAGGTGTCGCTGACTCTGGTTTTGTGAAATCAATGGAGATTTGCAGGCACAACATTTTAAAACTCTGTTTGATATGTATATTACGCCCGCCAAAATTGTTAAGTGGGGAGGAGTGGAAGGGACTCAGTGCTTTAGGTGTAAGACATATGGTGCGGATGCAGTTCATATCTTCTCTACATGCCCTAGCTTAGAACCAATAGGTCGAGAAATATCTGGCTTTCTGCGGCATGTATTGAAGGAAGCTGTCTCACTTTCACCTCAGCTCATGCTAGGGGTAACCGAACAAGATGGGAGACCTGGTGAAGAGCTTATATTTATAGCAATGTCAGTATTAAGATTGTGCGTTGCGTCAGCCTTGCTAGATCCCTCTCCCCCGACTCTTCAGCAGTGTAAAGGCCGCTTATTACACATATTTAATTTGGAAAAAGCACTCTAAGACCAGAGAGGTAAAAAAGGGAGAATTAAAGGGAAGAAGATTTGGGGTCCCTTAATTGCTTGGGCTAATGCACTTCCCCAGGATGATTAAGTCTGAACATCGTGATTAATAACGTTACCGGATGATGTATTATAGGCTGTATTTGTGGCCTGGCCGATTATCTTTCTTCTTATCATAATTTTTTCTCATTTGTATTGTATTGTATTTTAAATGATATTGCTCTCTGTCTCTGCTTTGGTTTATACCATACGGTGTTTTGGAGATTGTGGCTGCCTGCTGCTAAGGTTGTATGAATTTCATTAGTTTTATTTATGGAAATATTGGCGCCATGAAATGTATTTATGTGTATACAGACTTATGCTGCTTTTGCTTTTTTCATCCTCTGTTTATGAATTAATATAAAAAGAAAAATATTTAAAAAAAGAAAAAGAAATGTGAGCCTTTTTTTAAATTATGTTACCCCAGTTTTGGCTAAAAAGTTGTACCTTGAGTTCAGGATAGGCATTTTGCGACCAAATATTTTTACTTGTATGTGAGTTAACTCATCTCCCCAAACACATCACTGTCCAAACTGTGTTAACCTTGTGGAAGACAAGATATATTTTCTGTTCTTTTGTCCATTATACACAGTTCCTAGGAGGCATAAATGGATGCTTTTTCTTCTTAGAGCCACAGACATTCAAAATTAGACACCAGCCCTGTAGGCTCTTACACTAACTGGAGGTGGCTGTATACCACTGCCTTTTTTCTGCATGGCTTATCTGTCTTTGCACTGGCAGTTTGTAATAGGCAGTGGAAAAAGTGATTGTAAAGTGTATGAAAGAGAACATTTTACTATTGCTCCAGTGCCCAGACTTATTGACTGTGGTTTTTACTGTTCCTTACCTCTCCTGTTGAAGAGGCAACTCTTTGTCTCTAAACTCAACCGAATGGTTTCACCTGAGCTCCAGAATTATTTGGAGGTGTGAGACAGTGCTGGTCCAATCCATTGCTATAGATGCAGATGCTGAATAAGGATCACTGACAGAATATCGACAGTCAGAATATTGAGCTACAACATAATCGAAACAAAAATATCGATGTCCAGAATATCGAAGTCCTATCTACATAATGGTAAGTACAAAAATATCGATAAAAAATATCGTTGTTAAAAATATCGTTTTTTTAATGTTTAAAAAATAATGTAAAATAAAGTAAATAATACATATAATTAAAAAAAATAGTTAAAATTATAAAAAAAAAAATAATTATAAGTAATACATATAATGTAAAAATCAATTAAACATATATATGTATAAAATATAATATATATACTTAATAATATTTATAAATAATTATTTTAATAACTTATAAATTGTTAAAAAACATATTAAAAATACATATATATACACATACACCAACAATATAAATAAAAAATAAAAAATATATATAACAAATTAAAATATTACAATATTTTTAATCTTTTTAAAATACATTTTACACTACATTAACTAAAACAGTAGAGAAAATATTGGATAGCGGAGGGGATAAAATTACTATTCCCACTCCAGACAGTGCAACAGTAGGGAAAGTGTTGGATAGCATAAGGGTAAAAATTACTATTCCCACTCCAGAGAGTGCAACAGTAGGGAAAGTGTTGGATAGCATAGGGGTAAAATTACTATTCCCACTCCAGAGAGTGCAACAGTTAGGAAAGTGTTGGATAGCGAAGGGTAGAAATTACTATTCCCACTCCAGTGAGAGCAACAGTAGGGAAAGTGTTGGATAGCGTAGGGGTAAAAATTACTATTCCCACTCCAGTGAGTGCAACAGTAGGGAACGTTTTGGGTAGCGGAGGGGTAAAAATTACAATTCCACTCCAGTGAGTGCAACAGTAGGGAAAGTATTGGATAGCGGAGATGTACAAATTACTCTTCCCACTCCAGAGAGTGCAAGAGTAGGGAAAGAGTTGGATAGCGTAGGGGTAAAATTACTATTCCCACTCCACAGAGTGCAACAGTAGGGAAAGTGTTGGATAGTGTAGGGGTAAAAATTACTATTCCCACTCCAGTGAGTGCAACAGTAGGGAAAGTGTTGGACAGCGGAGGAGTAAAAGTTACTATTCCCACTCCAGACAGTGCAAGAGTTAGGAAAGTGTTGGATAGCGAAGGGGTAAAAATTACTATTCCCACTCCAGTGAGTGCAACAGTAGGGAACGTGTTGGATAGCGTAGGGGTAAAAATTATTATTCCCACTCCAGAGAGTGCAACAGTATGGAAAGTGTTGGATAGCGTAGGGGTACAAATTACTATTCCCACTCCAGTGAGTGCAACAGTAGGGAAAGTTTTGGATAGCGGAGGGGTAAAAATTACTATTCCCACTCCAGTGAATGCAACAGTAGGGAAAGTATTGGTTAGCGGAGATGTACAAATTACTCTTTCCACTCCAGAGAGTGCAAGAGTAGGGAAAGTGTTTGATAGCGTAGGGGTAAAAATGACTATTCCCATTGCAGTGAGTGCAACAGTAGGGAAAGTGTTGGTTAGCGGAGGGGTAAAAATTACTATTCCCACTCCAGAGAGTGCAACAGTAGGGAAAGTGTTGGATAGCGTAGTGGTAAAATTACTATTCCCACTCCAGAGAGTGCAACAGTTAGGAAAGTGTTGGATAGCGAAGGGGTAAAAATTACAATTCCCACTCCAGTGAGTGCAACAGTAGGGAAAGTGTTGGATAGCGTAGGGGTAAAAATTACTATTCCCACTCGAGTGAGTGCAACAGTAGGGAAAGTTTTGGATAGCGGAGGGGTAAAAATTACTATTCCCACTCCAGTGAGTGCAACAATAGGGAAAGTATTGGATAGCGGAGATGTACAAATTACTATTCCCACTCCAGAGAGTGCAAGAGTAGGGAAAGAGTTGGATAGCGTAGGGGTAAAAATTACTATTTCCACTCCACAGAGTGCAACAGTAGGGAAAGTGTTGGATAGCGTAGGGGTAAAAATTACTATTCCCACTCCAGAGAGTGCAATAGTAGGGAAAGTGTTGGATAGCGGAGGAGTAAAAATTACTATTCCCACTCCAGACAGTGCAAGAGTTAGGAAAGTGTTGGATAGCGAAGGAGTAAAAATTACTATTCCCACTCCAGTGAGTGCAACAGTATGGAAAGTGTTGGATAGCGTAGGGGTAAAAATTACTATTCCCACTCCAGTGAGTGCAACAGTAGGGAAAGTTTTGGATAGCGGAGGGGTAAAAATTACTATTTTCACTCCAGTGAATGCAACAGTAGGGAAAGTATTGGTTAGCGGAGATGTACAAATTACTATTCCCACTCCAGAGAGTGCAAGAGTAGGGAAAGAGTTGGTTAGCGTAGGGGTAAAATTACTATTCCCACTCCACAGAGTGCAACAGTAGGGGAAAGTGTTGGATAGCGTAGGGGTAAAAATTACTATTCCCACTCCAGTGAGTGCAACAGTAGGGAAAGTGTTGGATAGCGTAGGGGTAAAAATTACTATTCCCACTCCAGTGAGTGCAACAGTAGGGAAAGTGTTGGTTAGCGGAGGGGTACAAATTACTATTCCCACTCCAGAGAGTGCAACAGTAGGGAAAGTGTTGGATAGCGAAGGGGTAAAAATTACTATTCCCACTCCAGTGAGTGCAACAGTAGGGAAAGTGTTGGATAGCATAGGGGTTAAAAATTACTATTTCCACTCCAAAGAGTGCAACAGTAGGGAAAGTGTTGGATAGCGTAGGGGTAAAATTACTATTCCCACTCCAGAGAGTGCAACAGTAGGGAAAGTGTTGGATAGCAGAGGGTTAAAATGAACATACTTATCAATTAAATAATTAGTAACATTAAATAACCAATTAATAATTAATTAATAATAAATTAATTATAAATACTAATAAATAAATATTGATAATTACTTTATTATAATTAAATTACTTCCCACCCTATTCCCCTATAAACCCACAACCCGCTCCTAAAAAATAACACAATTAATACAATTATCTATTAATTAATTAATATTAATTAATAACCAATTAATAATTAATTAATAATAAATTAATTATAAATACTAATAAATAAATATTAATAATTACTTTTTATAATTAAATTACTTCCCACCCTATTCCCCTATAAACCCACAACCCGCTCCTAAAAAAATAACACAATTTATATAATTATCTATTAATTAATTAATATTAATTAATAACCAATTAATAATTAATTAATAATAAATTAATTATAAATATTAATGAATAAAAATTAATAATTACTTTTTATCATTAAATTACTTCCCACCCTATTCCCTATAAACCCACAACCCGTAACAGAACTAAAAAACGCAAAAATTAATTTACATAAAAGTATTTACTGCTAAAAATTTCACACATACATTAAAAAAAAACTACACGTATACCAAAAAATTAC
Source organism: Calotriton arnoldi (assembly GCA_963921515.1). Lineage (NCBI taxonomy): Eukaryota > Metazoa > Chordata > Amphibia > Caudata > Salamandridae > Calotriton > Calotriton arnoldi. The sequence continues at coordinate 1,835,844 of CAWUFW010002792.1, read as the reverse complement.
ATCACATACTTTTAACACACATACTAAAATACAGAACACTAATATAAACATCGATATTATTAACAACAAAATTTTTACAAACGATATTACTGTCTTCGATATTAAAAAACCCGATATTTCTTACCTTACTGTCGATATTCTGTACCACGATATTCTTGCAGTCGATATTCTTGACCTACAATATTTAAAACTCGATATTATGGTAGGTCGAAATTAAAAACTCGATATTCTGTTTGTGCACCGCTGAATAAATGACAGTGTACTACTCAAGTAAGTGAATGCATGTTCCACCCCTACACTTACCTAAGCAAAACCTTCTTCTACTCTGTGTTGGAGGGTCAAAACCAAATGTGTGTTTGGGGAACTGAATTCACCAATTATGGTAGCAAGTCCAGGTAAGGGGAGTCAAAAAGGGTGTGGGGCAATGCTTCTTATGTGCCTGGTGCATAAATTGAACTGATAATTTAAAGAGGAAAAAAATGAGAAACATTTTATAAAATGTTGTCTCATGGTTTCACCTTTGAGTGCACTTCTCACCATATCGTAGGATCTACCAATGCTAGGCCAGCACACACATATCGACGTACAAAACCTTCACCACTTACTAAAGACGTACTTACTTAGGGGTCGATTCCGATTCGGGCCGGAAAAAGCACCGACCGACTCGGATCCGGAAATAATACCGACCGACACGTACCCGTGGCGCCCGACACGCCAAGTACGATGCAAGGCGTGAAAAATCCGACCGACACGTACCGAAACCAAGTCGACCGACCGAGCCGCAAGGAAAACAGCAATCCGGCCGGAAAAACACGCGAATCCAACCGACCGACACGCACCCGGAACAAATCCGACCAAAACGTACACGCGAACTCCAAACCGCAAAGTACGATGCAAGGCGCGAAAACCACGAGCGAGTCGGACGGAGGCCAAGCCGTACGACCGACACGCATACAAAACCGAGCCGAAGCAACACAAAACACCGCGACCGACGCGTACGCAGCATAGAAAACTGCATAAACACAGCGTGAACGAAACGGAGAACACCGTACGAGACAAATGCAGGGTCCGACTCGGTCACAAGAACGTTTCCAACATACACAAACAGCACAAAGGAAAAATCACCCAAAAAAAGGCCAAACAAGCAATTACCAAGCCAATAAATACTGGGGGGGGTGGGGACAGAGAACAAAGACACACCCACAACTCCACCTATATAAAGGACACAAATCACAACCATGAGCCTTTGCAAATGCCATTCCACTGCCAGCACCCAAGAGAAAGCAACCACACACCCACAGCTCATCCCTCACACAAGCCACACACCATCAGCACACCAACAAATACCTACCTCACATACACCCAGCAAAACACACACTCACACACCCTCACCTGCACACCAACACACACATCACTCACCATCACCACCCATCACCATGCCCCCCAAGAAGAATCCCAAGTTCCTAGATAGTGAATTGGAAGTCATGGTAGACGAGATCCTCAGGGTAGAGCCACAGCTGTTTGGCACACTGGTCCAACAGACCCCCATCTCCCAGAAAACCAAGATGTGGGAGAGGATCATCAACAGGGTGAACGCACAATCACCATGTCGGCGCACAAAGAGCGACATCCAGAACAGGTGGTATGACGTGCGCAGGAGGGTACGGGACCTGCTGAAGAAAGACTACATCAACAGCCAATACACCGGCAGTGGCCCTCCTGCCAAGCCAATATACCTCAGGCCCTGGGAGGAGAAGGTGCGGGCCATCCTTCCGCCAGTGAGCGTATATGGACTAGAGGACATCCCAGAGCCTGGTGAGTACACAACAAATGTACACAATATACTGCCACAAAACACACACATCACTGTCAAGGGGAGAGTCAAACCATGCACTCATAGCAATTACACAGCAACCAGAACAGAATCATCCCAAAATGTGTATGTCAGTCAGATAAACACAACACATGCCATCAAAAAAGTCACATCCAACTGTGCCAACACATGTACAAACACAACTACAACTACAGCTAGGCAGTGGCACAAATAGAACTAACAAACACATCCAGACATGTAGCCACCACAACAACACCAACACACAGTGAAGACCACTCAAAGGAAGGAATTCTGTGTATGCTGGCCAAGTCAGTGTAGCCAATAGCATCATGGGAGTCGCAGTCACACATATTGCCCCCCCACAACTGTCCCATCAACACCACCCTGAACCATGCTCACATCACAGGGAGTGGAGAAGGACTCACAAGATGGCTGACACTGGCTACTGCTGTGGGGAGCACAAGGCCCCGCTGCCAACTGTGCACCAACAAACAGCAGGACACCACTGACTGACATCCTGAGAGACAACTTACACTCCCTGCAATGCAAGCACGTACCATGGTGGGATATCTGGCTAGCTGGGTGGGAAGGAGGACTTGCAGCACTGACCATAGTCACAAGCACCTCCCCTCACACACACCCCAACACAAACTCCACAGAACCCACCTGGTAGAATGCAATGCCCCCCATCCTAACACAAGATCCCACAAAGAACCACCACCCTGGGTTATGTTGTGTGAAGCACAGGGACACTCTTGGGACTTCTAGCCAAACAACTGCCAGGACAACACTCCCAGACATCCTGTCAGTACAGCCAGCCCACCCCACAGGGAAGCAGAGTCAAAGGAAGGAAGCATGGGCATGCTGGGAAGGGGGTGGAGGCAATAGCATGATGGGAGTCGTAGTCACTGATATTGGTTACCCCCACAACTGTCCCATCAACACCACCCTGAACCATGCTCACATCACAGGAAGTGGAGAAGGACTCACAAGATGGCTGACACTGGCTACTGCTGTGGGGAGCACAAGGCCCTGCTGGCAACTGTGCACCAACAAACAGCAGGACACCACTGACTGACATCCTGAGAGACAACTTACACTCCCTGCAATGCAAGCACGTTCCATGGTGGGATATCTGGCTAGCTGGGTGGGAAGGAGGACTTGCAGCACTGACCATAGTCACAAGCACCTCCCCTCACACACACCCCAACACAAATTCCACAGAACCCACCTGGTAGAATGCAATGCCCCCCATCCTAACACAAGATCCCACAAAGAACCACCACCCTGGGTTATGTTGTGTGAAGCACAGGGCCACTCTTGGGACTTCTAGCCAAACAACTGCCAGGACAGCACTCCCAGCCATCCTGTCAGCACAGCCAGCCCACCCCACAGGGAAGCAGAGTCAAAAGGAAGGAAGCATGGGCATGCTGGGAAGGGGGAGGAGGCAATAGCATGATGGGAGTCGTAGTCACAGCTCTACATCCCCCACCACATGGCCCAGCAAGCTCACACTCACGCATGCACATCCCACAGAGAGTGGAAAGGCCCATCAAAGATGTCTGACACTGTTGCTGTGTCGTGGGGAGCACAAGGGCATGCTGGGTACTGCACACCAACCAACAGCAGGACACCACTGTCAGCCATCTTGCCATTGCTCTCACACCCACACACACTGAACTCCCCACAAAAGCAAGTAAGTATGGGAATGCTGGGAAGTGGGGTGGAGGCAATAGCATGATGGGAGTCGTAGTCACAGACATAGCTCACCCCCACAACTGTCCCATCAACACCACCCTGAACCATGCTCACATCACAGGAAGTGGAGAAGGACTCACAAGATGGCTGACACTGGCTACTGCTGTGGGGAGCACAAGGCCCTGCTGGCAACTGTGCACCAACAAACATCAGGACACCACTGACTGACATCCTGAGAGACAACTTACACTCCCTGCAATGCAAGCACGTTCCATGGTGGGATATCTGGCTAGCTGGGTGGGAAGGAGGACTTGCAGCACTGACCATAGTCACAAGCACCTCCCCTCACACACACCCCAACACAAACTCCACAGAACCCACCTGGTAGAATGCAATGCCCCCATCCTAACACAAGATCCCACAAAGAACCACCACCCTGGGTTATGTTGTGTGAAGCACAGGGCCACTCTTGGGACTTCTAGCCAAACAACTGCCAGGACAACACTCCCAGCCATCCTGTCAGCACAGCCAGCCCACCCCACAGGGAAGCAGAGTCAAAAGGAATGAAGCATGGGCATGCTGGGAAGGGGGAGGAGGCAATAGCATGATGGGAGTCGTAGTCACAGCTCTACATCCCCCACCACATGGCCCAGCAAGCTCACACTCACGCATGCACATCCCACAGAGAGTGGAAAGGCCCATCAAAGATGTCTGACACTGTTGCTGTGTCGTGGGGAGCACAAGGGCATGCTGGGTACTGCACACCAACCAACAGCAGGACACCACTGTCAGCCATCTTGCCATTGCTCTCACACCCACACACACTGAACTCCCCACAAAAGCAAGTAAGTATGGGAATGCTGGGAAGTGGGGTGGAGGCAATAGCATGATGGGAGTCGTAGTCACAGACATAGCTCACCCCCACAACTGTCCCATCAACACCACCCTGAACCATGCTCACATCACAGGAAGTGGAGAAGGACTCACAAGATGGCTGATACTGGCTACTGCTGTGGGGAGCACAAGGCCCTGCTGGCAACTGTGCACCAACAAACAGCAGGACACCACTGACTGACATCCTGAGAGACAACTTCCACTCCCTGCAACGCAAGCACGTTCCATGGTGGGATAACTGACTGGCTGGGTGGGTGGGAAGGAGGAGCCGGCTGTCAACCAAACACAACCAATGCAGACCATGTTCACACCCCAGAAAATACATAGAAATGCCCAAATAATGCAGGACAATGTGCCACACCAATATCAACCCCTGACTGTGACGACTTAGGACAATGCAATGTACAGGCCCGCACCCAGAGGCACAGTCACAACTGTCATGTGTGTCAACCATTGATGCCTGCAGAAACATAACATACATTGTTTGTGTCTCCCAAAAACAGGTGATGATGGGGACACAGCAGCAGACGCTGAGGAGTCCCAGTCCCAGGCTCAAGAGGATGCGAGCTCACTGGCGTCGTACAGCCTCTGTCCTCCTCGGACGATGAAGACCAACCTGGCACATCCGGTGCAAGTCAACATGCAGCACCAGCAGGACCACCATCTGCAGCACCAGCAGGACCACCAGCTGCACCCCCTGCACCCACCCCTCCAACGACTGTCACCACAAATACCATCCCTGCCGACATGGACAGAACAAGGAACAACACCAGCACAGGGACCCTGGACCAACCTGGGGCCATGGACACCACCACCACCACCAACCCCCAAGGTGGACCAGGGTTATCTGTGCGTGCCACTGCACACACTGCACATGTCAGCAGGGGTGGTGGGAGGGGTGGGAGACAGAAGGTCGCTGCTTGCAGACGTTGCTGGTGTGCATGATGACCCACAACTGATACGCATAGCTGATGCGTACCAGTCCAGCACCGGAGAGCTCAGCCAGGTAGTGGGGCTCCTCAGAGACATGAAACAGCAGCAGGCTGCCCATCATGCCCGCTTGGACTCCCACATGTCCCACGTGGAGTCACACATGTCCCGCGTGGACTCACACATGTCCCGCGTGGAGTCCAAGTGGGATGCACTGCATGAGATGACGGCGGTGCACAGGGACATTTTACAATGCCTCCGCCAGATGAACAGCAACCAGTCCACACCTCCCTGTGTGCCAACAACATCTGGTGCCGAACAAACTGCAACTGCCACAGGGAGGGAGGAGGACTCTGGCAGAGAGTCCCCTGCACCGCAGCAGCCTGTACTTGAGGGGCCCCCCAAGAAGAGGGGTCGTCCGAGGAGGGAAAAGTGAGAGGCCGATGGCCAAGCGCAACTCCCAGGAAGCCTGAACCTGTTCTGGATGTTCGCCTTTGTGCACAGACTGTTCACCCTGTTGGCGGCAACACTACTCCCACACATTGCATGGGGAGTACAAGTTGGACCAATGTGTCAGACAACTGTGGCCCCGATACTGGGGATCCTGTCTACCAGGACTTTCAATTCACCTAGGAACTTCGGATTGCAAGATTTATGTACAGCACTACCCATCCTATGCACTATTAACACAAATGTATCACAATAAACACACTAATACACCATACTTGCCTCTGTCGTGATTCCAACGTGGGTGCTGTTATGGGGATGATGAACTGCAAAATTACACTGTGTATGCGAACTGCAACAGCAAGGACAACACAGGCATGTGAGTAAAGGCAACGTGACACATATGAGGGAGACACACCACCAGGGCTACACAACACATACACACCTAGGCCATCTGACTCATTGCCTACACTGATGTTGCCAGGGAAGACGGTGCAATGCACAGACACCACACCCATTCCCAGTTGTAGTCAAGTAGCCCACAGGTGCAGTAAGCAAATGGCAGTCAAATGTGTGACCACAGACAACGCACATCACAAAGTGAAGCACAGGTTTATTACACAGTTGCAACATGTCGTAACCACTACAGATGCAAGGTAATCCCACCTGGCAGCGGGCACACAGTCAACAACTCTAGATGGAAGGAAGTCCATGGGTGTGGCGCACATCACCTGTAGGGACACAACAGCTACCACCCTGGATGTGCAATCACGTCGTCGGTGGACACAGTTGACCAAACGAATCTGAAAGTACCCTGTGAAGGACAGAAATGACACACAGTCAAAAGCAATGGAGTACAGGACAGAACAGCAAAACTCATGCACAATACATGTTACAAGATACCCACCCAGAACCAAGTTAGCATGTCAACACTGTTGGGGAGTACAGCCCACCTGTTAGCACACATCGCAACACACATCCAGTCAAGTAGCACATGGACACACTCCAACAGCACCAGAGCACCACCCACACATCATGCCAACTCACATCATTGACATGACACCTCAGGATACTCACATTCAGCTAAAGAAGTTGGTGATGAGCTGTGTGCGGACATCACCATCATCATCATCATCATCATCGTCACTGGCATCGTGGTCCAGGCCAGGATCCTCCACAGGTGGCGGATGTTGGTCATTGTCATCCTGGATGAGAGGCAACTCCTTCCGCACTGCCAGGTTATGGAGCATGCAGCAGACGATGATAATCTTGCACACTTTCGCAGGGGCATATGGGAGGGACCCTCCGGTCTTGTCCAGGCAGCGGAAGCGGCTCTTCAGGAGACCAAATGTCCGCTCAATCACTCTCCTGGTCCGACCATGTGCCTCATTGTAGCGCATCTGGGCTGGTGTCACAGGGTTCCTGAGGGGTGTCAGCAACCACGGCATGTTGGGGTATCCCGAGTCACCTACGGACAGACAAGTGCACATTAGCTGACTTGGAAAAGTGGGCGGAATACTACAGATCAGATCCCACACAATGGCACAAAGTCAGTACACACCGACAAGCCAGGCACGCTGGTTCTGCATCTGTGCCATCATCCTGGGGATGCGACTACTCCTCATCACAAAGGCATCGTGTGCTGAACCAGGGAAACGGGCACACACGTGTGTGATGGTCATGTCTGCAAGACACACCACCAGTGCATTGACCGAGTGGTAGTGCTTGCGGTTCCTGTAGGCCTGCTCCTGGGCCTGTGGTGGTACCAAAGCCACATGTGTCCCATCAATGGAGCCAATGACATGCAGCATCCTCCCCAGGGCATAAAAGTCACTCTTCACGTCAGTGAGTCGTCGCAGTCTAGGGAAATAGATGTACCGGTTCAGGAATAGCAACATTGCCGCCAAAACATCGTGGAGCACACGGCTCAACATGGTCTGTGACATCCCACCAGCAGTCGCCATAGTATGTTGGAAGGTACCGGTGGCAAAGAAGTGTAGGGCTGCCATCACCTTCACCTTGGGGGTCAGCGCTGTAGGATACGGCCGGCCAGGCTGCAAATGTGGGGACAACTGCACTGCCAAATCCTCAATCAGCTGCCTGGTGAAGCGGTACCGTCGGATGCTGTCCCGTTCCACCATCGTTGCCAGGTCTGGGAATGGTCGATGGACAGCAGGAGCCCTGCAGTGCAGAGGAGAAGTAAGCAAGATTGTCAGTCACCCAACATATGCGGCATTGAACACACTCAAGATCCCAACATACATCATTATGAGGCACAACTACATGAAGTGTGCAGTTCCGGAAGGACATGTATGGTACATACATGGCCAACATCTGTCAACACGGTCCAACAGGTGGCATCAATTAGTCCCAGGTTGGCCCATTGGATATCATGAGGCCGTGTCACAGTTCCCATCTCCTGCTGCCGTGTCACAATAACCCCCACAGTGACATGTGAGGACAGATGTGCCCCAGGCACCACAGCTCAACGACAGGTACATTCCCAGGGACCCTGTATTGCCACATGGACACTGGCATTACATGGAGTATCATGTATACACCACAGCAAAACAACCATGACCCCCACAGGTAGTGGCCCCACTTGCCACGGCAGGACAGACATGGACGTCTGTGACACACACACGCACAACATCAAAGTCCATGCACACACAACCTGGATGTGGAGACTGTCTCCCATTGTGCACATGAAATCAGAGACATTGTAAACACTACATGCACAAAGACTGTGGAGGACCATCACTATTGGGCCACTGGGACACCCTGGCTCAAACATACCGTCCCACATGGGACTCACGGGGTATGTGACATGACATACACATACACCACCGTGAAATGTGACCATGGCACATGCACAGATATGAACAGTTGCACATCACAGTGGTCATGTACACGTAACACCCAGGATCCTGTCCCCATGAACACGTGCACAGCCTGGGGGTGGCTGCCCACAGGTGACACCCACAGGACAACATGTACACCAACATACACACAATAGGAAATGCAGCCTTACATGCCTTATGATAAAGTTTGGACAGGCTGTCGTGATGTAGGTGTGCCCCTCACTCCCTGGGAGCTATCTGTGGCTGGCATATGTCCATCTGAGACAGGCATGCTGACATATGCCAGTCACATGTACAGTGATGCGTTGTACTGCAATGGACCGATCGGTGCCCCCGGCCGGCCCATTGCATTCAATGTGTGCGGGTACGCGTTGTACCCCTGTACGCGTTGAACTGCAATGGACCGATCGGTGCCTCCGGCCGGCCCATTGCATTCAATGTGTGCGGGTACGTGTTGTACCCCTGTACGTGTTGTACTGCAATGGACCGATCGGTGCCTCCGGCCGGCCCATTGCATTCAATGTGTGCGGGTACGCGTTGTACCCCTGTACGCGTTGAACTGCAATGGACCGATCGGTGCCTCCGGCCGGCCCATTGCATTCAATGTGTGCGGGTACACGTTGTACCCCTGTACGCGTTGTACTGCAATGGACCGATCGGTGCCTCCGGCTGGCCCATTGCATTCAATGTGTGCGGGTACGCGTTGTACCCCTGTACGCGTTGTACTGCAATGGACCGATCGGTGCCTCCGGCCGGCACATTGCATTCAATGTGTGCGGGTACGCGTTGTACCCCTGTACGCGTTGAACTGCAATGGACCGATCGGTGCCTCCGGCCGGCCCATTGCATTCAATGTGTGCGGGTACGCGTTGTACCCCTGTACGCGTTGTACTGCAATGGACCGATCGGTGCCTCCGGCCGGCCCATTGCATTCAATGTGTGCGGGTACGCGTTGTACCCCTGTACGCGTTGTACTGCAATGGACCGATCGGTGCCTCCGGCCGGCCCATTGCATTCAATGTGTGCGGGTACGCGTTGTACCCCTGTACGCGTTGAACTGCAATGGACCGATCGGTGCCTCCGGCCGGCCCATTGCATTCAATGTGTGCGGGTACGCGTTGTACCCCTGTACACGTTGAACCGCAATGGACCGATCAGTGCACACCCATTGAGAATGGGCTTGCCTGGCAACGGACGCGTTTTCGAATTTCGAACGAGTCGGTTGCTGGAAAATCAGTTGGTCACCCACAACAATGTTGCAAAATCATGTATGTCATGAAGTTGAAGATTTGAAGGATGCTGTGGGCGTGTTTTGGTGCTGCTAATCCATGGATTGGCCAGATTCAGAAGATGCAAACGACTTGGACCTATCACTTTGGACACAAGGGACAGTATCTGCCTCTCCAGCACATATATATTGCTGGCTGTTCCCCTGAGAGCTCACTTGCCTGCACTACATGCTCCAGGACGACATCTGCCACTGCACTGCTGCTGTCTCTGCCACTCTGGACCCTGCAATGGCACGTACTGTGGAGAGAGCCCCAGCCTTCAGCCTTGAAGAGAACCAGGCCCTGCTGGACAGCCTACTTCCACAGTACAGCAAGCTGTATGGGACACCAGGGGAGCAGGTGAGTGTTCTGTGCACTGCCTTTCTGAATGTGCATTTTGTCTGACTAGCAAGGCTGAAAGTCTGCACGCCACTGGCTAGCAGGCTCACTGAGTAGTTGTCACCCCCATAGTGTGTAGTGACATGCACTGGACAGGTATGGTGCAGTGACAGTGCATTTGAACAAGGTTTTACTTCCCATGCAATGATACCATGTAGTGACGTCTGGCAAACTGTCCATGGGCAGCTTTGCACTGCCTGTGTACATCATGTGCCCCTGTGATTGAGACATGTATATACAACTGTGTCATGCACGGATATGTTGCATGTGTGGTAATGGCCTTTTCACTTTGTCATCCTGACAGGTTAATGCCCATCGGAAGCAGGAGATCTGGAAGGACATCGTCCGGGCCGTCCGGTCCGTGGGGGTCTACAAGCGCCGGATCCGCAACTGCCAGAAGAGGTGGCAGGACCTTCGGGGCTGGACCCGGAGGATTGCACGGGTCCAGCTGAAGCTGTCGCCTCCTCGCAGGAGGGGCGGAACACGGACCCTGACCACCCACATGCTCCAGATCCTGGCGGTGGTGTTTCCAGACCTGGATGGGCAGCTGAAGGCCAGACAGCAGCAAGGAGGGGGTGAGTCAAAGACTGCACTGTGAACTCTGTATTACATGCTTTGTGCCCTCCTCTGGCCTGGTTCAACTGCCACAGTGCAGCAGTCATGTTGTCCAGGAGCCATGTCCCTCTATTGTGTACTGCCCACTGCTCATCTGATACCCAGGTGTGGCCCTTACATTCAGGGAATTGTGTCACTTGGGACTGTGTCCTTGCAGTTTGCTTCACTAAAGGTGGGGGACAGCATCTGTTTCCCTAACTCTGTTGTGGGCATCATGGGTGGGTCCATTGTTCACACAACGCCTGTGTTTGGACATGTGATCTGCGTGTTGCTTTGATATGCGGTCCACTTGCTGAGCTGAGCCACCACATGTGCCTGGGGTATGTGGCACACGCCCATGCAGCGGGTGGGAACAATGTTTGGGCCCCAGGAGTGTGCAGATTACGTGTGTCACACATACATAGCCAGCTATCCACTGTCCAGGGCACATCCCTCATTCATGTGGAGCAGGACAGTCATGCCTACTCCAGGCCATGCAATGCACTCTGTACTCCCACTCCCGTGTATCAGCTGACACATTGTGCACAGTGATTTGACCCCTCAGGTGTCTGCCTCTGTGTCAGTGTGCTGTGGATTAGTTGCCAGGACTGCTGGGGTGTTTCTTGGTAGGGGCTCAGCATGCCCCTGGAGATGTGACCATAGGAGACGATACTTGTGTGTCACATAGGTGTTTGATCAGCTGCCCGTGCAGACTGGGGTATGCGAATGTGAAGTTCAGGCAGCTGTTCCCCATTCACAGCAAATTGTGAGGGGCTCAGGTTCAGAGGGTAGTGTCACAGGTCTCCCATATGTCCAATAGGTATGACCTGGACAGATGAGGGTTAAGATGATGTGTTGTGTGGGGGATGTACATGTGCACTTGTGCAGCTCCAGGACTTGCATTCCCCATGACCTACTATTGTGACACAGTGCATAGTTGTTGTTGTCTGGCTGCCAAGTCATACATCACTGAGACAGTGATGTATGACTTAGCAGTCATGCCTCTGCCATGGCATGTGTCAACTTATTGGTGGTCCTGCAGGGGAGTGACATGTGCTACATGCACACCATTGTGGCGATGGCTATCAGGACATGGGTGCATCATGGTGTCTGTCGCTGGTATGCATCACATGCATTTCCTATTTGACTCTGGGCATCCCTTTCATCCGGAAACCTGTACTGACTCAGTGGCAAGAGCTGTGATGTGTGCATGTCCACATGCCACACCGTGTCCTCTGCACTGTCCAACTACTGTGTACTTGGTGCATGTGTCCACACTGGGGTGTTGCAATCCAACAGACACCAGACAGATGGGTGCAAGGCCATGTGGGATGTGAGTGCCATGCTTGGCATCAGACTGACAATTGGCTTCTCCTGTTCAGTTAGGGCACTTTTAGCAATGTACAACTAATGATGCCAGGGCTTGCTCTGTAATGTGCTGTGCTCACAGTGGTGTGTGCGTTTGGTGCAGGTGACTGATGTCTGTCTGTTTCCCCATTGTTTGCAGATACATCCACGGCCACGGAAGGGGACAGCTCCACGGACCAGGAGGAGCCAGAGAGCCAGACTGGGTCAGCAGCCGAGGAGTGGTCGGAGGGACCCAGTGGCACGGAGGGCGAGGGGAGCCACACCGAGGAGTCCTCAGCACCATCCACCTCAGCTGAGGACCAGAGCAACTCGGAGGATGACTCCCTTGTGGAGGCGGGTGTCAGCAGCCACCACACCCCAGCTAGTGTTGCTGTCCCCGCCACCACCAGCACCACCACCGCCCTCCCATCGGCTCCCATTCCCCAGGTCCGTGGAGGCTCCCATGTTCGGGAGCGTGTCTCCTTTGGGCCAGGCACCGCACCCACTGCCCCTGTGTCCCCTGCTGCCCTGAGTGAGGAGTCTGTGTACCTCCTTCGCCAGCTCCATGTAGGGCAGACAGCCATGCTGAGTGTCCTCCATGCGCACACCGCACTGTTGACTCAGCTGGTGTCGTTCATGGAGGGCATCTCATCGGGCATGTCTGACCTACAGAGGGGCAATAGGTCCATGGACTCCTCCCTGACGGCAGCAGTGTCCCTCCTCAGACAGTCCCTCACCCCTCCTGCCTCTGCTCCATCCACACTCCCCAGCACCTTACCCGTCCCAAGCACACACACACCGGCACAGGCACACACCAGCACACACACGTCCAGCACACAGACACACACGCCACAAACAAAACGCACACGCACGCACAGTCAGGGGACTGAAACCAGACTCACAGGGGATGGGGCCCTGGTACACACACACGCATCCACGGGCACTGCGCAGTCCTCAGTTGCCTCTCCCTCCAAAGCACCCTCCCTTGCCTCACCTGCAACCCCAAAGACCCAGCGCCTCTTCCTCAGTGACCTCGGCCTCTTCCCCTCCGATCCAGCTGCTCCAGCATCCAGGGTGAAGAGGAAGCCCCCACATGGAGCAGAGTGCCCCTCGCCCCCGGACACCCTCCCCCAGGCGCAGACAGACTGAGGCCCCCACCCGCAAGTCCCCCGGAGTGCTAAGAGCAAGACCCCGCCGCCGCCCTGCAGCTCAAGCACCAGGTCTCCTTCCTCCATCCCTCAGGCCCCCACTCCACAGGTGCCCCCACCACACCCTGCCCCAGGTTCCCCCACCCACAGATATACCATCCCCAAGAGGCTCCGGCCTTCTCCCCTGCCACTTGCTCTCCCGGCACCACACCCCCGCTGCGCTTGTCTGTGCCACTGATGTGGTGAGGGTGTCCTCCCCCTCTGTCCAGCCCACCTTGCCTGTTCCCCATTCTCCTCCCCTGGTGGTAGGCACTGCAGTGGAGTCCACTACCACCCTGTCTGACTTGGGCACTGCAGTGGCGGACCTGTCCACTCCATCTGCAGGGTCCACTGCAGTCGTGCCGGCACCCACAACATCTGAGCCATGCCCCCCAGTTGTGCCGGCACACACCATGTCAGACACCTCCACTGCAGTTGTCAGCGGCTCTCCAGCACCCACCACCCCTTCCCTGCTTCCTCCTGTTGAGCCCTGATCCTGTCCCTGCGGTGCCTGGCCTACCCCCCGGTTGCCCCTCCTAGTGGATTGTCCCTGGTTTTGTGCAGGCATGTGTAGGGTGGCATCTGCCACTGTCACCCACTTGTGACTTTGTTGATGGACTGGCCATTGGCCTTTGTTTATGTTCTACCGGACTTCTACTTTTAATGCCACATATGCTGAATAAAGCAACTTTCTGTTCTCTAGTGCTTTTGCTTCTGATGTACATGATGTTGATGATGCTAACCATGCCCTTGCTGCAGTGATGGTGATATTTGGTCTCATGATAATGAAGTGTTACTGTGCAGGAACCCATGTGGTCCAGGGGGAATGTGTCCTATCCTGTGGTGTATCCATGTCATCCATAGCAGCATCTGAGGGTGTCATGTGTTCAGTATTTGGCAATGGGATTTCCTACTTAGATTGGCTATTTCACATCTGTGGCTTCCACCCCTGCACATCTGTTGTGCCTGCCATTGTTCAATTCGTCTACTTCCCTGACCGTGTGGCCATCTCCAGTGGACATGCAGGTTTGGGCATCAATGGGGAAGGACTCATCTGTGTTGTCAGTGCAACATTGCTATACAAGTGTGTTGGATCTGTGCTGATGATTCCGTTGGCACTTCCATGACCAGGCTGATGTGACGGGAGCCCTCATTTGGTGCTAATTGTTGATTGTGTGACCAAGTGCTCAGCTGACATGATGGGGCCCTACTGAGGCAACATATGGCACAGCTTTCCTCACACAGGAGTGGAGTCCCCTCATGGCAGTGTGTACTCCTGTGACATTGCCTGCGCCCAAGGTGTGTGTTGTATGTGCATGTCTGTGTGTTCACTTCCGTTTAGCTGTGCATGCTGTGATCCCTAGTGTTGTACCTGTTTGTGATGCTAGCTGAGTTGAGCTATGTTCCCCCAAAGTCTTCTCCCTGGGTTCTCTGTGATGTGGGTGCATGGCACATTACTGGTCATCAGGGTGTCACCCATAGGTGTGCTTGCTGTCAGGGCTGAGTTTGTGTGCAGACGCAGATGGGTCACAGTCAGGTTTCCCCTTGGCACTTGTTGTTTGCCCCTGTCATGTGATTTCCAGTTTGTGTTATCTTTCAGTGATTGTGACACGTTGTGTGTGTGACTGCTGGCACTCCTCAGGGTCCGGGCTGCAATGTTGGTTGTTGTCTATGTGTGTTCTTTGTGGGTGACCTTGGCTTCTTCATTGGTGTGTGACTGTGGCTGTGATCCCATTGGTTGGTGTGGTATTGCCGTCATGTCCATGTACAGCGTAGTGTGCAGTGTGTCAGACATTCAGGAGTCTTGTTGAGTGTCCATGTGTGATGTGTTTCTGCACCTTGGTTCCCACCCACCACCCTGGAATAGTCATGGGTGCATGTGCAATGTCACCAGTGCATGTGTGCTTCACTGCTGCACATTGTTGGAGGTCGAGGGGTGTGGTGTTGAGTGTGTGCAGATGAGAGTTGTTGCCCGGCTAGGCCCCTGCCTCCATGTTGGCCTTGGCTTACTGGCCATGCTGTTTGATTTGTGCTTGTGTAGGTGTGATGGTAGTTAGTTGCTCAGTACACATGACTGTGGTTCACAGTGTGAACCACATTTAGCTTTGTCATCACAGTGGGATTGTAATGCAGCCCAGGGTCACCACATTGTGGGGGCCCTGGGGGTGGTGCTGTGGTGTGTCTGTGTCTTGCTGTGTCAGTTGCTGTCCCTACGTGCCTGTGTGACATGTGTGATTTGTGCTCCCTCTCATCTGACAATGCCTGCTTGCCCACATAGGGGATCTGGGTCCATGAGTTACCTTTGTGTGGCACTGTATGCACATCTGTATGATTGGTATTCAGGTCTCCTCATGTGTTGTGTGGTTGCCTGGGGACACTGGCACCCCCCTCACCTGTTGTGTATGATGTGCAGTGTGGGTCTGCCTGTTTGTGTTTGTGCATCTGCACCACTGCATTGGCATATCTTGGGTGTGCCATTGGCTGTATGTAGTTTGGTGGGTTTCCCCTGCTGTCCCTGGGACTCCTAGGTCATCGGTCAGCACAATGATCATGGTTTGTGTGTCCCATTGCTGCCATGGTATGGTATCTGTTCACCTCACATCTGCAGTCTCCACAGGGTATCTGCATGTGTGTGCCCATTGAGTGCAAATATGTGGGTCTGCATTCTGATGGTCACTTCTGTCATTGTGTCATTGATGATTGTTGACGGTGTCAGCCCCCATGGGTGTTGTTTGTCTGCACATGGCCAAAGGTATGTCTTATTTGCACTGCAGGATTTGGCTCCCCCAATTTATGTTGCAATGGGACACATACACTACTTTGCCACTGATGTGTTTGTTGTTCTGTGACCAGGAATCATCCATGCAGTTTGGCAGTTGCACCTCTTTCTTTGTCAACACTTACCTTTTGGTCACTGTGATGATGGTGGTTTGGACCCCATTGCCACAATGTTCGAAATGTGCTTCAGCTATGGACCCCACACTTACATTTTGGTCACTGTGATGATGGGGGTTTGGACCCCATTGCCACAATGTTCGAAATGTGCTTCAGCTATGGACCCCACACTTACATTTTGGTCACTGTGATGATGGGGGTTTGGACCCCATTGCCACAATGTTCAAAATGTGCTTCAGCTATGGACCCCACACTTACCTTTTGGTCACTGTGATGATGGGGGTATGGACCCCATTGCCAAATTGTTCAAAGTGTACTTCAGCTATGGACCCCACACTTACATTTTGGTCACTGTGATGATGGGGGTTTGGACCCCATTGCCACAATGTTCGAAATGTGCTTCAGCTATGGACCCCACACTTACATTTTGGTCACTGTGATGATGGGGGTTTGGACCCCATTGCCACAATGTTCAAAATGTGCTTCAGCTATGGACCCCACACTTACCTTTTGGTCACTGTGATGATGGGGGTTTGGACCCCATTGCCACATTGTTCAAAGTGTGCTTCAGCTATGGACCCCACACTTACATTTTGGTCACTGTGATGATGGGGTTTGGACCCCATTGCCACAATGTTCGAAATGTGCTTCAGCTATGGACCCCACACTTACATTTTGGTCACTGTGATGATGGGGGTTTGGACCCCATTGCCACAATGTTCAAAATGTGCTTCAGCTATGGACCCCACACTTACCTTTTGGTCACTGTGATGATGGGGTTTGGACCCCATTGCCACATTGTTCAAAGTGTGCTTCAGCTATGGACCCCACACTTACATTTTGGTCACTGTGATGATGGGGGTTTGGACCCCATTGCCACAATGGTCATGGCCTGCTTGCATTGTGGGTGCCACACACATATATGTGTGGCACATGTGCTAGGGGGTCACATTGTATGTTCAAAGTCATGTTCAGTGTTGTAGGCATTTGACACAGTCTACACACGCTTGTCATGGTGTTGGGGGGATGTCTTCTTCTTGCATTCCCTAGGTTGTGGTGTGCTGGTTGTGTCATGCATTGTCCATCCTATGAGTGGGGGTGGTAGTAGTGGTAGGCATCCAGCCCCCCCTGGGTGAGGGTGGTAGTAGTGGTAGGCATCCAGCCCCCCCTGGCTAAGGGTGGTAGTAGTGGTAGGCATCCAGCCCCCCCTGGGTGAGGGTGGTAGTAGTGGTAGGGATCCTGCCCCCCCTAGATAAGGGTGGTAGTAGTGGTAGGCATCCTGCCCCCCTGGGTAAGGGTGGTAGTAGTGGTAGGCATCCTGCCCCCCTGGCTAAGGGTGGTAGTAGTGGTAGGCATCCAGCCCCCCTGGGTAAGGGTGGTAGTAGTGGTAGGCATCCAGCCCCCTGGCTAAGGGTGGTAGTAGTGGTAGGCATCCAGCCCCCCTGGGTAAGGGTGGCAGTAGTGGTAGGCATCCAGCCCCCCCTGGCTAAGGGTGGTAGTAGTGGTAGGCATCCAGCCCCCCCTGGCTAATGGTGGTAGTAGTGGTAGGCATCCAGCCCCCCCTGGGTAAGGGTGGTAGTAGTGGTAGGCATCCAGCCCCCCCTGGCTAAGTAGGCATCCAGCCCCCCTGGGTAAGGGTGGTAGTAGTGGTAGGCATCCAGCCCCCCTGGCTAAGGGTGGTAGTAGTGGTAGGCATCCAGCCCCCCCTGGCTAAGGGTGGTAGTAGTGGTAGGCATCCTGCCCACCCTGGGTAAGGGTGGTAGTAGTGGTAGGCATCCTGCCCCCCCTGGCTAAGGGTGGTGGTAGGCATCCAGCCCCCCCTGGGTGAGGGTGGTAGTAGTGGTAGTCATCCTGCCCCCCCTGGGTAAGGGTGGTAGTAGTGGTAGGCATCCTGCCCACCCTGGGTAAGGGTGGTAGTAGTGGTAGGCATCCTGCCCCCTGGCTAAGGGTGGTAGAGTGAGGCATCCAGCCCCCCTGGGTGAGGGTGGTAGTAGTGGTAGGCATCCTGCCCCCCTGGGTAAGGGTGGTAGTAGTGGTAGGCATCCAGCCCCCCTGGCTAAGTGTGGTAGTAGTGGTAGGCATCCAGCCCCCCCTGGCTAAGGGTGGTAGTGGTGGTAGGCATCCTGCCCCCCCTGGGTGAGGGTGGTAGTGGTGGTAGGCATCCTGCCCCCCCTGGGTAAGGGTGGTAGTAGTGGTAGGCATCCTGCCCCCCCTGGGTAAGGGTGGTAGTAGTGGTAGGCATCCTGCCCACCCTGGGTAAGGGTGGTAGTAGTGGTAGGCATCCTGCCCCCTGGCTAAGGGTGGTGGTAGGCATCCAGCCCCCCTGGGTGAGGGTGGTAGTAGTGGTAGGCATCCTGCCCCCCTGGGTAAGGGTGGTAGTAGTGGTAGGCATCCAGCCCCCCTGGCTAAGGGTGGTAGTAGTGGTAGGCATCCAGCCCCCCTGGCTAAGGGTGGTAGTAGTGGTAGGCATCCTGCCCCCCTGGGTGAGGGTGGTAGTGGTGGTAGGCATCCTGCCCCCTGGGTAAGGGTGGTAGTAGTGGTAGGCATCCTGCCCACCCTGGGTAAGGGTGGTAGTAGTGGTAGGCATCCTGCCCCCCTGGCTAAGGGTGGTGGTGAGGCATCCAGCCCCCCTGGGTGAGGGTGGTAGTAGTGGTAGGCATCCTGCCCCCTGGGTGAGGGTGGTAGTAGTGGTAGGCATCCTGCCCCCCTGGGTAAGGGTGGTAGTAGTGGTAGGCATCCAGCCCCCCTGGGTAGGGGTGGTGGTGCGCATTCAGGCCCCTGTGTGCATATGTGGCATTGGTGATGGGCATCCCGCCCCTATGGTGCTGCTGTTGCTGGTGTAAGTATATTCTGCATCCCTCTGTGTGTGTGTGATGTGTCGTGTACGTGTTGTATGTGTTTTGTGGTTGGTGTCTGGCTTACCTTCTGCGCCGTACGCGTCCGTGCCTGTTCCGGTAGTAAATGTAGAATATTGGTATGATCGGGACGAAGGGATTCATGGTTGGTTCGTGTCGTTCGTCCTTCTCCTTGCTTCGCGTCGTCCTCGTCGCTTCGCCTCGTCCTCGTCGCTTCGCGTCGTCCTCGTCGCTGCCGTGTTCGTCTCGGAGCCGTGGATCGTGTTGTGGCGCGAATCGGAGCTTATGTGCGCCTCTCCCGGATGCTTTGACGTGCCGTGCATAGCGACGGGTTCGGCGCGTATGGAAAGCGCATCGTACTCGTTCGGCCGGACGGAGCTGCATTTTCCCTTCCGTGCGACTCGATTCAGCGTTTCCGGATTCGCCTCGGTCGGGAAACAGGACCTGGTTTGGGTGAGTATGGCTCGGCCGGATTCTTTGCTGTTGTGCGCATCGTACTTACTCGTTCGGTGTGCTGTACGGATCGGTCGGGAAACAGGCTTTCGCATGGCTTTTTTCCTGACCGAATGGTGTTGGGTACGCCTCCGACCGAGATCGGAATCGCCCCCTTAGTATCGCCATTAAGGGGCCGATTCCGATCTCGCTGGGAGAAGGCTCCGTCCGACCTGGATCCGGAGGGCTTTCCGACCGACTCGTGCTCCGGGCCTCCGAGCGCCCGAGTACGATGCGAACAGGCGCTGACAGACACGGGTCACTCTGAGCCCCATTGAAGTCAATGGGAGCCTGTTGTACGACGCGTACACAGCCTCCCATTGACGGGAAAGGTACGTTGCGCACAAGGGCGCCCCCTATAGTGGAGACGCATCTGTCCCACCAGCATCGTACCTGCATGTGTAGGGGGGACTCTTGGGTCCCCCCTGTAATCGACTCGTAAGGCTACGGGTGAAGGGGGGTCCGGCGCAGACCCCCGAAGTCCGCTTCCCAGAGCGCTTACGTGTCGGAGGCTCCGACTCGATCCGGCCGTCAGAATCGTACATCATACTGGCTCGGTCGGAATTCGCCTCCATTGCACGGTACGGTTTGCTTACGGCCGAGTCGTACGGAGCGGTTCGGAGCCGGACACGAATCGGTCGGTGATTTCGCGTTTCCCGCATCGTACTTGCTCGCTCGTACAGCTGTACGAGTCGGTCGGTAAATACGCGTACAGCTCGTACTTTTTCCGGCCGGATCGCGTCCGGAGCCCTTCCGAGCAAGATTGGAATCGGCCCCTAAGTATAAAAAGTCTGGGAAATACTTTTATACTTTATACTAATATATATATATTTTTATACTGCCAAAAAGAAGTTTTTCCCTTCAGTTTGGAACGTATCTCACCTACACATACAATGAGTACAGGTAACAGAGACAAACTTCCTCTTCACTCGTGTAGTCAATTTACATTTTAGTTGAACAACTGTCTCTAGCTGATGTTTTAAGTTTACAAGCAATTATACACCCATACCAAAAGATGGCTGATCAAATTGAAGTTATCAGGAGACTGTTCAGAGCATTAATATCGTGCATGAGGTGTCAAGTGCTCACAAGGAGCACTAAGCCCTATAGCTACATGTAAGAACTTCCCATTTTTTGTTCTCCTCTGCCATAATTCTGGTTCACTCTCCTCACAAGTAAAGGCATCCAAAGTAGCTCATAGGGGGTCACCTGATAAGTTGGAGGACTTGCGACTTCCTTTAAAAAGAAACATCTTATTGCTCTCCGAGTTGCATTCAGGCTCAGTTTTAGGTGAGGACGCATTTCGGAGAATATTAGGAGAAGGAGAGGGAGAAGAGTGAGAAAGAAAAAGTGGTGAAGTTAATGAAAAAATATCCTCATTTTTTAATCAAATGGCTTGGGGAAAATTCATCATCATTTTAATCCTTACTCAATCAATAGGTGGTGAGTGATGACCAAGGTTTAGAGCAAGGTGATGTTCTAATCTCTGAGAATGGCTCCTTGGGGGTCATTGATAGTCCAGTTCTTCAAAATGCATAGAAATCAGAGAGTTGTCCTTCTTCTGCCTGATCTATTAAGCAAATTACAAGATGTAACACGTTCACAAGAGACGTTGATGCCTTTTTGGGATGTCATAGATGTAAAGCAAATGGATTTTTGAATTCAGTAGGTGAATTGGAGCAGTGAGGTTTGGATATTAAAGACATGACACCAGAAAACAAGCTTACAAATAATAAAGCTAACTAAGAAAATAGAAGTTTTAAAAGTGAAGACCTTGAGAATAAGTCACACTGTTTAATATAATCCTGGCAGGCCTTTTTGAGCTATGGGAGGCCATATAAAAAGATGGAGGTAAATGGTAGGGAGTTTAATTTGAAATAAAATCTTGTTTAGACTTGCAAGGTGATCTCATTGTCACTTGGGCTCAACATGCTCCATTTGCCCCTCCAAATGCTGGTGTTTATCCTTGGACATTAGTAGTAAATTTTTTATACTATTGCATAAAAACATGCCATTATTGGTGATAAAAAAAAGGTGTTCAAAATTACCAATAAACTCAATATGAGAATTTGTTCATATATGAGCTATGAAGCATCCATATGTTTCTGGGAACTAAGGGGCTCATTACGATGGCGGGCGGAAGCACAACCGCCGTGCTGGCGGATGCAAAAACCACCAGTTACCGCCGGCACGCAGCAGTCCACACGCCCGCCCAATTACGATGCGAAAAGTAGGCCAAACACCGCCGGCAAGCCAGCAACACCGTCCGCCATCAAAGTGCGCCCGTACACGTAGCGGCGCAGCACAACTGACACACACCGTCCGACGAAACACGTCCCGCCCGGCGCATAAATTACGATGCCGCAAACAAACGGCTCCCACGGCCAAGAGATACCGTACGACAAACCGAAGCGGTAACACGGACGCCGAGCACGGACAACGAAGAAGCGGCTCCCCGAGCATGAATCCAGCACTGCAGGCCCTCCCCATGCTCCTGCTGATGCACCACCAAGGACGCAACGTACCGCGGAGACGCAGGTAGGCACACACACAACAAGTGCACGCAAACAGCGCACACAGTGCAAGGGCGGAAAAGCGGACAACCCCCCACCAGCGCGTGTACACTACACATCCACCATTGCATCCACATATGACACACAGGCCAAATCGTAACATCGCGTAACACATGTGTACACACCACCTGGGACTAGGAACCAACCACCCCGTCACGGCCCCAAAGCGCCGATGACGCCGCCACACATGCGCACAACGCAGAGGCCAACCGCAGCGCCATGCATGCGTCGCACACAGACACAGGGACACAACCAAGCAGCACACACATCAGCCCCACCCCGAACGCACATGACACGTGACAGGCCTGCCACAGACATGTCCCCAACGCCCAATTCACGGACAACACCCAACGCCACACAACCGACGCACACATGTCAGTGAAGACACGCAACAGCAGGACACACCCCAGTGTAACAAACATGGCGTAGCACACAGCGGCGGCAACACCAACTAGGAGAAGCAGGGCCCCTTCGGGAAGAGGAACGCCAGTACCACACTGAAACACCCATACCACCCTGCACATATGAACAAGACATATAAAACGGAACACCAAAGAGCCCGGGGACCGACAACAGGTGGCCCAAGAATAACATTCACACACAAGGCCCAACGCAGAGCGGAAAGGCAGCCTGCCGCCCACACAAGGGAGAGCAGACAGCACTGAATGACCTTCCATTCCAACTCCGAAACCACAGCCCTACGACAGAAGCCGGTGAATACAGCCATTGTCCAAGAATAGACCAACACAGGCATGCCGAGGAGACCGACCACAGGGCAGATAGCGCATATCACAGAAGCACACAACGGACGGGGAAGAAAGAAGAAAACACTCCCCCATGTCGGCCACATGCAAGTTAATTGGAAGGAGTCACACATCACTGACCTTGAACTGTCTGAGAAGCATGTGGGAAGAGGGCCCGTGTCCTCCAAATAAGCCAACAGAACACAAGTCCTGTCTCCCTACGACTACACAGAGCTCACAGCAACCTCGGAGCGTGCACATTGCAGACTGCACACACAGCCGGAGCACGCCACCACAACGCACCGCTGCGAAATGGCAACCGCAACACACCTACCCAACTACGCCGAACAGCTCAAGCTGTACAAAACCAACCTGTTTCATACATTGGGATGCGATCTCCTGTCCCTGCTGAACGTAAGTTACCGACTGACTTACCGCATCACATTGTTCAGCTGCGTCATGCCCGTCTTCTACTGTCGGAGGTGTCCCTACCAGCATCCCGTGGAGATATGCCTCTCCAACCCGGCATGTCTGAAGGCGGACCTGCTACCACTACTCCTCCCTCTGGACGCACACGACAGGGCCTGCTCTGCCTATGGGGGCATGGCGTATGTGGCCAACATCGCACCCGCACTGAAATGGGACCACTGTGCCTCCACACGACGGATCATCGAGAACAGCTACATCGAATGTCACCCAGCATGCCCCATCATGGTCCTCCAAGGGACAACTTACGAACAACACCTTGACAGCCACCATCCGCTACATTGGCTGGCAAACATGTACACCACCAATGACATGGAAGCCCTGCTGGACGGCATCGCATACCTGACAACCTGTCAATTCGTCGGACCACAACGCAGGTTCCCCGATTGACCTATGATGTCCAACCCCGCACCCATGCTTAGCTTCCGCACGGACTGGCCAGTCACCACCACAACAGCCATACCAAACGACCGGCAACTGTAACCACACCATCAACGACATCGCCATGACATCGGATATGACCGGGACATGCACACTGTTCCCCATCACATCCAGGAACACCGCATGCATCGTGGGAGGCAGTGGCATGGGCTCTGTGTATCGCACCCACATGGACGGAACTGCACCGAACAACCAGGACACGACATGGATCCAGCGCACATGGACACACACACCGCTCAGTGGACATGAATAGGTCGCCTGGAGTCTGTGGGTACTGCACCCCTCCCACCCCCGCCCCGGGAATCCCATACCAGGACCTTTGCATGGACGACAAGTGCATACAACAACAACACGACCCCAGTGACTGTGACATGTCCAGTAACCACCACAGTGCAACAACAAGTGGCACGCCGCTGCATGCACGCAAGCACATGCCCTGATGTCATCTCACATGCACGCGTGCATGAGGAACAACCGCAGCAAACCTGTCACATGGAACTGAGATGGACTGTGCCCATGATGCCAAGCGGTCTGGTAGGCTACATGTATACCGTCTGTGTCAAAGTCCGCAGCTCCGCAGCTATACGTAAATGTACATTAGCACAGCCTTGGCCAAGCAGATGTCACTCTGAAGCCCACATCCCACATGCAACAGCCAATCACATGTAACCCCACACCCTATCCCATTTGCAATCATGCTCAGTATATCCTCAACATGTATTCCGCTGCCAGTAGTGTCCACTATACTGCATCACAGAGGACAGAAGACTCAATATAATGTTTGAAACCAAAACTGTCTCCGCTGACTCATTTCACAAGTACGAATGAGAGAGGATGAGAGGATGTGAAGTACACGGCAGTCGTGACATGACCATGTAGTCCACTGGTATTGGATGTCAACGCAAATGAGTAGCACTACTGTGGAAGACACACATGTGTCGTGTGAAGTCGTATGGACGCAGTGCTCAGGTGGGTGGGTGCGACGGGTAGATGCGCACATGCCAAGTTGGAGCACGCCGTGTTGGGAGGGGTCATGAACAGTACACCACCGCTTCCCTGGGCATTGTGAGAGGACACCTGTCGGGGGGAGTGAACACGTGTGTGCACAGCAGCCGGGCACACGTACAAAGCGGTACCAGGCGCACCTCAGCCCACCCTCTGTGGACAAGCTGGATCCTGTTGTGCGCCCGCCATGCCCCTTGACAAGGCACACACAGCCCCAGTCGACCAGGTGTAACCCCAACATAGTCAATCCGCACAGGCGATACAGGGCACGGGATGGCAGTGGAGCATGGTGTGTGAGAGGTCTCCTCGCGCTCCTCCTGGTCATATCACGCAGGCAATAGAACCTCAACGTCTAGCATGGCACAAGTCAAATGGAAGTGTAGGGGGACGCACCACAGCACGAGCAGCACTGACGTCACGGGAGGTGGCTCGCACCATCCCATCCATTGCCCATCATACCAACCACGCCACATGCCATTGCGACTAAGTGCAAGCGCGTGCGCCACCACCCCCGAGCCCTCCCCAGAGAGGCCAAAGAGTGAATGTGTGGGCCATCAGCCACAGACGGACGCGGCCTGGCCGCAAGGGCAGCCACAGCCACTGGGTGTCGCAGGTGGCGGATCCGGAAGGCGAAGACTGTGATGCATAGTCCATGCAGGCCGGGTCTCCATTTGGGGCACCACGCAGGTGGACGGCGTCCCGCCACACATCATACCCTGAGACAGCCCACTCGTGCAACTGGACCCACACATACACTCCTTGCCCTCTCTGGTGCGAGCTTGGGGCTGCCTGTGCAGGCGCTAGCCTCGCAGGTGAGCATGCATATTGGGGGAGCGAGGGGAGGACATGAGGGCTGGGGCGAAGATGACTGTATCACTGTCAGTAAGTACAAGGGATGACCCAGATGTGGAAAGGAAGAGACGTGTCCCGTGTGTACTGCAACTAGTCGCCAATCCAACTACCCCCATGTCCGGAATGTAAGCCCGCACCTAGGCCCGCCCATCCGCCACATCGAACATACCACCAGCACGACAACCTTCCCATTCGAAACACTGACTGTGGGTGGCGACCAGTGTACAATCATGTGTAGCCTACCCACGCGTACATGTGGGCCCTCCATGATCCATGTCACCTGCGGCAAAGTCATGACATGCGCAATGAGGGAAGTGAGGAGAGCTGTCCGCCCCACGCGCAGAAGGTGCATCAGCTCCACAGACCCAGCAGCGAGTCCAGCAGGGGTCACATGTGCAGGGGCAGCTGTGCCTGGTGTGAAGGCAAATGCATATAGACAGCACATCGACCAATGTGTAGTCTGCCACATCTACAGTCCATCATCATGCGGACATAGGAATTGAACACAGGGCAACACATCTTCAGTTGGTGCACCCACCGTGACCAACAATGCGCAATCATCGATGTACCCGCCCTGTGCATGGCCCCCCACCCAACGGAGGCACATCCAGTGCCACCATCCCACACACACAAGCCTTCCACGGAACATGCTGTGTCCAATGGTCAGTACAGAGTCAGCACCCATCTGGTGGATCCTGAACAGGAGACACATGCACACACATGCCAGCTCCCACTATGTACGTCTGCCACCTGGCACGTGAAATGTAACCTCTCACCTGTGACGTGTGACTGCAAGCACACAGCCGTCTTGGCATGGGGCTGTCAATGTGGACACCTGTCAATGTTTCGGGAGGTGTGATCCGTACAGTGCTGTACATAGGGTGCAGTGCTGACACCTACTACTGTCTCATATCCCCTCGTGCCACAGGTCCCACTTGTTTTGGCCGCTCAGCCTGTGCCCACATCGTCGTCGTCGTGTGCCATACTCATCCAGCCGCGGAAGCAGTTCCATGCTCAGCAGACATTCATGTTGCCGTGGCGTTGCCGCTTGACGGATATGCAGTCAGTCCCCATCAGCACGCCCCGCAAGTCATTGGGGCCTAGATCCCCATGTGCATGCACATGGCAGTGGTTTGTATCACTAGCCATTGCCATTGTTGGGAGACCTGTGTAAGTGTATTGTGGCCGTGCCGTCCCAGCTTGACAGCTGGGCTGTGGCTCATGTGCTTGCTCAGTCATGTCAGTGATGTGTATGCGAAATTGCTATGTGTCGTGTTGCTTTGACATGTGTCCTCTGCCATTGTCCCTAGGCGGAGACCGAACATTGACCGCCCATACCAATTGCTGGCGGACATGGACGATACAGAGGTTATTAGGAAGTTTCGGCTGGACAGGCCAACCCTGCATCGACTGTGTGCCATGTTAGAACCCCATCTCCGTCCCCGCAGGGTGTATCCGACTGCTGTCACCCCACGGCTAAGGTGATGGCCGCCATGCATTTCTTCGCCACTGGGTCATTCCAGCACACAGTGGGCATTGGAGGAGGGATGTCCCAGCCCATGTTCAGCAAGGTGCTGAGGGATGTACTGGCAGCCATGATGCTGTGCCGAAACAGGTACATCCGCTTCCCCAAGGCTCGTGAATTGGCGGCAGTGAAGGGTGCATTCTATGCCCTTGGCAGAATCCCACACGTCGTTGGAGCCATTGACTGCACACATGTCGGCCTTGTTCCACCACAGGCCACTGAGCACCTGTACCGCAACAGGAAGCACACGCACTCCCTGAATGTGCAAGTGGTGTGCCTTGCGGACATGGTGATCACCCACGTGTGTGCAAAGTTCCCAGGCTCGGCCCATGACGCACAATCAATCAATCAATCAATCACGGCATTTATAGAGCGCGCTACTCACCCGGGAGGGTCTCAAGGCGCTGGGGGAGGGGGTAAGTTACTGCTCGAACAGCCAGGTCTTGAGCTGCTTCCTGAAGGAGAGATGGTCCTGGGTTCGCCGAAGGTGAGTGGGGAGGGAGTTCCAGGTCTTGGCTGCCAGGTAGGAGAAGGATCTTCCTCCGGCGGTGGCTCTGCGGATGCGTGGTACGGTGGCGAGGGCGTGGCTGGTTGATCGTAGCTGGCGGGTGGGCGTGTAGAAGGTCATGCGGTCGTTGAGGTACTTGGGGCCCAGGTCGTGGAGGGCCTTGTGTGCGTGGGTGAGGAGTCTGAACGTGATTCTCTTGCTGACGGGGAGCCAGTGCAGGTCTTTCAGGTGTCCGGTGATGTGGCTGTGCCGGGGGATGTCCAGGATGAGTCGTGCGGAGGCGTTCTGGATGCGCTGGAGTCTTTTTGAAGTTTGGCTGTGGTTCCGGCGTAGAGGGTGTTCCCATAGTCCAGTCGGCTGGTGACGAGTGCCTGGGTGACGGTCTTCCTGGTTTCAGTGGGGATCCATCTGAAGATCTTGCGGAGCATGCGCAGGGTGTTGAAGCACGAAGATGAGACGGCGTTGACTTGTCTGGTCATCGACAGGGAGGAGTCCAGGATGAAGCCCAGGTTGCGTGCGTGGTCCGTTGGCTTGGGCGCGGTGCCCAGGGCCGGGGGCCACCAGAGTCGTCCCAGGCGGAGGGTGATGAGCCCAGGATGAGGACTTCCGTCTTGTCTGAGTTCAGTTTAAGGCGGCTGTTCCTCATCCAGTCGGCGACGTCTCTCATCCCGTCGTGTAGGTTGGCTCTGGCGGTGGTGGGGTCGTTGGTGAGGGAGAGGATCAGCTGGGTGTCGTCGGCGTAGGAGATGATGTTGAGGTTGTGTTGGCGTGCGATGGCTGCGAGGGGGCTCATGTAGACGTTGAAGAGGGTTGGACTGAGTGAAGATCCTTGTGGAACGCCGCAGATGACTTCGGTGGCCTCGGATCTGAACGGGGGAGGCGGACTCTCTGGGTTCTTCCGGCGAGGAACGAGATGATCCATTCCAGTGCTTTCTCTCGGATTCCGATGTTGCTGAGGCGCTTCACTAGGGTGCGGTGGCAGACGGTGTCGAACGCCGCGGAGAGGTCCAAGAGGATGAGGGCTGCTGTTTCCCGTTGTCGGTTAGGGTTCTGATGTCGTCGGTGGCTGCGATAAGGGGCGGTCTCGGTGCTGTGGTTGGCCCGAAACCCGGACTGCGAGGGGTCGAGGGATCCATTCGTCTCGAGGAAGGCGGCAAGCTGTCTGTTGACGGTCTTCTCGATGACTTTGGCCGGAAACGGAAGGAGCGAGATGGGACGGTAGTTCTTGAGGTCGGTGGGGTCCGCCGTTGGTTTCTTCAGGAGGGCGGTAAGCTCGGCGTGCTTCCAGCTCTCCGGGAAGGTGGCGGTGTGGAAGGAGGAGTTGATGATGTCCCGGAGATGGGGTGCGATGGTGGCGTCGGCTTTGTTGAAGACGTGGTGTGGGCAGGGGTCGGTTGGTGATCCGGAGTGGATGGAGTTCATCGTGCGGGTGGTGTCTTCGGTGCTGATCGGGGTCCAGTTGCAGAGGGTGGTGGTGGCGGGCGTTGGTTCGGCGGTAGGGTGCGTGGTCTGTGCGTCGAAGCTGTTATGTATGTCGGTGATCTTGCGGTGGAAGAACGCGGCGAGTGAGTTGCAGAGGTCTTGCGAGGGGGTGATGTCGTTGTTTCCGGCGCTGGGGTTGGAGAACTCTTTGACGATGCTGAAAAGTTCCTTGCTGTCGTGGGCGTTGTTGTCCAGTCGTTCTTTGAGTGCCGACTTCTTGGTGGCACGGATCATCTGGTGGTGTTTGCGGGTGGCGTGCTTGAGGGCGGTCCTGTTGTCTGTGGTCTGGTCGAGTCGCCAGGCTTTCTCGAGAGTGCGGCAGTTCTTCTTGGATTCCTTGAGTTCGTTGGTGAACCAAGGGGTTTTCTTGCTTCCGGGTCTGCTGGGAGGGTTTTTTAGTGGTGCGAGGTCGTCGGCGCAGGCGGTCAGCCACTTGGCGAGGTTGCTGGCTGCTTCGTTTGGGTCCGTTGTGTTGGTGGGTGTGTTCTGGCTGAGGGAGGCGGTGAGCTGCTCGGCGGTGATCTTGCTCCAGCTCCGGCGGGGAGCCTGTTGCGGGTGGTGGTGGGTCGCAGTCTTTCTGAAGCTGAAGTGGACGCAGCTGTGGTCGGTCCAGTGGAGTCCGGTGGCGTGGCTGAAGGAGATGTGCTTGCTGGAAGAGAAGACGGGGTCAAGCGTGTGGCCGGCGTAGTGGGTGGGCGTGTTCACCAGTTGCTTGAGTCCGAGGTTGGCGAGGTTGTCCAGCAGGGCGGTGGTGTTTCTGTCGTTGTTGTTCTCCAGGTGGAAGTTGAGGTCCCCTAGGAGGATGTAGTCGGCGGAGGGCATGGCGTGCGGGCTGATGAAGTCTGCGATGTCTTCGCTGAATAGTGTGCGTGGTCCCGGGGTCTGTAGATGAGGGTGCCTCGGAGGGTGGTCTTGGGGTCAGTGTGTATCTGGAAGTGTAGGTGTTCGGCGGCGGTGAAGGTCTCGTCGGAGTTAGTCGAGATGCGGATGGTGTTCTTGTGTACGATGGCGATGCCTCCTCCCGTCTGGTTGACGCGGTCCTTCCGGGTGATCTTGTATCCGTCCGGGATGGCTATGGCGATGTCGGGCGCTGAGGAGGCGTTCATCCAGGTTTCGGTGAGGAAGGCGACGTCCGGTGCTGTTGCGTCGAGCAGGTCCCAGAGTTCCACGGCGTGCCTGTGGACGGAGCGGGTGTTCAACAGGATGCATTTCAGGTGGTTGCTGCTGGTGCTCGACTTGGCGGAGGTGGTGCACGTCCGGGGGCAGGTGAATCGGCAGGCTTGGCAGGTGAAGGGTCCGTGGGTGCGTCTCGGTGAGGCTCGGTAGCAGGCAGGGTTCCGGCCGGCATTGAGTGCGGTGAGGGTGGCGGCGTCGTAGGTCCGTCGAGTAGTGTTGCATCGGTGGGATCCAGGGGTCCTGGCGCTGGGCGCGGGCCAGGCGCGGACGGGCGCAGACGGGCTTACCTTTGGCGCACCTTCGGCGCTCCGTCGGTGCTCCCACTGCGCGCGCGGCCGCTGCGCGGTCGCTCAGGGGCGTCATAAGTAAGGAGCCTGGAGGGAGGAGCAGCTGGGTGGCGGGAGCGGGGCGGCGGAATGGAATCACGGGGGGCGGGGCCGCAGGGAGGCAGTGGCGGGAAGTCCCAGGAGCAGCGGGCAGCGGGAAAGTCCCAGGAGCAGCGGGAAAGTCCCAGGAGCAGCGGACAGCGGGAAAGTCCCAGGAGCAGCGGGAAAGTCCCAGGAGCAGCGGGCAGCGAGCGAAGGAATCTCCAGGCAGGAGGCGGCAAGGCAGGCAGGAGCGGCAGCAGTGAGTGGGGCGACCAAGCCCTGTGGAGGGCTGAGCGCACACATAATGCGCAACAGCATCTTGCCACGACTGATGTCCAATATGCAACAGGATCGTGCCTGTATTGTCGGTGAGTATGTGGAGTGGTGTAGCGTGCTGGTTGTGCGATGCTGTCCCCTGTCCAGTTGGAATTGCAACGGTTCTCTGTGTCCCTCACACCCAGGTGACTCTGCGTACCCGAATGGGGCATGGCTGCTCAGTCCATTGAGGAATCCTCGCACCCCAGCAGACGATCGCTACAATGAGGCACATGGGAGGACCAGACGTGTGGTCGAGCGTACCTTTGGCCTCCTCAAGTCCAGGTTCAGGTGCCTGGACCGCACCGAGGGTGCGCTGGCGTACTCCCCACAGAAGGTGTGCCGGATAGTGGTGGCGTGCTGCATGCTGCACAATCTGGCCATTCGGAAGCAGATCCCCCTCATCGTGGATGACGGAGATCAACCAGGGCCCCAGCCCGCAGACCAGGACAGCTCGAGTGAGGAGGACAGCGGAGAGGAGGAAGCTGGTAATGTGCGGCAGCAGCTCATCGCCCGCTACTTCACTTGACGGTGAGTGTCCATGTACGACGGCTGATGTGGCTGTATCTGTGCAGGTGTGTGTGTGCTGTGTCAGGGTGGCCGTTTGTTCACTGCGTGCTGTGTGTCAACGCTCCATGGCCAGGGTAGTATGCCACTGTTGGTGGCTGTGGCATTGTGCCCTATTGCTCTGTGCGATGTGTGTACATTGCTTGTAGTTGTTGACATGTACTGTGTGATGGGTGTGTGACACACTCATTGAATGTGCTCCTGTTCTGTCTCCCACCCCTAGGTCCCTACAGGCCCTCCGGATTCAATTGCCATGCCACGCATCAGGTGCCTTTCCGCCCAAGGTGGCCGTTGTATTCCGTACAAATAAAACACAGGGCACAAACAGCAGTTAGTGTAAAAGGTGCATTTATTACAAACTGTGACATGTGATTGTGTGTAAGGTGATGACAAAAGTGGTGCGTGCAGTGACAATGAGCTGTCGGTCATGGCTGCGTGATGCTCAGGGTGTACCCACTGGTTCTATGTCCATAGTCCAACACACACATGCCATCCAGATGGCTGTGTGGAGTGGGATCGTAGTCCAAGTCAATGCAGTGGCTGGTCAAGGAAGGCTGGCGGAAGGCTGGCTGGCTGCCTCACTTGCGTTTGGAGCGTGCGAAGTCCTCCCGGGAGATCTGTTTCCACTTCGGACGGCCCCTTCCACGTTTGCGAGGGGGGTGCCTGCTTGCGACATGCTGGTGGTTGAGGTGTGCTCACTGGCTGTGGACGCAGGGGAACTGGACACTGCTGCTCCACCCTGCGCCCCGGCAGGTGGTGGCGGAGGGGAGCTGCTGTCCCTGGCTGTGACCTCACCGCCACCACCAGCTGGCCCATGAGGTCCACGAGTTGGCCCATACGGGCGTCCATGGACCTCAGCACCCCCAGCACCTCACGCATGTCTGAAGCAGACCGGACCCATTGTCCTTGGGCCTCTTCATAGGCCCCAAGGACTCTGGCCATTTGAGGCAGGGCATGGCTCCCAGGGGAGGCTGGCGTTTCCCTGACCCTGCTCCTCCTACCAGTCCTGCTGCCACCGGCCTGCCCACTAGCCACATTGCTCACCACGGTCCTCGCTGTGGCTCCCAGGGTGGATCCAGTCGGCCGGGCCACCACCTGCGCTGGGGCTGGTGCCAGCGAAGACGTGGTGGTGGTGGCGGCGGTGGTGGTCGGTGCGGCGATGGTGGCGGTTGCGGCAGTGGTAGTGGCCACAATGACCGTGGGTGTGGCCGCAACGACAGTGGCAGCAGGGGGCTGGGAATGTTCAGCAGCCCTGGATGATGGGTTGGTGGGTAGGAGGGGTCCTGGGGAGCGGCTGGGCCCTGCCACACCAGATGGGCCTGCTTGGTGGTCCGTGTCCGAAGAGGAGGACAGATCCTCCAGATCCGTGTGTCCTCGTTGGGGGCTTGTAGGCTGGCTGTGCTGGGTGCTGGCTCCATCCCCAGCATCCAGCAGTTCGTCACCTGTGGAGAGAATGAGATTTGTTATTGTGTTGCACCTGGCGAAGTATGTATTTGTCGTCTGACATTAACAGTTCGTGCAATCTCGTACATGGGTTTCCCGGAGGCGTGTGTGTGGCTGTAGCATCTGTAGTTGTGTGTGCTTGGCAATGGGACTGTGTGCTGTGCACATGTGGCATGGGACGGATTGGCCATGCCGATGGGTGTGTTGCTGTGCCCCTACTTATTGTGACTCTGGTGTATGCGGGCTCCTGGCCCATCCTGGGTCTGGTTTGTACTTTGCTTTTGGTGTTCAGATGGGACGCTTAGGAACGCATATGGCAACATGGGGGCCATGCCCCAGATTCGCATTTGGGAGGGGATATGCTTTTGGGGTTCAAATGGAACGCTTAGGAACGCATATGGCAACATGGGGGCCATGCCCCAGATTCGCATTTGGGAGGGAATATGCTTTTGGGGTTCAAATGGAACGCTTAGGAACGCATATGGCAACATGGGGGCCATGCCCCAGATTCGCATTTGGGAGGGGATATGCTTTTGGGGTTCAAATGGAACGCTTAGGAACGCATATGGCAACATGGGGGCCATGCCCCAGATTCGCATTTGGGAGGGAATATGCTTTTGGGGTTCAAATGGAACGCTTAGGAACGCATATGGCAACATGGGGGCCATGCCCCAGATTCGCATTTGGGAGGGAATATGCTTTTGGGGTTCAAATGGAACGCTTAGGAACGCATATGGCAACATGGGGGCCATGCCCCAGATTCGCATTTGGGAGGGAATATGCTTTTGGGGTTCAAATGGAACGCTTAGGAACGCATATGGCAACATGGGGGCCATGCCCCAGATTCGCATTTGGGAGGGGATATGCTTTGGGGTTCAAATGGAACGCTTAGGAACGCATATGGCAACATGGGGGCCATGCCCCAGATTCGCATTTGGGAGGGGATATGCTTTTGGGGTTCAAATGGAACGCTTAGGAACGCATATGGCAACATGGGGGCCATGCCCCAGATTCGCATTTGGGAGGGGATATGCTTTTGGGGTTCAAATGGAACGCTTAGGAACGCATATGGCAACATGGGGGCCATGCCCCAGATTCGCATTTGGGAGGGGATATGCTTTTGGGGTTCAAATGGAACGCTTAGGAACGCATATGGCAACATGGGGGCCATGCCCCAGATTCGCATTTGGGAGGGGATATGCTTTTGGGGTACATGCTGTGAGCCATGGGTGCCGAACGTGACATGTGTTGTGGCAGCATGACAGTGCATGGTTTGAGGTGTGTGCATGCTTGACATGGCCTGCATATTTGCTGTCTGTTGTGATTACTGGACATGGCATTGGACGCATCGTTATGAGTGAGTGATGGTTGTGTGCCAGCCAACGTATTGCAGTTGTCCCATCTCCTTGGTGTGCGTGCTGCCCTGTGCCATGTGCATCACTGCAGTGCTCGGGGGTGTGGCCCATGTTGTGTGTTGTTGCTCACAGTGTGTCGTGCGCTTCATTGACTTCTGGCACATGGTTGGTCATGGGCATGTATCTTAGCGTGACTGCTGTATGTGTGGCAGCTGTGCGGATGACATGCCTTTCATGAGACTGGGGCTGACGGATGGGATGGATGGTATGTTGTATGTGCATGGTGTGTCTGTGTGTTTGATGGGTTCAGTGGTGTTCGTGTGCATTTATGTTGTTCCGCTCTGTTGCGTCTAGTGTTGTTTGTCTTACATAGGTGTAGTTGTGGGGTGTGTGGTTGACAGGCAGTAGGGGCTACATGGACAGGACTTCAATGGTGTTTCGGTTGTGTGTGATGAGTTGCACAGTGGCTGCCGTGTGGTACTATATTCAGTGTGGCTTGTGCATGCAGACGTGGCTCCTTGGGTGTTGCTATGTCTGTGATGGGTCATGTGGGGTGTGAGTCTGTTGTTCATGTCCGTGTGCACATTGTTCACTTGTTCGTGACGGTGGGCGGTGCTGCGTGTTCGTCTGCTACGTGACATGTCCCATGTGTTGGTCGTGTTACGGTCCTCATGCCTCCAGTAATCCAGCCCTGTCCAGTTTCCCACCTGCAAGTTGTTCGTGCGTGCACTGTACTGGATGCCACATGGCTCTAAGCGGGGGTGCTCCATGTTGCAGGTCTGTGGGGGTGGGGGGTGTTGTGGGTCGTGGGGGTGGCTGGACACCCACTGACACCGATTGCTGTGGACCGTGATGTCTGCCTTTCGGCTGTCGTTGTGCACTGCGGTGGCTGACACGTGGCTGTGGGGTGTGGGGGATGCTCCTCCTTGCTGTGCTGTGGGACTAGGGGCCTGGTGTGTGTTGTACTTGGGCTGTCCACCGTCCCACCCACTGCACTTTGTGTTCCTGCCACTTACCTGTTACTTGTCGGTTAGTGCAGCTGTGGCGGACACATGGGTGTGGTGGGTGCTCGTTGTGGCGCTTCTGGCATATTTGGGGACCTGTTGGTGGTTACGTGGCTGGCTGAGTGTACACATGTCCCCACGTATGTTACAGTTGTTCGGTTTGGGCTGTGTGTGGTGGTGTCTGTTGCATGTGTGTGTGATGTGTTGTGTATTGTGTGCTGGACATGGGGGTGTTTGTCCCTGGGAGCTGTGGCATGGTGGTAGTGCATGTGAGTACATAGCGGTGTGCTGGTATACATT